>JAEIFJ010000503.1:1200000-1800000 GCA_018903435.1 Leucophenga varia | reverse complement strand
GTATGTATATGCATAAATATGTAATTCGTTGTTGTAACAATTATGTTGTAACTATTTTTATTCGATATTTTTTTTTTCTAACTGCTTGTCTGTGTTTGTGTGTGTGTGTGTGTGTATACCTACGTACAATATGCATACATAAAGATCATTGCGCAAGCTAGCTTCGATCTGCAAACCTCAACTGGGTTTGCCGATTTCAGTCAATTTCCCGAAGAACGCTGTTCAGCTGCTGCTGCTACTGCTGCTGCTGCATATGTTGTAAGTTTATACTAACGTTATCGCGAGGCAACAATGAAACCTTAAAATTTTTTGGAGAATAACATAAAAAATTGAAATTTATGTGAATTGTTGTCTGGTGTATTTCTGAATCCAATATGAGCATTGACTGAAATTGTATGGTGCTCGTTTTGGAACTATTGTTGATGTTTAGAAATAACAATTAAATAATCAAATATATTCATTTGTATTTCTAAATAAAATTTATACTAATTATGCTTTTCAGAGTGAAGCAACTGTCGAGCAACAACAACAAAAGCAGCAGCATTCCTTACCGCCAGCTGCGCTGCCACTGACACGTGTAACACTTCAGTCAAATCAGCGGGTTTCGGCTTTTGAAGTTTATCGTAAACCGAATACTCCGCGTAGTTCTCAATCACCGCCACCGCCGCCTACATCGACGACAACAACAGCTTTAAAACAACAACAACACTATTCTCAACAACCCACACAGCCTCCACCACCTGTTCCAGCACCATTTGGAGCTACAGGTGCTGCGCAACTACAACAACAACCACAACATGCCATTCTTAATATTTCTGCATTACCTAGTGCCGATCAGTTCGAGAAACGTGTAACTGCTATTAGTGAGACTTTACGTCAGGTAACATTCAAGCAAAATGAAAATAATAATCCCGATATACTACGCCGCCTACGGGAACAAAACAATTTACTATTACGTCTTTGCAATGATCTGAGCGATGAATTACTTACGGTACAAACACGTAAAGAAGAGATTAGGCTGAAGTTGGAAACAAACAATAGTGGTGGTAGAGGTGCACATGATGTATCGCTTACGATTTCAGCAAACGTCTCAGGAGGTTCCTCTTCCTCCTGTATTGGTGGTCAAACAAATGTTTAGATGTTGTAAAAGATATGAGATATGAAAAGTGCTAAAAGTATTAGTGCATTTTCCATTAAATGTTATTTGTTGTCTTGATAACGAACAATGTTACTGCTTGGAAAATTGGAATGGAATGAATTTAATCTCTTTTGTGAATTTTATAGACTTACCAGCAGATTGATAATTGATTTAGCTTTTTTTTTTTTGTCTTGTCCAGCTACATTATTTTTATAAACAATTTGCTTTTTGTTTAATTTGTTTTTTCAAAAAAAAAAAAAAAAAAATTATACACTAGGTTAGTCAGTAAAGTGCATCAAATACACTAAAATCTATACAAATCAACTATAACAATAACCTAGCCTCATAGCCTAAATTACATGAAGTGATAAAGTTTTAAAGCTAATATACTTACACTATTACTGTTGCTGTTTGTTTATAATCATTGAAATAAAGAATAATATTGTATGTAATTGTGCTAAATAAAAGTAAAAAAAAAAAAAACAAATTAAAAGGTGTAGTAAAAAAAATGCAATAATTTTCAAAGAAATGACTTAAGTAATCAGTAACTTCCGTTATATTTATAAGTCAAATTAGAAAGATGCAATTTTATAAAACAGTTTTGAGGTTCAATTTTGTCTAAGCGCGCGCTTTAAAGATGGACGCCGGCAAAGACAATATACGCCACATTTTACAGTTATTCTACGATTTGGACCGTTTGAAAGAAAGCAATTGCTTTGAAGCTGCTAATAGCATCAATAATTGTGTTCTCACGTACCCAGCAAATAGTCCGAAACTAGCTTATATTTATGCTAAATTAAAATTGTAATTTAATGCAAACTTAATGGTTTTTCAGTTTCATGAACAATTTCAAAATAAGTGGTTGGTAGAAGTTTCTGGATTTTTTAAAACTTTCTTTTGTGCTTTTTTTCTTTTTTTTTTCTAAGCACGGTCACACTGAAGTGTTAGACGATTTTTGTGTGCAATTTAGCGGCGAAATAAAGTAAAAGCAAATATACATTTATTAACGTCGTCGCCAAAGCTTTTGCTTAATGTTGGCAAAGTGCAAATTTTATTTAATTATTTTAAAGTGAATATTCAGTTAGCATTGTAACTTTTTGTTGTTGCTATTGTGGTATTGGTACTGACTGATTGGCCGGCGCGTAAAGGTAACTGCAATCTAATTGTATATATGTATGCACATTTTTCGACAGACATAAAACAAAATTTTTATGCATAGCTGTAAATGCTGCTGTGAATTGGGTGCATGCGAATATCCTTAAATTAGTAAATGTTAATTGCATTGACATTATTTGCACATTTGCAAAAAAAGTTTGCGCGGTCAAATAGGCGTGGCAAGGCCGCTATTTCAGCGACTGATCTACAAAATTGGAGAAGAGCAGCAGCGACAAGTTCGACAAGCGCCGACGACGACAAGCGGCAAAAGCTAAACTACAACAACTACAACAACATGAATAATATAAGCGGTGCAAGTAGTGGTGGAAGTAATTCCACCGGCGATAATACACAAATAATGTAGGTACCTGTGACGTCATATTTGAAAAATGCTAAACAAAAAAATAAAAAAATGCAAACAAATTTTTTTTCTGTTTATTTTCGCCTTTTTTTTAAAGCAAATTTAACGCTGGTCAAAAGAAATGTTGTCAAAGTATATATTCCAGTAATGTCAAAGTGATTGCTAGCGCCGGTAAACATGACCACGGTTCATCGAAAGTTAAACTAAAGAATATTGTTGATTATAAGTGGGAGGAAAAACATTATCCAGGACATCTGATTGCAGTACATCGCGATGGAAAATATATTGCTTATGCTATTAATGGCAAGTTTCAATGCATTCTAATTAAAATACCGTAAACGAATATAATTCTTATTGAAAAATATAATAACGTTATTCCAGTTAACAATAAGGCCGCTCGTATGGAGGGTATGGTGCGTGTGGTTAATTCAAGTGCAGGATTACGTGCGCTCATTAAGGGTATGTCCGGTGAGGTGCTCGATTTGCAATTTGCAAATATTGAAAAGGACCATTTACTGGCATCAATCGATTTAAGCTCTTTGTATGTGCATAAAATTGATCTTATCGATGGCACTTTAATTTGGACTCTCATGGTAAAAATTGAGGATCCCCTTGTCAACTATAATCCAAGACTGGATAAAATAACGTGGTGTCCATTTGTTTTGCCCGACGATGATGAAGACGGTGAGGACGAAAGTCAATTAATTGTGTGGACTCGTGGAAGGATATTTCAGTGTTTTGATATAAAAACCATAGTATCGGAACATGGTGTAAGTAGTTTAAGTAAATTTTGTATATTGTATAGTATATTATTGTAGTTTTCAACTACAGACTGGTGTTATAAAACCGCCCGATCTAAATTCTGGTTATATAAAATTTACTGAAGAATTCCCGATTACATGGTTATCACTTTCGCCAGATGGCACTACGTTAGCAGCAGCAGGTAGTGATGGTATTGTGCGTTTTTATCAGGTATATATGTTTGATGATCAGAATCATCGTTGTCTGCATCAGTGGAAACCTCATGATGGTAAACCACTTTCATCAATGTTTTTCCTCGATAACATAAACCGAAACGCAGTAGAGTAAGTAAAATTTATGAGACGTTCTCATATTTGAATATGCATATTTATGAATTATTTGTTGTTTTTTATATTTTCAGCAGTACATACTGGAAGTATGCTATCACTGGCGCTGACAACAACACTGAATTTAAAGTCTGGGATTGCTCATTGTGGGAATGTTTGCAAACTATAACAATTGATACTGGCGTCACAGGTGAACCTCATCAGAGATTGCCACAGTTTATTGCTGAAATTGATCGTTCAGCGAGTTATTTAGTTATTACCAGTTTGGAAACACGTGCAGCATACATATTGCAGATTTTGAATAATTCTCAAAGCTATCAAGCTTCTACATCGAAAAAATTCGTCAAAAGTATTTGAAGGGGCTAACGTATCAACGGAACGGTATGGTGGAACACAACTTACGCGAGACGCTAATGGTTCATTGGACAAATCCGACAACAATACAATATGCTCGGTCAAATTGAATGAATCAAATGAAAATTTACCAGTAAGCATTTGCAGTGTTGCTGAATTTCCACTTAGTTCTGGAATATTGTCTTTTTCAATTGTTGATGCTTCTGTACGTCGTCTGAAATGTACAAACGATAATTACTTGTGTGAAGAATTGGATGATTATGATGACGAGTCTAATTCTTATTATTCTGTTGTTGTGCATTTGTTCATTGTCCAGTCTAAAAGTATGCAAGAATGTCATATTCTCTATCAACCTTGTGTTACCGAAAATACAGAAGTACGTAGTTCTCTAACGCTTTCGACAATTAAGCCATCCAGTGACGATGAAAGTCACCGAGATAATGATCTATTAAATGCGAATGATATTAAAAAGGAAACAATATCCCCAGAACCGACATCATTGAATATGATGTTTGCGGCGGCTGCTGCATCTAAAACCAAAAATACTAGAGTCGCAGCTGCAAGTTCGTCAAGTGTTATTGCGGTCGCCGCTGCTGCTGCTGCTGCACCATCTGCTATTGCACAAGAATCACAATCGGTGTCACCGCATAGTGCTAAGAAAGCTTACTTAATGACACCGGATGCATTCATGTCAACAGCAGCAGCAGCAACGACAGGAAATGTAAACGAACAAAAAACACCAGAAAATGTTAGTTCTGACGTACTCAATACTATATTAATGCTGGCCAGCGTTACAGGACAACCGACATCGATTCCAATGAAAAACGAAAATGTTAATTTAATTAATTTGGTAAACAACAAATTAATTGAGGACCAAGAGCACAAAAAAATGCAACTTAAACAAAATAATGACGCTCAAAAAAATTTATTGCGATCGACAGCAATCCCGGTCGCAATGCCGCAGCTGCAGAAAATATTGCTAGCGGTGGTTCAAGCCCAAGCCGGGAAGTACGTGAAATTATGTCCATTCAAGATGAGAAGTTTCTTGATGAGCTATCTGAACTCATTGATGAATTACCTGAATCGCCTCAAGAAAACGATACCCTGGTTGAAACTATAAATGATGAGCCTAATATACAAACTTCTGCTGGTGGCAACAGCGCTGGTAGTAATTGTAACAGTGATTGGCCAAAAGCTCCTGATGTTCATAAGGTACAAACAAAACACTCGGCGGAATTACAAAATGCCGCCAATATAATGTCTCAAGCTGTCAATGCAAATAACAGTAACAACGCACCACCCGCATTCTCTGGAAGCAGTAGTAACAGCAATAATAATTTGCCTAATCTAATTGAAACGACTGGACCGGATGTTAACGATCTCTCTTCAAAAATGAATCAACTAATTGGTAAGATTTGCTATTGACTTTATCAAGCACACCAAAATAGTTTATTTAATAACTTTTTATATGTGCAGATCTGGTACAGAAGCAAAATCGACAATTACATAGTATGCAGTGCGAAATTCTTGAAATGAAGAGGAATAATCCGCTTGCTTCTAGTAAAAATTTGTCCGAGTTTTCCTTTAAGCTCGAAATGCAACTTTCAAAACTAATGGAACAGTATTTGAAACGATTTGAAATCGAACATAAAAAGAAATTTGACGCATTTTTGCTCGGAAGGTGCGTATAATTATTAACTTTTTAGTTTTATGCTATTTAAGTTATATGCTATGTTTATGCTATTTAAGTTATCGTTCTTATAGGGAAAGGCAGAACCGCGAAACTCATGACATCTTTGTACAGGTTATCAATCAATATGTGATTAATCAATTTAGCGAAGTAGTCGCTAAGATAATTAACATAGAAATTCAACGGCAGTTAACGCCATTGGTTGGTACGAAGTTGGATCATATACAGCATAAAGTTCAGTTAGATGTCTCTCAGAAGCTGGCCACATTCGATTTGATGCTTAAGGAAAACCTTGCACAAGTCTGTAAGAGCAAGGTATGTACTTTTAATCAATTGAACATAACGCTGCAAACTGTTTAAGAAATCGGTTTGGTTCGATGTCCGACGCTGATGTATGCTACATTTTTCCTGTAAAGCAAATTCAAAAAAAACATTTTTTTATCAGTCAAAAACTTTAGCATCTTCATTAAAAAAAATTATACTAAACCATTTTTGAACTGGTTTGTAGCCTTGATCAAAGAATATAACAAAAATATAGAGATAATGTTGAATATTTTTAACGCTTTTTATAGCAATTTATTGACGCCTTTGGTAATTCTGTGCTTCTTGGCGTTCAAAATAGTTTGCAGGCAGCCTTTATCGAATCAATGGGTAGTACACTAATACCCGCCTATGAGAAATCTTCTCAATTGATGTTTACGCAGCTGCATGATGCATTTACAACTGGAATCAAAGATTGTATGAATTTAAACACTTTTCTGCATGGACTGTTTTATATTAATTTTAAAAAAAATGTATTCTAGTCTTAATACAGTTTGATGGTTACTTGAATGATATTAAACCCATGCATGATTCTTCAGAGCAAATGATAAACAAATTTGGTGCTTTGCGTCAGACTTTGGAAACAACATTGGCAAAACATTGTGATGTTGTTTCGGAAGCAATGCACGATACTCAAAAAGAAGTTAAGAGTTTGGAAATACTGATTGCACGCCAGGTTCAGGAAACGATACGCACAGAGGTAAACTAAAATATTTCAAAAAAGTTTTTCTATTTGTTTTAACTAATAATATTGTGTTTTGTAAAATATATTTTTAAAAGATGCGCAAAAATTTTGATAATCAAAACAATTCGCTTCGCTCTCAAACCAATACACCAGCGCCTGTTTATGACATAAAGCAGACTATTAAACATCTCTTGCATCAGGGTCAAATCAACAAAGCCTTTCATCAGGCACTATTGGCGAACGACTTGAGTTTGGTTGAATACGCTTTAAAAAACACAGACATTACCAATGTTTTCTCGCCCAAATGTTGCTTGGAGCAAAAAGTACTGCTGTCACTTATACAGCAATTATCAGCGGATATGAGTAATCACAATGAAATAAAACAAAAGTAAGTTAATCTATTAAAAAATAGAGTTTGAATTTTAAGTGTAAAATATTCGTTTTTATTTCTATGATATAGTTATCTTTCCGAGGCACTATTGGCTATGAATCCCGATGATCCAATTTCACGCGAACATGCGCCCAAAGTGTTACAGGATTTATATCGCAACTGTCAGCAATTTTTGAAGAACTACCCAAAAAGTCCACACTGCAGTAATATACGCATGACAATGAAGGGTGTTCATTCCTATATAACGCAATTTTAATACATGCAAGACGGTGGTCGTCGTCGACAAGAGCAGCAGCAGCACCGAGCTAAAACGACCTCCGTCTTATACGCAAACTTTCACGAGCACTTCGGTGGATTTACAGTACCATCATCTTCTGATGTCGTTAAAGAATTCGAACTTAGTTTTGGTAAAAATTCGTTATTCTGATAATATTTTAGGAATACTTTTTTCTTTAATTTTTATTTAATTTTATTATCTTTTAAAAGTTTTGCGTCCATTAATGTGTATTTTTCTTTGTGTGCGTGATTTGACGAAACTCTATTTTAATTTTTATTCTTTCCGAATTTGTGCAACTCCTTTTTTATATAATTTCTCGTAAGACTTTGTTAGTTCAAGATTAAGTTGATGACGCTTATAAAGAGAAAAGTATGGAAAAACGTTTAATTTAATATTATTAACGAAAAAAAAAAAAAAAAAATTTGTTCCAAAAAATCTCCGCAGTGTGTATCGAATGAATAAATAAAAACGTATGTCTTAAGAAAAAAAAATATATATTATTTGCACTTCAAGTTTTAATTTTTAAAATATTTAAGTTTTATTATTCAAAGAAATCTTAAAATCGCTGCAATGTTTGGCATGAATCACATATCCACTACAGCTTAAAGGCCACAACGTTTAGCCATATACTATATCGTCCCAGCAGTAGTCACACAATTTGTGTGGTAATACAAGAACATTGTGCAACAAGACAAGCCAAAAATCTAAATTATTTATTTTGTTTTGTTTTTCCATTTCTTAAAGAACTGAATTTTTTTTATTGTCGCTTGAAAATAATTAGGTGGTAGAGTCTACACTACCAATAAATACAATTTCATAGAAATTTTGAATACATACATACATGCATACATATAATATTGTAGTTTGCGAATAAAGTCTTAAACATAAAGCTATCAAGGCGACGTGGGAGTCATAGTAGTCTTTTAATCGCTCAATCCAAAAAAAAAAAAATCGTCTCAACGTCAGAGTTCAACGATGGCAGTAGCAGAACATTTTAAGCGTATAATCGTTTATACAATAACTCTGGCTACCATATAAGTTAATACGGCTAATTGTGCCCGTCAGAGCAGTCGAATAGCTGCCCCACATACGCACCGTTGTCTCGAAAACGGCCAGGCCGGGTTTCGTTTGTAATCTTAACGTTATATCGACTGCATAATCGTTGGTAACATCCTTAACAATCTTATTATGTGGCGCAGCAATAAAAGCCTGAAGTATAGAGTTTAAGTACAGCGTACGACACTGTGGATGTGGCTTGAGTCGTTCATTAATAAGATGTACTATATACCGCGCAGCACGCTGTACGCGTGCATCATTTGTTGCCATCTCCTCTCGCTGATGACACGTACACCAGTGTGCACTTATTGCCGCCTGTTCGCAGGTGCGTTGTTCGGAAATTTCTTGAAATAGACTAATACTACGCGGCATTGTGCCGTCGACATCGTTCATCAATTCGGCTGAACGTGTTTGTAAATTCAACGATTTTAGATTCCGTAAATCAAGCAGATCTAATAGTGTTGCATGCAAATCGTACGGAGTCGTAAGACGCTTTGCATTCATTTCCATATTATGTATGGCGTCAGCGTACTTTTGTTTTAGCCAGCTGGGATATAGCGCCATAAGCAACGGTTGACGTTCTTCCATCATACCCTGATAGGTATTGCGAAAGGAGCCAAAACGCAAACCATGATCGGACATAAGAAATATGAATGTACGATTGAAAATACCCGCTTGCTCAAACGTAACCAGTAGCCGGCGTATTGCATCGTCGAGTAGCGCAGGCGAATTAAAGCTGTCGTGCGTTAGCGTTGCTGTCCAAAAGAATGAAAAAAAATGTTCCGCTTGTAAACGTGGCACAAGACTATGTATAAATTCAAGTACCACATCAGCAGTGCGTCGTCCGCCCATGCATAGATCAACGTTAAAGACGCGTTTGTAGGCGATATTCTGTTCCATTTCCAGCATAACCGGTCGGAGGTAGTAGTCTGTTGGCTGGCGTTTAAAGCCCGGACGGCAATAGTTGAACAGACCCATCCATGCGACATCTTCAGCGAAAGCGGTACGAAATCCGGCTTCCTTATAGCGTTTCCATATGAAGGAACAATGATCGTATGTTGGCTTTACCAAAGGCGCTAAGCATGAAATATTCAATTCGGTTATATCCAAACCGCTTAAAAGTGGCACCAGATTCGGATAGGTATTATCACCGACTTTATTAAAACCCCAGAATTCCACGTGTGATAAATTTTGATGTATATACGATGCGGTGCGTCGCATTTGTCTTAAGAAATTTAAATGTGATACACTATCGATGCCTAAAAGCATCACCGAAACGCGTTCCTGTTGTTGTTTTGCTGTTGTTCAACATCATCTCCAGCGCGCGTTGTTGTCGCTCCGTTGCCGTTGCCGCTTATCGAGCCAATAGTTGGCCGCTTGACAGGACGCATTGTTTGCATTGGTGGCTTTTCAACAGCAAAAAAATGATAGTCTTTATAAAAACTATTATTATGCGAAAAACATTCGACACGCATATACTCAATATCCGGACGTATATGCACAACGCTATCGTTTATATTGAATTCGACATCAGTCAAATATATATTTGCCTGATCATCTTTACGTTCGATCGGTGTATATGTGCAGCGTACCGTTCGCAAATCACTAACATTATAATGTTCCAGTATTTCACTGGCATCAATTAACAATTCAGGTCCAGTTGTGCTAACGCGTGTACGTGTTATGTCCTTGCGGCACGTATATTTTTTTGGTTTCGAGATGAATTGTATAATGTTGTCGTCGGTTACCTCGAAATACGGTGAACGACAACCTGGTGTATCGATGAAATACGCCTGACTTATATTGTATTTGGCATCGATGCGCGGTATTAAATCGAAGCGATCTCTTAAACGTAGAATTTTTGTTTTTAGATTATAATCGACGAAGAAGTAGGAGAACAGACAAATGCAGAATATAACCAAGACGATCTTTTTTAAATTGGCTTCGCTTCGTTTTCAAATTGCCGTAGTAGCGGTAGTAAGGCTTCATTTCACGCTTCATCACATATTTTCTTGAATTAAATCAAAAGAAAAGTTAGTGAATTAAATTGAATGTTTGTTTATGTGCTTAAACGGCTAAAAATTGTTTAGTTTTCCTACTAATGGAAATTGTCCAATAAAAGACTTCTAGGAAATATTCTATAGATTTTTATATTCAAAAAAACATATCTTTGATTTTCATTTCTACAATCAATACATTTTTTGATCTATTGTATTTTATAATCATTTTTAATGTATAATTTCATGTAGAACCCAAAGATGAAATCAAATTTTTTCTAAGTGGAACGGTTTTGGAGATATTGTGGCTTAAAGTTTTATATTAGTTTTAAATCAATATCTCGTTTCAACCGCCCTTCTGGAGTTCTTTCTCGATGCCTTCCATTTAGCGACACTAGCTACCGGTTTAAAGAAACAATTTTTTATTATGTACTATAATTTAAGTTCTTGACCTCAAAAATAAAAATAAAAAAACTTGATATACCCATATGTTTACTTATTATAGAGGCATGAGTAAATCATTTTAAGGGTTTTGATAAACCAAAATTATCAAAACTAAACTCGAAGTAATTATCTTTAAGTTTTCACCTACCTATTTCTAAAGTTAAGATATGACCTTGAATGTTGAGAGAACCGTTTAAATACTTTTCTTATATTTATGATGCAAAATATTCTAACCAAAAATTAAAACTTTTTACACTTGGACTACAAATTGCGCTTAAAAAGTGAAAATTTCAAAAAATTTCGATTTCTGCAATCCTTTTCTTTTTTAAGTTCTAAGAAATCCAATGTGTAAATTGCCTTAAGATTTGATTCATTTCAAGCATAAAACCCTTTGCTTCTTTTCCTTTCATCCAAAACACAACGCAAATATTGTCCTTTCGATTTAAATTCACACAAACACACACACACATAGAACAAACACACAAAAACACACTAGAGACGCTAAAAATCGCACGTATAAGCAAAACAAATGCATTTTTTTCTTTTAAGTATGTATGTGTGTATGCATGTATGTGTGTGTGTGTATATATATAGTATCTAAAGATGACCTATCTTACTCGTAAGTTGTATCTGCTATATAATGCCGCTGCGTATTATTGTAGTATAAAGGCATATTTCCGTTTTTCTTATCCGTTTTGATTAAAATAATTTTGATTTCTTTTTTTTTTTTTTGTAATTTAAATAATTGAAAATATTCGTTTCATTTTTGATAATTTTTTGCAGAAGATACAATTTCACTACATTCCTTTTGCGCTACTATCCAAATGTTTTACTGCTGCTGCTGCTGATGATGCTGCTGTTTTGAGTGCCTATGAAGCTCTTGTTTAGACGCATGCGCATTATTTTAAGTGTTCTTAATTTTTCGTGTCACTGTCACAAACAATGTCAGGGAGGGATGCTGTTTAGATGTACAGAAAACATTTCATTGAGAGTTTTTCAAAAAAATATTTAATTGTAAATTGTTGAAATTTTTCAATGTTTTCAGTTAGAGTCCTACATCGGCGGCACCCATCTTGACATATCCGAAAATATTTATTTAAAAACTTTGTACAGAAATCTACTTCATTTCATCTTAGAGATCAAAATAAGCATCAGTAAAGGGAAAATGGAATAAATTTCTATCTTTTTATAAATAAACTGTTTGTCATTTTCAATTGAAAATTTTAATTTTAATATTTGATATTGTATTTGATAAATTATACCCTGAATGTATGTATCAGACAGAAGGAGGCTAGATGACCCTATAAAGGATAGGGATATATTCTTGATTAGCATTGGAAGGGAATTTGAACTAGCTACATCCGTCTGTCCATCCGTCCGTCCGTCTGTCATGCAGTGTGTCGTATGAAAACGATTATTTCGGAGACTATAAGAGATAGAGTTTCCATATTTGAAACTTAGACTCTCCTAAGCCGTCAAGTGTGCTCTTGTAAACGGTTTTTCTCTAGCCCCATTTTAAGGGGTACTCCCCATACAAAACCGCTAAGAAGGCAGCTAAGTTACCGACTAAAGGGGCGACTGTTTCTCATCCGAAAGAACATGGACGGTAGAAAATACTAGCCAAATCATCAATTAAGAACATCAAGACCCTATCTAAATTATTGGCTAAGCGCACCAAACATGAGTTTTGTGATTATTATATTCTAAAATTTTTTCATTTTGGTTCAGAATATCTCGAAAACCCTGCGTATAGAATTTCGCTAAATTGTTTTCAAATTCGTTAACACGACCCCCTAAAACCTCCGAGTAACAAGTTTTAAGAAGATCCAATGAGTTTTGAAATATCGTCCGCCATATTGAATTCGCAATTTTGTATTTTTGTAAATATGATTTCTGATTTGTAATCAGCAGTTAAATCGTCTTTAAATGTGAAATTGCTAATCTTTGTAAAGTGAATTGGTCAACGATATCCCATTCCTCTTAGGAATGGTTAAAAAAATGAAACATCTTAAGGAAACTATTTTCATTATAAATAAGGTTCTTTGGAAATCTGACGTTCCTTTATCACAAATTATAGCAGTTACTATACATAAACTTAAGATTGAAGTGTGATTAGGTACTTAAATTCATATGCTAAATATGAATACACATAGTTATGTAGGTGTGTACTATTGTTTAGCGAGATAATTAAACACAAACTTGAATCTTTGAAATAAAAACCATGTACTTTTGCACTCCAGGATGCATATTAATGTTTGAGCGTATTGATTTTGTATAAGGTAATTAATTTATGAACTACGCAATTTTGCCTCTTGACTTTGACTGCCGTTTTGTAGTTCAAAGTTCAAGAAACCTCAAAACCAAACTACAATATAAACTATTTTATTATAAATATTAGCATATAGTTGTAGTGAAGAGTGTCAGATTTAATGGGCTACATTAAGTGAATATATTCATTCATTGCAGTACATAAAACATTGGCGTAATAAACTTTTCCTTAAAACAAATCAAACATTTTGTGTGACCATCTCTCACTTTTTCCTATTAAATTTGCTTTAAAAAAATCTTATTATATAATTTTTGGGTTTTTTGCTTCTGACGATCAAAGTAGAAGGTTTAAGCTTTCATTTAATCCATATTTGAACTGCTTATCACGTCGCGTTACGTTTTTACAGTGCTGTGAAATGTGCCAAAACCCGATTTTTTGATACTTTAAATTCATTGCTTTTTGGCATCGAATCAACTAACTGTTTACAAGTTAAGACAGTGTTTTTTTGCCACTCAACACTGTACTATATATGAATTTACTTTGGGACTATCGTAGACTATCGATGGTTTTAAGAAAACTATCTTCAATTATCGATGGCGTCGGTTCTCGATAGATCTCCAACTCTAGTCTAGTTTCCGGCTTATATCAAAATGTCAATTGGCGTTACAAAATATAATTTTGGATATAATATCAGTGAGATCATTAATGAATTGTATAAAACGTAGTGGTCCTTTCCCTGTGGTACACTAGGAACAGCTTCAATTCTCTTCGAGATAGTGTTATTAAATACTTCTAGTAAACGAGAATCCAAATTGGATTAAACTAATTTTTCCGAAAGCTGAAAGCTTAAAGGGCACTGTGACTCTAAAGGAGTCTTATGTACCCAAGTCCGGTATGAATAATGGTTAGGTTAGTGAACAGAGAATCCTCTCCGCCTCTTTAATAAGTAGGAGAGTATCCTTAGTCAGAGCGACTTTGATTTGGTCGGTTCTGATAAAACAGCGATTAAATAGAGTGAGTCTGAAGCGGGCCAAAGCCGGACATTCACTGAGTATGAGTGTGCTAATTTCCTGGTCCTCGTCCTCCACATTAACTAGCATTTAATTTAAAAAAAGATCCTTAATTCATAAAAATAAAAAATATATATCTTGAACACGATTACACATGTTGGCATTTATTTTTAATAGAGTCAAATGTGGGCGGTATTTACGGAATTTATTTTTAAGCCAGATACACGTGCCACTTAAGAAGTTGTCACAAAGATCAAGCCAACTGCAATTGACCATGGCCAATAAGTACAATAATGGGAAGCGGGAAAATGGGGATGAGTGCCTTAAAGCTCTTATTTTCATTTTACGCGTGTTCAATGAAAAAAAGAACGAAGGTGGAGCCAAAAAAAATATAAAATATCGAAGGAGTCTTTGGGTAAAATTTTGCACTTGCTGCAGGCGCCAATAACAACCAAAAGAATAACATGTCAGTACATGTGTACGTGCATGTGTGTGTGTGTGTGTTAAAATGTTACATGTATTTGTTACATGTATTTGCAATAATTATAACAACACCCACAACACATGAAGCACTCAAAAGTATAAATCACGAATGACGAAAAAAGCATTTCACTGTTTCATAGAATTACAAACTTATAAAAATATTGGAAAAATATAAACCAAAGAGCGAGGGAGAGGTAACCAGTGAAGAGTGGACAAAAACATATTTTTAAGATGCTGATTAAGAGACATGTAATGGTTCATTAAAAAAAATATATATAAGTAATCAAAACAAAAAAAAATTACAAAGACGCATGCCACATTTACTATAAAAGCTTGTTGCACATAAAATGGCAACTTCAGTTGAAAGTGTAAAGTGTGTCCTGAATGTGTTAGTTTATTGGGCGAACGATTTTTCGACAAATTTCAAATTGAAAATACCAAAAGATACTTGCGCATTACGTATACGCACGCAACATAAACTCACAAGTCTAAGCGACTTAATTAATTACGTAACATTTGAAAATTGAAAATTAAAAAAAAAAAATTAAGTAGATACAACAAGAATGTTAAGTTGCAATTTGCTACATCTAAAGATGCAACGTTATCAACGTTGTTGTCGTTCATCTATGCTGCTAGCCTTGTTGCTGCTACTAAATCAACAGATACAAACGAACGTTGAATGTCGTCAATTGATAGCACCGGACGCAGCAACGGCTAAAATTACTAGCCAACCAGAGGAAATATTCAGTGCACCTAGCGGCAGTGACATGGAAATGAATTATGATGAGTATCCTGTAAGTTAATGATTATATTAGAAAGTTCTTATGCGAGTGTATGCTTTCATTGATTTCATTAGTTGACAGCCAAAAAAGGTTCTGAGTTCTCATGGATCTATTCCCATGTACTTTGGCCCGTATATTTCAAAAATGGCCACGAAAATTTTTCTAAAGAATAGTTCTCGAGATATCCTAAAAACCCTTTTTTTTGCCTTTTTTCCGTTAGTACTTAGAGAATGGATAGTTTTAAACAGCCTGTACCTGTACATCATTTGAAAGGTAATTACTTCTTCTATACGACAATATGCTATTTACAGTGCCGAGAAAACCAAAAATCAATCGTGAAAGTATGTTTTTACCACTTACCTATTTCCTTAAAACTTACCTTTCTGATAATTTATACAAAAACTGAGGCGTGATAGAAAAAATTCGATTTCAGATTCGAAGTATACGGAAAATGCTTCAAGGATCTGGTGAAAGAATTAAATTTTTTACAAAGTAATTTGAGGATGCTACGTTAAACAAGTTAAAATCTTTAATTTCGGTAGTACCGAAGCTCAAACACCTGCCACACGAAAATTTGAATAGTTTTTATATGATTATGAGTGACTTAGATAGTAATTCATAAAGGGGATGGAAAAGGATTCAAGATCCGATGTATACAAATATTTTCTTAAAAAATCAAATAATGAGAGATGAGTTTGTATGGGACCTGGGGTGGTCCAAAAGAAAATTTTTATGCGCTCACACTCTAGGATTGTTCTATATTAAAAATAAAAAGACCAGTATTTTTTTTTAACTGGATATTATTAAATGGTTCCGCAAAGCCCCTGAAGTTTCCCATGCATATTATTTAATGTAGAAATCTGAAAAATTAAAATTTTTTTTACCGAATAACGATGTTTCTCTTCATGAATGGTCATAGAATAACACCCAATCATTCAATATTTTATTTTTAAATTGTAATTTTCCCATGTAATATATATGGGAATCTTCAGGGGCTTTTCGGCTCCATTATATATTATCAGATAAAAAAAAATACGCGTTACAAACTTTCTGACAAAATTTTAATACCCGTTAACACTATGTGAAACGTTCAAGGAAACAACACCACATTTATATTTTTCTTCGCTTAAAGTCAAATAAAATAAAACATTCTAATATACCCAAAATGAAAGACGCATGGTCACAATAATCCAAAAAAAAAAAAAAAACACCTACCTAAATTAAAATGAAGTATATCCATTTCATAATTTGCAACTTAATACAACACTTGACTTGGCTTTGATTGTTGGCTTTAGGCGGCAATATGCTTCGTGGAAATAGTGTGTAGTATCGACCAAAAAATGTAGCTTCTTTTTTCTGCTTAGGAGAACTGACGTCAACTTGAACGGCAGCTTACTTACCATATACAATACGCTTTTTTACGCATTTCTATTTTTCATTTACCTACACAGATGGTTGTGCCGAAACGTGCTGCTTTACTACTTGATCGATTAATGGTTGCCTTGCATCATGCATTGGAAAAGGAACGCAGTGGCGGCCATCATCGTATTAGTCAGTTTTATGCTAATGAACAGCAGCAGCAACCAAATAACAACAACAACAACAACAAAAATGATGATGAAGGTATGTAAGCGATTATATCGAATTTTGGCATTTTTGAAATTAAATTTTTTTTTCTTATAGTTCCACTAAATGTCGGCAATGCTAATTTTCAAATGTACAGCGATGATGATCCAAGGTTCTTATATAAATATGGACTATGATTTTAAAGATCTTAATTCGATTAATCGTGCCACCGGTGAAACCGTAAGTTGGATTATAAAACCATAATTGCCTTTGACAGCAACATTATTAGTACGACATGTATAAGAAAATTTCAGTTAATGGCAAAGAGCTTTCAGAGAAGAGCAAATATGGATGGTAGCGGCGGCATCGGCGGCGGTGGCGGTATAGGCGCAATGGAAGGCATGGCACAACTATCGAGAACAACATCGATGAAAGGCGATAAGATTGGAGGAGCAATCGGTAGCAGTGGCAGCAGACAAATTCACGCAGGCAATAGAGGTGGACGCATGTACTGGCGTTGCTATTTTAATGCAGTCAGTTGCTTTTAAGTAAATAAATAAATTTTTATTTTTTTTATATTTTTTATCATTTAACCATTCACTACGAAATTTTTTTTTCCCATTTAACCATTCACCACAAACTTTTTTTATGATGAAAATGTAAATTATTACTGTACAAAAAGATTTTCATGTGGTGTCTGTCTGTCTGTTTTAATCTAATTGCAATTTGTATGCCAAATATTAAGTTAATATCTATCTACATAAGTCTACTCTATTTTATTATATAAATATAAATATAAACACAAAATATAACAACAACAAACACGCATACACAATGATTGTCTCATAAATAAAATATTTTTATGTAAATGTAAAAAAAAAAAAAATAAAAAATAAAATAAAATTAGATTTTGACTCAGAAGTGTTGGAATTTAGTGCGATAATTTTGTTACTAAATCCAATTAATAAGCATCATAAAACTTCATTAATTTTTTTTTATCATTCATTTAACGTGAGAAAGAGCATTCGTTGTGAGCTGTCATTGCGTAGTTGGGAAAGTATCTTTTAATATTTTATAGTAAAATTATTAAAATTGACACCTTAAGGTCCACTTAACCACTAACTGGCAGTTACACCATATATTTAAGTTCAGTTAGTGTTGTGACAAAGAGGACACCCCAGAAATGTTAGAGCACTTTCTCTGTGTATGCCCTGCACCTGACTATGAGACTTTTGACATTGGCAGTTAGAGTCGCTGAATGATCAAACTAAGGTCCTTCCTTAACTGTACTGGTTGGCTCTGATCCTACAGCGCTTCACGTACAAATATTTCCCCACCGAGACTTTTAGTGGGATCAGTTTTAAGCTAATTGTGCGGAGAATATGTGGTTTTCCCCTCAGCCACCTCTATCCATCTAGTGCCTGTTAAACAGGCAATTCAATGTGTTCGAAAAAAGAAACGTTAACTTCTGTGAAGCTCAAATACCCGCCACATCTTGGTTTAGTTTATTTACGATTATCAGTGGCTTAGGTAACATTTGGAGAATGGATGGCTCGGAGTCATTAGCCCGATACAACCAAAGTTTAGACACAATAATAGGGCAAAATAATAAACATTTTCTTGAAAAGAATTAGAAAATGGGTTTGTGACTTTGTTAGGGCCATGGCGTGGCACTGTCGAGACAAAGACTTTATAAGGTTTTAAATCTTTCAGCGTAATATCTTTTAAGCTGACCGAATTAACAAAATAAAGAAAAAACAAATACATTTTTAGTCAAAAATTCAAAATTATGTGGTAGGTTAGTATGGGAGGTACTCTTAAAATGGGATAATATACAGAGAACCCGTTTGAAAGTGACCACTTCACGGCTAAGGACAGTATAAGTTTTAAATATGGTGGCTCTAGCTCTTATACTTAGTCTTCGAGATAATTCGTTTTATGCTCAAGAATATAGAGTATAGCATGCCTTCTTTACCCCAAATTAAATACATACATTTTAATTTTAAACTCAAGAATTATTCAAAAATATAAACTCTAGATCCAGTACTGGACTGCGTCATTTGGTTTAGAAACATTTTATTTTTTTTTATTCCAATAATTAAGACTACATTAATCGTTTAGATACGAAAAGTGAATAAAAATAGATTCTATCAAAATACTAAAACATACAATTTCCCATAACACAACTTACATTTAACTGAGTTGATGATAGGCTTATCGGATTGTCTATTTAGATTTACGGTAAGCTTAAATGTATGACAATTTAATATATGTAAATATAATTTTCGATATTCTGTTGCAATCGAGATTTGCGTAACTTGATACAGGAAATGTTAACGATTCTCTGGCTTCTAGTTTTGTGAAAATATTGATAAATGTATACAATAATTTATGAGCTTAATTGATTAGATAAAAAACCAACAAAAAAAAATGATATTTTATTGCGCTCATGTCGAGAAGATTAACGCTTTTTGATTGAGCTTAGTGCTAACATATTTTTAGTTGCTGACTATTTTTTTATTGCAGCCTGCTTTTCGCTACCGGACAGAAAGTCTGTCAGTCTGTCCGTCTGTCTGTCTGACTATCTCTGTAATGGAAATTGGCTTGCGAAAAATTATCATTGATAAAACGTTTCAGGCACCGCGGGTGTTGAGAATGCGCAAAAAATGCGTTAATATGCATCAAGTGCTTCTGGTATGCTTGGGGCACAATGTCATCAAAAAGGCAATAAAACTTTTCTAAACATGTTGCGAATGCACTTGCAGCATATAAATGGGAAAATGAAAGAACATAAGGTGCAATTTGTTTAGATGAGTAACTATGTGACGCTCTCTTCAAAACTACTGTATTGCAGCTATCAAAGACCCCAATGCATTCACAAATGATATATGCAATGAACTGTTTTTACGAGAAATATTTTTTTGGTTTTTTTAGTTTGTATTTACTTGCGTTAATGATAAACTTGACATCTGAAATTTAAACTGATAATGGGTCTCAGGACCATAAACTAAATTTCTAAACCTTTATTACATCAAGAAGCAACGAAATCTTATGACCGAAACAATTCATACACAAAATTTTTCACTTAATCGAAATTGCCATAGTTTACTTCACTCAAGTTGTATGGGATCAACTAGAACGATGAATAATCGGAACGAATATTACATTCGTTGAATCCAGTGATCCAAGTTGATTTTGAACATATTTCTATTCCAAATGTTTATCGTTTAAAGGTTGCGGTTCAAGAGCGTAAGTTGAGTTTAGTATATGCCTCTCATGAAGATTTTACTCACACTATTAAATTTTATTATCTTCTGCTAACGGATCTCTTTCCTTTAAGGATAAATATGCAATTGCGAATACGAACTCAATGCTTGCGCCTAAAATAATGCAATACTTTTTTACTTACTGAAAAAGAAACTAATTTGGAAATCCACTGAAAATGTGTAAATTGTATGTTTATTTAAAAATATAAAAATAAAATCAAAATTATAACATCATTTTTGAATATTATTGATAATGAAGTATCAAACAGTTTTTCAAATGTAAACATTTTTCCATTGTTCCAAAAATAAACAATTAAAATGTTTCTGTAATAAAAATTGAATTCTTTTACAACAAACTTTTGACGCATGCATTACCAAATAATCTTTATTATATTATATTATACTAGACAAATAAATGTGCATACATATTTCTCGCTTTTTGATTTGCGTAACAAGTGTGTTGTGGCTAATCCTGCGTTGTGAAAGTATAAATTTTTAATCCTATTTACGCTCGACACGAGATATTATTTATTTATAATTGTATGGGGAATTCAAATTAAATTGTCAAACATTTTTTAAGTGTTTATAAACGCCACACAAAGCGTAAACAGGTATATTCAGTTTGTCAAAACTTTTGTAGTGCATTTAAGGAGGCATCAGCGTTTTGTAGAGTTCATTTTAATAGCGTCCTTTCGCAGTTTCTTCCTTCTTCGGTTTGACTTGTCTCACTTTTTGGGAAAGTCTATTTCTTCTCAAGCTTGGTCCATTCTCTTTGTTTTCTTATAACTTCTTTGGCTCCCTTTTAAATTCGGCCAATTCGTAAAGTATCCTGATTCTCTCGATTCCTTTTTTTTTTAAATTATCGTTGGTGATCTTAGTATTTTCGTGATTATGACAAAAGGACTGGGTTCCAAACGGACTAGGCTTCTTACGGTTTCATACAAAACAGACAGACATACATATGGACGGACGGAATAGCGGGCAGACGGACATAGCTTTATTAAAATACCACTGTCTCCATTAAATATTTCATCTTCCGAATTCGACTTTTTAATGGTTTAACAGTACCTGCATTTCAGATCATGAACTAAATAACATTCCCAATATACATATTTATATAATTAGAGGAATACTTTTTGTCTAATATATTTTTTATTATACTGAATGTAATAAATGCTAAAAGCCTACGTCATAGTTATTTTTTGTATTAAAGTTTTATAACGTCTAGCAGCTAGCATATTTTCTAATAATTACCTCATAACTAACTAACTAACTACTACATACATGCATAGCAACACAACTCATAGCAACAAGTGACTTAAAACCCAAAAAGAGAACATGTTGCTAACGCTGAGAGTGTAACAGGTGTTCAATAAACATATTTTGTTTAAATGTTTAGCAACAATGTTGCCGAGCTTCGTATAATTTGTTGCAGCGCTGTTGTTGTGGGTGGATACAGTTCCTTGTTGTGGCAATTATATTTTTGTGTGAGTGTGTGTGTATGTGTGTAACCGCCTGTTGCCATTTTTTTGTATAAATAGCTAACGGAATTTACAGCTAACATCGAGTTACCAATTTCACTTCTTAGCGTTCGCATCAAAAACTTAAAAAAGAAAAAATTATTAATATAAAAAAAATATTAACGTATTTGTTAAAGAAAACAAAAAAAATTGTTTAAATAATTTTAGTGTGATCTGTGCCGTTGTAATTTGATTTTTAAAATCACAAAAAGCGTATTTGGCCGCTTTAGAGTTTTTGCGGTGAGTGTTAAAAATTATGTTTAAATTTTTTTTTAATTTCAAAAATATTTTTTTTTTTAAATTCTTTAAATTTTAATACAACTTTTATTATTTTTGTTTTTATTTTTAAGAATTAAATTATTAATGAAATGCGTAAATTTTTTTTTATTTCTGTTTGTTTTGGTTTGTCTAATTCCTTTGGGAATTTCTATGTTTATCTACAATTATTTATGTAGGAGAAAATGTAGGAGTTTTTTCATATATTTTTTTTTTTATATAAGCAGAAAATATAAAATTTTTAATTAGTACCCTAAATGGTGTATATGGTGTTGAGGAGAAGGTTAATTTTTCTATAAAATTTCAAAATATTTCAAATTGTAACTTAAAAAAACAGTATCTAATAGATGCAGTATCTAAAAGATGCAGTATCTAAAATTTTAACTGAAAAGTTTTTTTATATGATTTTCGGTTACGGTAACTTTTCCGTATAAGAGTCCGATAACTTAAGAGAATATTTTTTAAAGAAATTGAATCATTTGACGACGAGATAGCAAAAATATGTTTTTTCCTCAAAATTTGGCTAAATTTAGAAAAAACAAATAAATTGAAAAAAAACCGACTAAAAAAATTTAAGGAAAGACAGGAAACTGCGACTAAACAGACGATTGATACATCTGAAGGATTTTGGCACACTATTTCTAAATTTATGCTCATAATTAATTTATCATTCAGGATTTTTGAGATACTTTCACGATTTTTTCATAATGAAGAAATGGAAGATGCAACGATTCAGACCAAAAATTCTGAATCAGAATGTCAAAATCTTTTAAGATACACTAAGTCCAGTCTCAGGTTCTGAAAATTTTTGGCTTTTTAATCTTTTTCTATGTCAAAATAATTATGCCGACCAGTGTAGAATAGAAGGTCTGCTTAATGGGCTTTGTGCAGTCACGTATGTCTCATTCTGACTTTTAGATCCACTTGCACAAAAATATTTTACAGAACCTAAAATTAAGCTACAGAACCGAACTGAAGATTATATTTATAGATATCATTTCCAGAAGTGGGACTCTGATTTTTTTTAAACTTTGAAAAAAAATAGTCTAAGGTGAGATATTTTCAAGCGTGAAAGGATTTTGAAAAATATTGATTTAAAAAAAAAAAACAATACTATGATACTACCCAATACTACCCAATTTGAACCTGGGCAGCATCTACCACAACAATTTTTCTTCATGTTTTTTTTACTTGTCTAACAGAAGAGCATCACTTTTTAAAGTACTTCACAGTCTGCATGTATACAGGGCATCATAAGGCTAGGCAACATTTGCTATTTTATTTTTCTTAAAAAATGTTTGTTTTTTCTAAAATTCATTTTACTTCGTGCATTCGAACATATTAAGGGTCGCAATGATTTAATTTGAAATAATAATCAATTATGCACCCTTTTTGCTTAGACATTTATTGAAACATGACGAATATTAAATGAAAGTTTTTATTTATTTTCTATTTTTTCTAAAATATATTATTTAACAAGTTTGATTTTAAAAGTCAAAATACTTTTTTTTTATTTTTCTGCTATAAGTTGTATGCATAGAAAGGGGTGTAGTGAGTGGGGACACCAACTTCTCTCACAAAGAAAAATAAAAAAAAACTTTTAACTTTTAAAGTAGCTACACACTTAAATGGAGCAAATCTAGGAAACCGAAAAATCAAATCAATTGCTAAATTCCACTACAAATACATCAATAGAAATTTGATATTATTTTTTGTATGATAAACTCTACACTAAAAAGTCAAAAGAGAGTTACGCAAATATTTAACCACAAAAATATTTGTTACACAATTTGTCTATTTTTTTTCTTTTTTTTTTTTTTTTTTGTTTTTGGCTTTCTTATTTGAAGTCCACTAAAATTTCGTCACGTAAATTTTCAAGCATTTGAATAGAAAATATCATATTCTTGAATGATGCTTAGACAAGTTATGGCGTTGAAACTTGATATTTCACAATTTTTCATTAGAACCAGAAAGAAAAATCCTTAAATATATTAAATAACATAGACGAGCGCATAAATCAAATTGTCTATTTAAAGAGTAAAAAAAAAAAACGCTAATTCGTTTTAAATATGCACAAAAAGAATTCATTATTATTTTTTAAATGAATCAAATCAAATCCTTTTGTTTAACTTGTTGCTTAATAATAATAATTCAAAAAATATTTACCAACTAAAATAGCAACAGAATATTATCTTAAACGCTTTAAGGCTTTTGTTGCTGGTTTAATGTGATTCTACTTAGCAGCTTGTTATGACGCAAAAAAAAAAAAGTAAGAAGAAAATATTTATGACTTTAAGCCAGAAGCAGTAAGTTGCTGAGTACATAGTTATGTAGATTGCCTTTATGCCAGACCGCCAACATAGACAGAGAGAGAGAGCCACATTTAGTCAGTTAGTCAGTCAGTCAGTCAGCTAATCAATATCAAATTTCTAATTAACATTTCAGCATTATTTATCAGCCGCAATAAAAGTCAAACAGAAATGTTATATCGCGTGCGCGCATTTACAACCACTTCCGTCCGATTGAAATGTTGTGGTGAATCTTCTTTCTTGGATTTATTGGTCAAATCATTTAAGTAAATAAAGCTTTATTAGCTGCTCTAGCTGCATTCCCTTAAAAAGTTTTTGAGCGTTAATTAAATTGTTTGATTTGTTGACAATAATTTGTTGACGCTTTCCTTTTTTTCTATCAAAATTCTTTCTTTTGTAATGAAGCAATTTTCATTTAAATCTTTCAGCCGCACTTTTTTATTTAAATGTCTCCTACGATTAGCTGCTCAGTTTTCTATTTTATCAATTAAAATTTTAGTACATTCTTAAAACTCTTTAATTGAGCTAAAGCTGCAACAATTTCCTTGTAGCTGGATGGATGCATGGAATAAAAAGTTTTAAATGATCTACTCGGTTTGAAATTTGACACTGATTTTATAGAACACTGGCTTATATCCGCAGTCTTGATCCGGTTTTTTTTTTCAAAAATAATTTTTAATCACTTTTCAAATACGCCTAATATCAAGTCTCTAGAATTTACCATCCCAGAGAAATGGCTATTCCGGTTTTAAGGCCCCAATTTGGCCCCTTGTAAAAATTTTTTTAAATTTACTATATTGCCTGTAGTTTTTATTAAAATATATTCAACAGTTTCGGAAATTTTTCAAGATGGCGTAGCTTACATAATTTTGAAAATTTTTTAAAATTCTAAATTTTTAACAATTGTTTATATATTTCGGGTTAAAGCATTAAAAAATAATTACAAAATTTAATTGCATTTATTGCTTCTGCTTTTAAAAGTATCAAAAAGTTTTTAAGTATTACATTCCGCCGGGAAAAGATACATCCTTTTTGATTTCTAACTTGAAACTGTCGAGCGAATATTGAAATAATTACTTTGACGGCTAAACAATAAAAAAATGAAACTAATAAATAAATGTGAAATTGTGTATAAATGACCTGTAACATTTACTTTACGTCGTTCGAACTTCTGCAACAAACTTATTCTAACATTTTAACATTTTTTTTATTAATTAGTTTAATTTATGAGATACTAGACGGGTTGATTTTCTTCATTGTAGCACCTTGTGGTATGCAACATTTTTTTGTTTTGTTGACGTTGTCGGTGAAAATGAATGGCTTGCCGACACGTGAACATGCTACATGCAATTGACCGTGAGATAAACATGCATTTTCTAAATTCAAGCCGCGTAAACAAGACAAATCTTAGATTAAATTCGCTTTAATGTGCAGCACATTCCATGAATTTCTCCTGAGAACTTCAATACAGATGAGAGCTGCAATCGCATTGAAACACTACAAATCAAAGCTTTATGTATTTCGTCTTGCATTTCGCAGATTTGCACATTGGTGACCTGTGCGTCTAGTTCTACAATATCGCATCTGCAAACGTGGTGTTTGACCTACTGCCTCTATTTTCTTTCTGAGTCATGAAGTCGAGCCATTTTAGCGCGGCGCTCTTCTGCCGATTTCTCGATTTCTTATTGCGTTTAGGCTTAGTTGGGAAAGATATGATTTTCTTGCTATGATTTCGCCATAACTTTTTTTTTCGTAACTTTTTATTATTTTTTAAAAAAAAAATTTTTTTTTTTTCTCTTTAACTGATAATTTTTTTGCCGGAAAATAAAATACTTTTTCACCAGTCATATTCGAATTAGCTTTCTTTTTTTAAGAAAATGCTCAATTGTAATCTTGAGATTGTAACATTAAACGAAAATGGATCCCACTAATGCGCAAGGGTGCCACAATTTCAAGATTTGTCACTTAAATCCACGACTTAAATTAAATGTAATGCAAATAGAAACTCATCACGACGAAATTACAAACCAAATTAAATTTGTCAAGAGCAATCTAAAAGATACTCATAAGATGATTTGATTGTCAGATTTGATATTAGCATGACTCGCCTATTGTATGCATTGCGGAAGTTTTATTTTCACAAAGTCATCTCAAAATTTAAATACTGTTCATACATAAAGTGAAGCGTATAGGTTTACTGCATGCCAAGTAAAATGAGCGCAGCGCACTAAAAGTAACTTGAACAGAACTAAACCGGCAGGCATCATCGTTTGCGTTATTTTATGTGTCAGGGGAGCTGTTAATGCACACAAAACGTTGGAAACTATCTCAATAAAGTCAAACGAGTAAGAGCAGAAAGATATGAGTATGCACACACACACACATCTACAGGATTACAATGTCTGTCTATGACTATGCTACTACTTACATATTTAATGTGCAAATATGCATAAGTTATTAAGCAGCAAACGGCAAAGCTGTAATGTAGAATGTATCTATACAAAGCAGAAAGTTGCTTTTAGTTGATCCTATTTTAACGAATAATTTTTTTGTACAATATAAGTTTGACTTCCAAAAAAGCGAATGTCTATCACCTGTTGCATGCAATTAGATACAAATGTATCTAGATACATATGTAACTATTAACATATTTATTGCGTCATACTGTGAAGGTGTGTCAGCATTATTTGGTTTCGTTAATGTTATAAATAAAACAGATTTACACATAAATCTCGGCGAAAATTAGCAAACAGAATGATTAATGAGAACGTAAATCAAAAATGTGTTTGCTCAGCAATTTCGTTACACACAAAGCAGATTTCAAACTGAAAATATGCCCAACAATCAACAAGTCTAAACAGCTTTTGACTGTGACGCTGCATTTGAAAGTCAGCGTAGATTAGTTTATCACGGCCAACGTAAATTCTATTCTTTGTTATGACCGGATAGCATAGCAAGTGCTTCATTCATTCATTTTGCAACAACAATCCAATTATTTTGGAAACCTTTGAAGCATTTACATTGGAAAAAAAGAAAATAACTAAACAAAAAAAAAAAAAAACCTTTAATCCTTATACATAAAGCACAATATGCATCCGGTTGTATCCGTGCATTTATGATGCAACAGATTGTTAAAAATATATAACTCACGTCCACATCTCACGCGCGCACAAAGAAGCGAAGCCAAATTCGTTTCCAAGTAACATTTTCTGTTTTTTTTTTTTATTTATTTTTATTTCCGCTTTAATTGCGAAAATGCACTTTTGACGTAGTCTGAACTTTATTGTATGTATTTGTCAAATATATAAAATATTGAATGTCAGTTGCTATAGTTACTTAGAACCTGGTCACGTTTAATGCTTAAATGGTTTGGACTTATTGCTAATACTTTGTGATTTCATAATTCCGTAATTAAATGTTAAAAGAAAAATACAATAGCAATAATATTTCCATAAAACCATACTGTAGCAATGGTATATAAGCACATAATTCAAAGAGAGATATATGGATTCAAGGTGATTTCAGGGATATCATACAAAAAAAACTCTTTGGCTTGGTTTCAAATATGTCTTGTTTTTGCTAGGGATTTGGTTATAAAGTTGAAGTGATGCAGCCTGATACATATTATACATATTTCTTAAAAAGAACCTAACTATCTAACACTTTTACTTTGTAACCAAAGGTCTGGCAAAAATATGAGAGATTTGAAACCAACTCAAATAGATTTTTTTGTTGGGGAAATCTATGAACCCAATACCAATATCGCTGTTGCAATCGATGCTTGCTTTCTATCTGAGATTCATGCCATTTGATGTCCGCACTCGTCACCTTCTGAGCCACCTCCCTCGAGGGGCACATATAACTATTTTCTCGGATAGTCACGAGCGTTTAATTCTAGGTTCTAGCTCTTCAGTGTTTTGAAACACTACAACACCATTCCCAAAGTGAGAAAATAATATTTTCTGTCTTCTAGAAAACAACGGTATATAAGGTAGCCGATAAACTTAGCAGATCTGGCACTTCTTCGCCAATGCTGGGTTCGCAGAGTTTTTACGGAAACCAAATGCACATACGAACCATGGCTAAGACGATTAAGAAACACAGAACTACTCCAGATGGCAGACACAGAAGTGAAAATTCCCCCGTGGTGAGCTCTGGAGACCCCAACTACCGTTTAATCTGCTTATGATAACAAACCACGGAATAGATTTAAGGAACACTATATTAAAAATATGCTTCTGGAAACTCCGATCCGTTAATAGGCATGGTCAGATACAGGTTCACACAGCTTAGAAACTCTGTCCTAACCAATGTTGCAATCAGAGAAACTTTGACTAAAGAAATTTTCAGACTTATTGAAGAAGAGAGATTCTTAGTCACCTAAACTAACAAAATTTTGGGCTCGGGTACAAAAGAATTCATAATGAGTCGTGATACCTTTTTCTCTCTTTTAGGGACTGCCCACCATGTTTATATTGCGCCCTCAGGTGTATAGCTTGAATGCGTGAAGACTTACCTGAGTCTAAATTTTCGATTTGACTCTGATACCGACACTATTTCAGACTCTTATGGTTATGCTATGTTGTAGTTATTCTTCTTCTACTTTTGTATTGAAATAATTTAGAAATTCTTTAACACTTAATTAAATATATGATTTACAAATTAAAATTATGCTTTACAATTCTTTACAGCAGAATCTTAAGAACCCACCCAAAGAAAAACACACAAAACTTCAAAATGTTTATGAAAATCGTAGCACACTACGCATTGGTACTGGCTTTGCTATTCGTTTTAGCCGAGGCACGTCCACAAAATGGCGAAACCACCCAGGTAAATTGAGTATGCTTGCCATATATGGTATATAAAAATATTAATATTACGTAATACTAATTTAGGAACTGGACTCATCATCGCTAACGAGTGATGTTGCCGATGATATACACAATTCCGCATATGCCTATGATATGCCCGCTCAGGCTATATATCCCGGAAATGTTTATCCCATGGATCGGCTACAAATGCTTATTGCACAATATCGTCCCAAGTGAGTCGTCGTCATACTAAGCTAATTTAAGAATTGTTTTATGATATCTTTTTTTTTAGTTCCTATCTACGCTCTCCATCATATGCCGGCATGAACGAACTATTCCGTATGCCCGAAACTAAGCGTCAAGTGAGGTACAGACAGTGCTACTTCAATCCCATTTCATGTTTTAAAAAGTAAATTTGTTACATAACATAATCAATAAGAAGCTACCAAGCAGAAGTAATACCAAAAAATTCTGTTCTCTTAAAATTTGTATCCAAAAATGAATTGCCCCAAAAGTATCTACACCTAAAATACAAATAACATTTCAAACATTTAATCAAAATTGAAGGTTTATTAGCATCAATCTATACTCTACATATGAACAAAACAATTAATATATTCAATTATTATTCTAATTATTAAAATTTAAGTCAACATAAAAAAATTTAAAAAAAAAAAAAAAAAACAAACAATTCGTATAATTAAATTCATGTATCTAAATGTAATAAATTGTATCTATATGAAATAAGTGCTATTTACCTGTTAGAAATATATATTAAAAAGTCATACATTTGCAAAATAATTAAATACGAGTATATAAAAAATTCAATGTTCCTTAAATGTCCTCCTCAAATTTAGAAAATTTTACATTCGTAATTTGTGTATCCGTAAATTTGTATCTTTTTCGATTACAATAAATGTAAATGTAAATTTTTGAATGGGATGCATATGGTGTGGTACGTACTTATATTGTTAGTAAAATAACAAAATTTTGCTTTGTAAAAACTTAATTTCAATAATTATTTAACAAAAATTTAAATATGTATATTTATGCACAATGTATGCAAATCACCAATTCAAAATATATGTAAAAATAAAATGAAAGCTATAAAATATTTGAGTTTCTTTTTATAAAATTTCAGAGAAATACAGCCGTGTTCTCAGTTTCCAAAACGGTTTCATTTTCGTGTTTCGAGAACGAAGTAGTCGGAACAGAACAGAACGGTCGGAGTTCATAGATCTACACGCTTAAGTAGTACGTCGAAGAGTCTTATATTGAACTTCTTAAATTCTTTTAAATGTTGAAGTTAGCCGCGGTGCCCCAGAACGGCATTCAGTTAGGGAAGAACTGTTACATTGTGAATTTTGATCTATATACTATATAAAGCTATATTAAGTCAGTGGCACTCTTAGGAATATTTAAATTCATTTTAGACTTGTTAACTCCTCTAGAGGAATGCGTATACAATAAAAAAAAATATTGTCAATTAAAATATGTGTGTCAGAATCGCCCATTCGCTAACTAAACTAAAAAAAAAAATGAAAAACTAAAAAGAAATCATTTAGAAATCAAGTGGCAACATTCGTTATTGATCCAAACCGCAAATCGTTTGCCTTGCTTCCGTTCAAGTCCATCGCATACCTTCAACCCACAGAATTGCAAAACGCGACCTACCCAACTTGACTTTGCACTGTTGGAGTAGCTAAATTCTATTATCTTGCAATTGGCTACCACAACCTTAGTTTAGTTCTTGCCGTTCTATTCTGTTCTGTTCTCCTCTGTTCTCGTTTTATGCTGCCTTGCATCCCATTCCAAGACCCTCTGCGTGTGTGTGTTGTTGTTTTGTTGTTGTTGATTTTGAGCCAGATCATTTATAATATTTCGCTTGCGAGTAATGTCATGTGCCCGCAGCAGAAGAACTAGTTCTCCGCCTTGTTTGTGCTAGCTGGAAACTGGACTTGTTGCTTCGTTTGGTTTGGTTTGGTATGGTATGGCTTGGTTTGGTTATTCGTTGATGCTCTAATCTTGCTGTGCGCATTGAGTTCAGCTGCTACTTTGGGGTCACTTAATGGTGAGGTTATAGTTGTTTTATATAAATGTCTTTAATACCCTACACTTGTTGTTTGTTTATTACTGTATAACAGTTTTAGCAGCAGGCTTAAAACACAGACATTCAAGATGTTTACACATACATTGTATTGTGTTTGGCATTTTACTATTGACCATTCAGAAAGTGTTGAGCAATTACATAAACTTGTTTATGTTTGATAGCCGTTAATGCAGAAACAGTCTCCTTATAGTCTCCGACATACGGCAGACAGCATGTTGGAGGGATGGACGGACAGACGGACACATTAAAGGAGGCATCGGAGACCTATGCACATGCATATATGTAAGTTGCGCTACAGCTGATTGTTGGCCTTTGCAGCACGTAAGGTTTCGCACCAGCGGTAGTAATCCAGTGCCAGTCGATGCCAGTTCGGGATACCGAACAAGCGGATGACTTTCAGGATCTCGTCCTCCCAACGCAGCGGCGGACGTTCTCTTGCCCATCCGATTTGCTTCTATAAACTTTTTTGCCGGAGCCTCAGTATCCATACGACATAGGTGAACAGCCCAGGAAAGCCTTTTGTATTGGATGTTCCTGACTATGTCGATGTCAGTATATAGCTCGTACAACTCATCGTTCGTGCGTATACTGAAGTCATTTCCCATATATTAACTGGACCAAAGATTCTCCGAAGTATCTTCCTCTCAAATACGTCCAACTTCATGACCCATGCTTCTGAGAAATACATCAGGACAGGCATTACCAGCGTGAGACCCTATAAAGTATATATATTCTGGATCAGCTCGATCAGACGAATTGATTTAGCCATGTCCGTCTGTCTGTCGGTCAGTTGCAAATCGTTTTACTCGGTACTTTTTAATTGACCTAAAATCCTGGGTAGTTTGTATGTTACAACGAAGGTGCCACTCCCATTTTTTACCAAATTTCTGATATTTTTTAGTACCAATACATGTATTTTAAGCACCAATATTGTGTCTAATCTTGAGTTGTATCATACCTTTGAACCCCATTCATCCACCTAAGTTCTATCTGGGACGGGAATTTTCTTGGTTTTCGTATAAGAACTTGATAAAATGTTGTATGTTTACATGGGTGATATACCTAAAAGTATACCTAGAAAAGCTAAAGTTTAAAATTTCATTCCAATATCTTTAAAACTGACATAGCTAAGTCGACCAATCTCATCAAGCTGATCGAGAATATATATTTACTTTAGAGGGTCTCCACTACCTCCTTTAATGCGTTACAAACTTTCCGACAAACTGAATATACTTGTTTCAACTGTAATAAATAAATACATACAAGACTGATAAAAAATACGCAAATCTTATAAACTGCAAACTCTAACAAATATTATCTGCTACAGAGTAGAAAAATATAGAAATTTACAAGTAAATATGAGTAAAACTTCTTATTTTCACAAAAAGTTTAAGACGAGAAGATAGCTACTGTCCAAACTGAAAATGATCGTTTAAGTCAAGGCAAAAGCCAAAGGGTCAAATTCAGCATTAACCAAGACAAAAAAAAAAAAAAAAATATGAAATAAAACACACCACCACACCACACCACACCACAACATCACATCACATCATTCATCTATCTATCATGAAATGCATTGTAGCAGCAGCTTTTGGAGCCATGGTCTCATGGTCTCCATGTCAACATCTTATCTTCGTTAGTTCTACCGCCACATTTGCTGACGCGAGTCATCGTTTAAATGAACAACAACAGAAGCAGTAGCAGTAGCAGAAGCAGAAAGGTATCTGAGGGGATGGATTCGTTTCGGTAGACTTAATTCAGGAATTTAATGAAAAATGTTTTATAGAGAAACTGAGAGTAGCCAGAACAGAACAGAAGCAAAAGCAAAAAGCGATGAAGAGAAATTCTGCACAAATTAAAAGAAAAACTGTGCATTGGAACTTCGAATTACGCAAACCGGAATAACGAAGGCAGCAGCCTGGTAGGCAGCAGCAAATATTGCTATCCAGAGTCATGCGTCGAAAAATGGTTCAAATTAAAAAAATAAAATAACAAAACGAAAAAAAAAAAAAAAAAAAAAAAAAAAAGCTACAATCATGTTTAAATACAATCGTGTTCCTAAAGTTGGTTGGGGTTTGCTTTGGTTTGGTTTGGCTTGGTTTAGCTTGGTTGCATCTAAACAGAAAGCTCTGCTCTGCTCCTTGACTTTAGCAGTGTCAGGTGATGCTGAAGTAGCACTTGTGTGCCACAGTTTGGTGCGCGTTGTAAATTACATTTTCCAAATGCTTTTGCCATGTTCGGCCAAACGTGTTTATGTTCAGATTTTTTATTTTAGTTTTTTTAAAATTTTTTTTTTTTTTTTTGTTTTTGTAGTGTTTGAGTAGCACAGCTTCCGTTTACCACCGGGTTACGATGTTGAACAACTTATTATGTATATACTTTAAACATAAACTGAGTAGTAAGTACATAAAGTCATTTTAAAACAGAAATAGTTTTTGAAAATACCAGAGCATTCTGGAGTAGACGATGTGGACGATGTGAGTGACTTAAATACTTTATTCGAGTTTACATTTTAAATTGTTTGCTAATTATTCGTTTATGTAGTTCCATATATGTTTACGCTCTAAAGACTAAACGTTTAGAGACTTTCCCATCAATAATTGTAAACAAAACTGAGAAATACATCATAAAGTATAAACATAAAGTCTTGATCCGAATCAAAATTTGAGATGATGTGAACGTGATACACTCGTATTTAGAATTGCATTTATGAAAAAAGGAATCAATACAAACCTATCCACAATCTATATGTATAAAATAGTAAAAATGTTTCTATGTCCGCTAAGGACGTTGAAAATATTCAACCGATGTGTCCCAAAAAGGTAACAATGCAAGTACATAAAAATACCAAGGAAATATTTTATTGGGCGCAATTGGTTCATTCATGAACTCGATTTTCTAATTTTTCCATACAAAATCTTTTTTGCTGTTTTATATGTTTTACTTATACTAGCCCCAACAAATTGTGGTCTCGCTCGGTACCAATTTGGGATACCGATCTTGCGGATGTCTTTCAAGATCTGGTTATCCCAACGAAGCGGCGGACGACCTCTCTGCCGCGGCCCTTCGATTTGGTTTACGTCTTGCTCATAAACTTTTCTTGCCAGAGCTTCGGTATTCATTCGAAACAGGTGACCAGTCCTGGACAGCCATTTGTATTTAATGTTCCTGACTACGTCGATGTCATTATATAGCTCGTGCAGCTCATCGTTCGTGCCAATACGGATGTCGTTTTCCACTCTCTCTGAAATCGTCTAAATGCAGCTGGACATGCTGCAACATTGGCTGCTGAGATGGAACATCTCCGTGAATACGGAGAAGTCGTTTCATATGACTTTTGCAACGCGCAGGCTCAACTGCCTTCCAGTCAGCCTTCATGGAGCACTTCTTCCAGTGGTGGCAGACGTGCTCATCCTAGACAGGCGTCTAAACAAACACGCTCACCTTGAGGCCAAAAGTAAGCAGCTAAACCTAAATTTTACTAAATTGAACTGGCTACTCGGCAGGAGATCTGAGCTGAGCCCTCGCAACAAAGTACTGCTCTACAAAGCGCTGCTTAAACCATTTGGACGTATGGCATCCAACTCTGGACGACGGCAGCTAAGTCTAACATCGAAATGCAGCTGCTCTACGATCTAAGTGCGCCAACCTACGTCAGGAACTTGGTCATCCACAGATACCTAGACGTACCGCCTGTGCGCTGCAATAAAAAAAAAGTACAAAACTCGTAGCATTTTTCTCTTTTGCTCTCTTACAATCAATCGTTTTAAATTTTCCCGGGCACTAGGAATCGGGCCGTTTTTTCTCTTAAGTTGGTAGGAGCTTAACTGACATCTATGTCAAATTGTGAGACCATAGCGTCAGTAGGCACAAGTGTGTTCCGTCAACAACAAAAAAACATATAGCAAAAAATATCAAGAGATTATTTTTCTTTTCAATCAATTTTTCAAAAAAAAAAAAATAATAATAATATTTACCATTGACAACAAAAATACTAGTAAAGTAAAATCAGAAAATGTTTTCAATTGTCCCTCGTAAGATAAGACAAAAAATTTTTGAGATTGTTTGATTTGAATCGAATCGAATACTGTGCTGTACACAGTGTTATTTCGTAAACGATTCCATCAAGTGAACAGGTGTCATTCGAAACAACCAGATTAGCGTGTCTAAAGAGAGACGAAAAGTCGCATTACAAAAACAGGGGACAGACAGAACTGACAGCCGCACTCCTACGCTACATGGCAGTGATAAAAGTTTAAGTAAACAGCTTTATTTGCTAAAAAAAAATATCTGAAAATGAAGAAGCGAATAAAATAACAAAAGAAAAAGTACTACAACAAATGACTGTAGTCGACTGAAAGATACGCTATAAGATTGTAAGGTATATAAGCAAATATTTCAATGTTTAATTTGACAAGTTGCTAAATTAAAATAGGAAACAGAATAAACTATTTTTTTTGGAAAAAAAGATTGGGTTTTGTATAAAGTTTAACGACACGGCTTGAAGCAGAAAAAATTTTGTGTGAAGAGTATTAAAGCTTTATTTCTGCATAAGTGTTTTTTTTTTTGCATTATAATTTGATTGCATTTCGTCAACATTTTATTTATTCGTTGAGTAATTTATTAGTAGCTACATTTAATTTTTATTTTTCAAAAGTTCAATTTATAATTGAACTTTTGAAATCCGCTTTAACAAGCGAAAATCCCGGACTGAATTGAAGAAATTTTGGAGCCAGAGACGAGACAACTGTCTCTTTGTCAACGTTTGTTGGTGGTACCTCTTTAAATCTTATTAAAAAAAATCGATTGTAAGTGATCACTTGATGGTTAGCAGAGTATAAGTTTCGAAAATGATGGCCCTGTTTCGTTTGTGTCCAACGTCATTCATATTTGAAGACAAAAAGCGATATCAAATATCTTCTTTTGCTGACCATTGATAGGCATAATCCATACTAAATTTGAAGTTCAAAGATGCCTACTTAAGCCACAGGACAATGTACTACATTTAAATGACTGAAATTTGGACGGAAACCCATGGTTTCTAAGTGAGTCACTTGATGCTGCTTTTTTAAGAATGAACTCTTTCCTATAGTATCCGAGTGTTATAGATATAACAATTTTTGTTCCGTACCTAAAAGTTATCAAGCAGAACGGGACGGACAGACATACGCGATATCGATTCTCCATTTAGTGCTGATCAAAAATATACTATACTCTTGTTAAATAGGGCAGCTTCAAGTCGCCTCCTTTAGCCTGCAGGCACCACAGGTATCTTAAGGTCCCCTGGAAAGATAGCTCTTGGTAGAAATTAGGCGAATATCTCTGTATCTAGACATATCATTGAAGATATCTGAAGTTCCAACTTAAGATCGTTGCTACTTATCAACCTGATTTTTTTACGCTCTGCTATGTTTGCTTTCCAGCTTTACTTTTAAACGAATCACCACACTACACTTCTCTAAATATTCTTTCATTTTTTTCTTAAACATCTACATTGCATCTTAAGTTCTTCCACATACCACACACAGTAAGAAATTATATAGGGTATTAATATAGATGAGCTCCATCTTGACTTGTTATAGCACACTTGCTTGTTTATATCACGAGTTTGAGTCTGTGAAGCTGTGAGTGAGCGTGGCATACAGAAGCAGTGGCAGTGGCACAAGCGAATAACAAAAAACGGCAGCAATAACAACAACAACAACAACAGCAACAACAATAGCCAAACGAAATTGTCTAAAGAAGTCTGCAATTTACTTTACCTGGTTTATCTATGGCACAGGAAACGAATAACACACAAGCATACGACGACGACGGCGACGACGAACCCATCGTGAAACCAGTGGCCGCCGCTATGACCGATCGCCATTTGGACGTCCTTCTAACCTCTGAGTTGGCCTGTTTGCCGTCAAGCGCTTTCAATTTGCAGCATGCAACTTCATTGGACTTTTTAGCGGGGAATAAAAAGAAGATTACTAGATATGAATGTGCATTAGGCGCACTCAGGCGGATCCTGACCTTTATTGATTGCTGTTTGACCTCGACTCGACTACTTGTTGGCGGCTCGGCTTCGGTCTTGGTTGACTTGGTTTGCTGACTTTGCTTTGCTTTGCTGCTGCGATCGATCGATCGATACATCGAAGACTCATTCAGCTTGTTTTGCTATTGATGCTCTATGTTGAACGTAGCTCAAACATCCAATTCTATGCACAGCACACAGCGCAGATTGCATCGAACGATTATTGCTACATAAATTTCCACAAGTCTTGGTGTTGTTCGATTTATTGTGAACGCGAATGCGAGGGGGAGTTTTATGAAAAAGCCACCGATTGCTAGATTTTTTTTTTCATTTCGCGTGTTAAACAAGCATTTTTGATACAATTCTTAAGTTCGTTTTTTTTTATTTTTGCTTAGAATGTTTGCAAGACAAATGTATCTGCAAGTTAACGATTAAACGATTTTTATTTTAATATTGTTATCACATACTAAAGAATGTGTCGATTGATTGATAATTAAGATTCAAGAAGCTAATACGAATTCTTCGTCATCTAAAATTATATAAACAAAGTGACAAATTGAAGAGTTTTTAAATTTACTAATAAATATACTCATTCCGAAATTAAATTAAGAAAATTCATATCTAGTCACCATTGGTATTTTACTATTGGGTGTATTAGAAAGACAAAGAACGTCCAGGTCATTTTGTTTTTGTAAATTACAATGAAAACTCACACATTAAAACCACTTGGATACTTTGCGATCTTCTTCCCTATTTACTCGGTTCAGTTTCTAATAGAATAGAAAAGTTGCAGATTTCAGTGTTCTTAATATGAGTTACCAAGTAAAAAACTGAAAGTATACCGCAGTGGGTCACGAAAGCCCATATTAGCTTTAAACTCATGCAGAAAACCCCATCTTTACAGAAAGTACTAGTCTGCAACACATCACTGGGGGCTTTGCGGAGAGCTCATACTAAGGCACTAATAATAGGAATCTACTCCTCAGATGGATACGCTCGTCTGAAAGCTTAAATAACTGCATAACGTCTCTGTGTGACAATTCATTGCTATGGATACAGTACAATAAGCAGGGAGTTTACTTGCCCGACGACCTATATTGGACCAAAAGGTCGGCGCGAAGGGCTGCGTTGAGTATTTTTCAGGCGTCTGGAATGTTTTTTGGGGTAAGTTTGTCCAAAATTCATAAAAAACAACAATATTATTAAAACTGTCTACAACTAGCTATACGAAACGTATTGTAAAGGGGCTTTGGAGTCCATGATTCGATGCTAATCGCTAATTAAAATATTAGAATAGAAAGATAATTTTTAGTGAAATCATTGCAAATTGCATTCGATTGAAGAAGAACTCTGAAACACAACACATAAAATTAATAGTTAAATTTTTTAAAAAAAAATTCATATTCCTAGTTCCGAGCATCTCGCATAAAAATGTTTCCATTTTAAACAAAACAACTTTATTCATTCTGATAGTAAATATCGAAAGCATGAATGAAAACTATAAAAAACTTTATTAGCAGAAAACCCGTTAAAACATTAATCGTAAAAAAATAGTTAAAACATTAAAAAAAATAAAAAAAATAATGACATAAAATCTTTTCGATCAAATTGTAAACACAAATGTTAATGTTATAATTTACCAGTTTGTATGTTTCTTGTCTATTGTCCGATTCAGACCGAGTCACGTACGAGAAGGTGCTACTACATTAGTTAACATTTTAACTTAATGTCTCAATATGATAAATAGACAAAGAGCCTTTTTTTTTTACACAATAAGAACATTTTGTATTGTTAACAACTGAAAATATTTAACAATAAAATTGTAGAATGAGAAAAAGAACAAGAGAAAACATTTATCTTTGGCGCTTAAAACAGCGAAACAAATGCTTTGCAAGAGTGAAAAGCATGATTTTTTGATATAATTATTGGCTTCTTTACAATTTACACAATTCTTTAATAGAAATGTTTGTTTAGGAATAACAAATTTGTACACGGATGGAACAGGATTCAAAGGAGAGATGAATTCTCACTGTATTCGTTATCAACTTTCCTTGCCATCGAGTTAGATTTCCCTATGTTCTCAATCGTATCCAGAATTTACTTAACTTAAATTTGATCCCGAATTTGATAAACTCGATATTTTTTCAAAAGTTTCGTTTTTCATAGATCGCTAACTTTTCAACCATTCATTAAAATACTACGAATAAACCAGGAAGGTTCAAGCTTTAATTTAAACCTAATTCGGGATTTCTATCACCTCAGGTTCATCTGCTATATATATGATCAAAAACTTTAACCCATTTTTCTCAAAACCTCTACGTGACGTATTTTAAGACCAGATTTGTGATCAGAGTTAAAAAATCTTTAAGATAGGCCTAGTCCGATGCTTGCATCAATTGAAAAAAAAATAAATGTCATCAAAATCCCAAGCAACATTGAAATCGAAATTTAGAATACCACTAAACAGTAAAAACAAATTAAATTTATTTGCAGTCGTGCAAGTTCTAGGTTCTTCAAAATGATGTGTGCAAAGCTAACAAAATAATTTAAGAGACAATTTTTTACTCTTTACTACATACTCTCTGCATAGCAGAAATTTACTCACACACTTGCTTTATTGTTATTATTTTTTTTTTGAAGCTTCACTCACTTGTTGCTCTTTCTCGATCGAATCTGGAGAGCGATATCTGTTCACTCAATTGTTGAGTTTCGTAGTGAACGGACGTGTTTGCGCAAATTGTTGTGACAAAAAAAAAAAAGCAAAAAAAAAATACAATAAATAAAAATAATAAAAAAAAAAGAAAAAGAAATACAATAATAAAACAAAAACAAGAGAAGAAACGAAACGAAAACGGTGGCAATACAAATATCAACAACCGAACGTAATTTAAGCAATTAATAAAAAGCGGGATCAATGAAATGAGTTATAATTGAAATGCTTCTTACATCTTCGTTTTGTGTTTTTAAAAATATACAATAAAATAAAAAAAGAAAATATATATTTTATTTTATTAAAAAGTGTAAATGAATATATATATATTTACATACATATGTGTATGTATATTGATTGTGCTTTTTTGCAATATGATAAAAAGTGATTAAATTGTTAAAGCTGAGTGAACTTGTGCTTAGTTATGTACAAAGTTTTGTTGTTGTCAATTTTTTAGTTTTTGTTTTTGTTGTTGTTTTTTTTTTTTTGTAACTTAATGTCAAATCATGTTTATGCAGCCGGCGGCGCGGAAGGTAACGCGTAAAATGAATTGAAAGTAACGTTCAACTTCAATCAAGTGTTCAACTATAAAAATAAAAACAACAACAACAACAACGACAGCAACGACAACTATGACACTTTGGCATTAGTTGAAACAACAAAAACAACAAACCTAGTGAAGACAAAAAAAAAAAAAAAGTACGTAAAAAAATAATAAACAAAAAAAAAAAAGTATATTACAATTTTTTTCTTATTTTTAATAACAATAAAAAAAAAAAATTATGCTTAACGTGAATCAGGCGTGAATTCAATAAATGCATCAATGATTTGTTTTGTACTTCGTAATTACTTTTTCCAAAATTGATTTAAGTAAAAGTTGTCCCAACTTTTTATGACACTTGGCGTTACTCTTTAGGATTTAAAATGCGGGACGAAGAGGCTAGCTTAGTGTGATAGTGTTTTGAATTGAAAGGGTGTTTCGTTCAAAGGTGTCTTTCTTTGTTTACAAAGTTTGTTTTTTTTTTTGTAAAAATTTCTGATAACTTTTCGAAAAAAAATAAAAAGTTATACTGTTCTCTTTTATGGCTAAATCTGCGGCGGGAAAACTTCAAAGTTTGAATAGAGATGGGCGTCGTGCGGAAATCTCGCGGGTCCCGCTAGGTGCCAATGTTAATGTTACCACATATTCGATACGTGAGAAATTAGAAAGAAAGAACTAAGATATAGCCACATTTACGTCTGTCCGAAAAAAATAAAGAAAATTTAGTCCTGAAATGCATTTGGTTGCGCGTCGGTACGGGAATCCCGAATACTTTTAAGTTCTAAAATGCTAGTACAACTAATCTTCTATAATTTATAAATCCAAAAGATCAAACGGAAATGTTTAAATGTAGAAAAAACTATTTTGTGGGTCTAAACCGTTGGAACCCACGGAATTTCTATGACTTAATATTTCAAACAACCTTTCTAATAAAACATTCAAAACCTATTTGAGCATCATAACATAAAAATGTTTCACCAAGCCATTAAATTTTAATAAAAACTTTCAGTAGCTGCTATACTAAATATATTCAGTATTCTATATACCATAAATACTGGCACTCAGTCCACTTACATATTATTTCGTAGTCATCGCAGTATAATCGACTGCAGTTTTTTTTTCATGTTTTTTTTTTATTGATTCCATTGACAGTTCTGACAAAATCGCAAATGTCAAATTAAGCCAAAGTTCAAATGTCAAAATTGTCAGACGCTTAAAGTAGATACATAGGCATGTATTTATAAGCTTTTGCTTCGCCATTGATTTAAATTATTATTCCATACACACATCCGGAAATGTAGTTTATTCGTTCGCCATATTGAAAATAAAGCTGCAATATATTTTTTTATACTCTTCATACTTATTGCACATAGTATTTTTTTTTTTTTTTCATAATCGATGCAAGAAAAGTATATAAACGCATATATATTCTAAACATGATCGAAGAGATTTCTCGTATTCGCGATGTCTGTGATTGTACAGACTTGGGATAACCTTAAAGTTAATATATGTGTTTCGAATGTTTCCAAGACTGCGTACCTTTAACTCAAAACAGTAGAAAGCATTTAGAACAACTCCCTCTACTTTTTAGACCCTATATAAAAAATTCAAGGTTTGTAAAGTCTTATAGTAAATAGCAAATGACTAAACTCTCTTTTAAAAACACTTTTTTAGATTAAAAAGTTGTTAATTCGTAAATCCAAAAATGATTGTGATTCAAAAATCACAGTTTTCCGTACAAATGTTTTTAAGTTTAAATTGTTTTTTTTGTTTTGGTTCTCGTCACACAAATTTCTTTGTTTTTTTTTTATTGCATTTATTAATTGGCTAAAACATTTGTTTTTGCTGATTGAGATTTTTGTTTTTTTTTTTTTAACGCTTTTCAATTACTGTCATCATTCGTTGTAGGCAATTTTCTCTCCTTTAAAAATTTTTTTTGTATTTTGTTTTATTGTTCTCGGTTAACTCTCGCGAGTATAGAATACAATTGTCGGTACACACACAGATACATACCATACATATGCATATACTTTGTTACGTTAACAGTTTCAAGTGGCATCCATATCCGGCGTTTAAACTGATAAGCTGAGCTTTTTTTTTTTTGTATAGGCTAATACAGTAGGTAAGTCAGAACGTAGAATATTTACCAGAAATGGTTGAGTTAGATAAAGAAACTTGAAATAATTCGTTTTTGCAACTATTTTTAGCCTTTTTATTGTTGGTTTTGATATATGTAAATGTGATTTGATGGATTGAAAACCTCTGAAAGGCTAAAAAAAAGGTTAAAAATGCGTTTTTTATCAAACAGAATTTTTGAACTCTTTTTAAGTTTTGAAGAACTTTTAAACGTGTTTTTTTTCTAACCGAGTTTGACAGGCTTTACAAGATATGATAACCTCAATAAAAACTCTTATTTGGTTCTTATCGAAAAACAATTACACAGGCCGAACATTTTCAAAACCAGATACGAAGGATTTTATTGCGCTGATTTCCAATCTGTGATCAGTATTTTTCCATAACCCAGAATTTTAAAATATATTTAAATACAAAAACGTAAAAAACACCATATTTTTTTAAGATTTTTATGTTATAATATCTGAAAAACTATGGAAGAAAACTATGTTCAGTCTTTGGTTCTAACAAATGTCGGCCCATGTTTAATTGATATTTATTAGCTGGAAAGATATTCTAAAATATAAATATAAGGCTAATTTTATTTATTAATAGAGTTCAATTAAATAGACCGAAAATAATCAGATCCAGAGGGGGTAGTATAGTGAATAGAACAGGAATTGGAAATAATCATGTCAAAAACCTCCAAGCACTATATTCAGTTCTCTGGTATTTCTTAATATAGCTTAACCATGCTTATGAAATTTGGGCACCGTAACATTATATTTGATTCATCCCACTGCGCCAATTTAAGGTTATAATATAATGTGTCCATGGCCACTTTTGGTAAGCAGAACACCAAAAGTAGAACACATTATATAATAACCTATAAACATCATATCGATGAAAGTTAAGGTTCTTACCCATTAAAAGTTTGAGAATATTTTCTGATCGTACCGATGGGATGTACCATGCCTTCTTTTGCCTGTTAGATATATCTAAACTTGTTATTTTTTCCGTCAACTTTATTTCTTTGTTCAATAAAATATTTTCAAGATGGCGATGAGGTGAAGGGGATAGGGAGTGCTTCAAAAACGAAGGTTTAATACCCTGCAAAGTGGATGTATTTGACATCCAAAATTCTCTAACTAAAAATAGCAATTATTGCAAACAGGCTTAGTCATTTCCGTTCGTTCGAACGTCTGTCTTTCTATCCATAGAATGTATTCCTGTAACTCAGGCTTAGTTTTTTCGGTTCCAATTTATAAGATTAACGTGATATCAACTAGTTTAGGGGACTAGAATTTTGCTAGTATAGTATTTTGTTATTAACTTTAAAGTAAGATGCGTAAATTTTAAATTTTTTTAGTGTAAACAAACTAAATAATTATGTAAATAATCTAGACGAAATATTGTATATTTTACTGTTTTCAGCATACTAATAGTTCCGATTAAGATAAACACATATAATATACATAATCGCTTCTGGAATATACAAAAAAAAAAAAAAAAAAAAACTTTATTGTTAAATTATTTCTCACTTTAGTTTAAAATAGAGTTCAGACTATAAAAGGGCTTGGCTTTAGTCATGTGTTGAACTTATGATTCGGCACATTTGCATTAATTTTCTAAACGCTTCAGGTCATAGCGTCAATGTTTTTGTTGACAGATATCGAAAAAGTAGTGCGACTTTAAACTTTAAATAAAGCGACGCTCTATACATACACATACTTATACGTCTTTTTTAGTTCGTAACATTTATGCAAATCTGATTCTAATAGTTTTGAACGAATTTCTACGTTTTACGATCAACACATGTGTGCACCACCGCGATTTTTATTGTATTTCAAGTGACGATGGTCGTTGTTCACAAAAAGCTTGGCCTTACTTAGTTTTTATTTTGAAATGATGATCGTGGTAAATATTGATCATCTCAACATCTCAACCGAAGTATACAAATTTATACGATACGTATGCGAATAGTTTTGACAGGTTTGACAGGTGTGGGTTTACGATGTTGATGTATAATACATAGTTTATTTCGCTTAATTTATGTAGAATACGAAAAACAATAAAGCTTTTGATGAAAATAATGACATACATATATGATTCTTTTTTATGTATAGTTTTATTGCTTGCTCTGCTTTAAGTACACTCCTAAATTTTTATTGTAGACTTAAAATCAACTTTATTAAGTCATCGATTATTATTCCGCTTCACCTTTCACCCACAATCGAAATTCGCATAATGTTTTGTTTGAACTATGTTTAGAGATGGTGTGTTAATTAAGAGTGCTGTGAAATAATATTGTATAGTATATTGTCTTAATACAAAAAAGAAATCCATGCTTTTAAAATGCTGCAGACCTTTCCAAAACTTATTAAATAGCTTCGACTGCAACAATTTCAACCTAACCCATACAGAAAATTATTTTCCCGAACATCCAAAACCATTACAAAATCAAAATTATTTTGTTATATAAGCTAAAAACACAAAATTTGATTCAGATACATCTGTAGCCATGTCCGTCTGTCTGCAGCTACACACTTCAATCAGACACTTTTAAAAATATTGAGTTGAATTTTAAAACTTTAAAAGCTTTTCTAGATCAAGATTTTCTGAATAATGAAAATCAAAGTACAACGCCCACATTTAGGTATAAACTCCATGGAAACATCCTCCCTTTTTTGGAGTTAAATTGAATCAAAATTGGATTAAAAAGAATAATTATGTCAGTCCGTATATGCAAAATAGATTTGAATAAGATTGGGTTACTATTATCATATAGCTCCATGAGAAACTCAGCTCCGTTTTGGAGATTTTGTCAACAAAATTATTTTTATTTCTTTCATTTTATCTTAAAATTTCACAAACACAGCCAGGCTCCTATTACGGAATTAATGATTTACTTTTCAAATAAATTCATACAATCTTATAATTCTTAGCCATAACACTATAGGAGCTTCTGCGTGATCGGATGTGAGACGTCAACAAGGGCCATGAAAAATTAACTTTAAAAAATAATGTAAGATGAAGACTACACAGAAACTCTTATATTGATATGTTAAGAATTACTACAAGATTATAAGAATTTATTTGAAAAGTAAATCACTGATTTCGAAAATGGATGCCTGGCTGATATAATAAAATTTTACCACATTGATTTCCAATAATTTCGAGACAAAATGACAAGCTATTATGTCAACAAGTATCATCCCATTTGGCGGCTTTGCGAATAGTTTTTTTAGACTTCGAAAAGTTATTTGATTTACTTTTAGGATTTATTGTAATTTTTATTCTGCATAGCATTGCAAGTTTTGACTTCATACAGAAAGTATCTAAACGCTTTAAACTAATTATGTGACATATAGTAAAAGAATATATAAATAATGGGATTGCTTCTATATTAATGTTGTGCTGCGACCTGATGATCTTATAAAATAGAGCAACATTTCATATGCAGCAGCAATTTGGATGCTGTTGGGATAAAATTCACTAAAAAAGACAGACAGACGGACGGACATATCACCTATGGCAGATACAAGTAATATCAATAAGAAATGTTTTTGCTATAAGAACACGCAGCCTAAACGTATAAAAAATCAAGAAAAATAGTTAAATATGCTCGACTATGAAATACCCTAAACTCAGTTTATAAATACTATAGATATTTTAATTTGATTTTTAAAATATTTTCTATTTAGGGAAAGCCCCTTTTCGTAAAGCTATATATATATATATATTTTTTTTTTAATCTGTACCATTTAAAAGTCTTCCACTGGGAAACACATATCCAAGAAAAGTTAAATTTTGAACTTAGATGGTTTTATTGCTATCTCGTTCTTACTTCCTTATTATTCTTTGTGCATGTTACATACATTTCTTCAAAGTTAAATATACCCTTTCAACTTATGGTTAAAGTGTATAATAAAATAAGTATATCGCCCATGCGGCGTTTTTTTTTTTTTTTTTTTTTTTGACTACGACGACGACATCAAGCACGGCGCGAAAAAATGAGCCAAAATATCAGCTATCTGCCTGCCTGGCTGGCTGGTTGGCTGGTTGGCTGGCTGACTGTTCTTAACCCAAACGAGACCAGTCGTTGAAAAGACGGAAAGACGGCAGAAACTGACAGACAGGCGACCGAGCGACCAACCGAGCGACCTGAGTTGGCGTCGAATATTTTTAGAACTTTAGAACTGTTTGCGTTCATTTTTCGCAATACGGAATATATTGTACGTGCTTGTGTGTATGGTACAATACGAGTATATACAAACATATCTCTACTTTATACTTATACATATATAGTATATATTTTTTTTTAAATTTTTTTACAAATCCAACATCACTGCTTCTGCCTCAGCCTCAGCGCAACAAATGTACTATGCATGTTGTATATAGATGTATAAAGATCGGAAACGGTGAGGGAGCAGAGGTCACAAGGTCTCTGATCTTTAGAGCGCTATACTGCGAACTATGCAAGTGTTGTCTGATCTGTGTGCATGTATTTCTTTTCTGCTTTTATTTTAGTATGAACACATTGCATACAATACTATAACAAGCTGACTTTTGCTATGAAGCGTTTGCTGAAATAACTTGGTACATCTATAGATGCTGGGCGCTTATATTTTTTTTTTTTTTCAAATTTATAGTTGTCCCATAAAGTCACAAATTGTATTAGGATTTATAGAAAGAGAGCACATACATCATATGCGGAAAAAAACAGATTATAGGAAGTTGTACAGATAAGACAAAAAAAAAAATATATAAGCAAGTGTCTCCCTCTCTCTCTGATAACGAGCGATAATATGACGAAATTCCATAGATAACCGTAAATTCAGTTTGACGAAAGATAAGGTCAACCGTTTATTGTCGAAATGTTAAGATTTAAGATACAAAGACCTAAATGCCTTCCTTGATATATACATATGTACATATCTATATATGTATATGTTTGAGTACACTTTAAGTTTAATTTCTAGGAAATTATTATTTCTAGAAAGATAAATTTGTTACTACTTAATTTTCTTTTTAAGATGAAAATACCTAGATTATGAATTGACGTTTATTATGACTAGTTTTTGTTATAAGTAGAACTTGTTTTCAGAAATTATTTATATATACAGAATATTATGTTTGTTACTTCTGGTCAAGTCTGGTCTTATTAGAAATAGGCGTCGGGGCGGGAATCGCTAGGGTCCCGGTGGGTCCCGCTTTTTAATTAATAAGTCAAACAAATATTTTAATTTTTATAAAAAGAAAAAGTAAGCGGGTCCCACGGGATTCCCGTCCGTAAAATAGAAAACTATTGACTCCAAAAAAAAATATGATGTTATCGCATGGATCAAAAACTGAGCAGAACAATTGGGAACAATATATTCCAAAGGAAATATCCCATTTAATCATTAGGTTGGCTTGGATCACGTCATCTAAACTGTCAGGATACTCAATACGTTCAAAACCACTGAACGGAGGGCTCTTAAATTTGCAAAAGTTTTAACTGTCGAAAAACTGTAGACTGTAAAAAAAAAAAATACTCTTTTGCTAAGGCTTGGAATATTAAAAAGGGAGCAAAAAAAATATTTCCACTTTAAAAGATTCGATCGTAGATTAGAGATGTGCTTAGGACTAAATAATTGAGCCCGAACCACTCATTTCTGCTGAAAAATTTAATATAACCCATTCCCGACATTCCCGCAATTTTTCGAAATCATTCCATAGGTCTCGTGGATCCCAGGTTTTTTTTTCACTTTTCACTCTTTTTTTGCAAACTTTCTCGAACCCGCCCATCTCGTGATTTTTATTAATTTTGACATGGGGCCTATGGCTCCCGGCGTCCCACACACATCTCTAGTGATTTGATTTTTTAAAAATTATATCAAGAAAATCGGTTCAGTACAAATTGAGATACTTATTTTTTGAACCATTTTTTGAAGAATATTTCGTCCCCAAAATGTCTTTTTATGTCGTTCCTAGTTTGAGAACTTTCAGCAGAGGTACATATTGTATCAGTATAAAGAGAGACGGAATGTTACACCCTGTTAGTTATTAAATTACGGTCTATATTAGAAGAAAGGTTATGTTCTCTTACTGCCTGGAGTGCATATAATTGGAAATTTAGAACATTTCCGTTACCAGACAGCCTCCTTACAAATTATTAATTTAGAAGAATTCATTGCCTTCCAGAGCTATCTGAATATGCAATAAAAAAATGACTCACGAATAATCAGAATCGTATAAATAAATTTATTCGAAGGTACAACAACTTGTTTGTTTATCTTTTTTTTAGCACATTGCATGTAGTGTATTGAACTACTGCAACAGCTAAAGTAAATTTCTCATATCTCTTTATTTTTTTTTTTTTGTATATATTTTTAAATGAATATATAAAACGCGCCAACTCACGCAGTTGTCTTGAACTACGACCGGTGACCTTCAATGAACTCTTTATGTAGTCACTATTTTTTTTCGCTGTACCCTTTATGCATTGCAGCCCAAGTTGAGTATAAACATTTTGGTGAAAACTTTGAAATGCATTAAAAAGTTGAAGCGTTGAAAAACGTTTTATGTAGAGAATATGCAAATTATGCTTAAATAATAGCAAAGAATTTGTAAAACACAGAAAAATATACTTTTCATATTGATTGGTTTAATTAATTGAATTGGTTATCGAAATTAAAATACGCTTCAAAAAAAAAAAAAAAAAAAAAAAAGAGGCCTGTTTACACTATAAACTTTTGCAGCACATCCTCAGCATTCTTATTTTATGTATATAGAAGAATGCTGAGGATGTATTTATTTTATTTACAAAAGAGTCATAAACCTTCCTCATAAAAAAGTTTAAAAATTATTTGAACTACATTAAAGCGTATAAATAGTTCGGTTATACCATAACGAATACGTTTGTTTGTTTGGTGTGTGGTTTTTTGTTGAGCGTTCAAAGTCGATCATTTTTAGCGTTGGAGCTCTCGCCCACATACACAAACGCACGCTCACGAATGACGTGTAAGAGAGTAGCGCAGCCAACGAGAGAGAGAGAGAGAGAGCGAGACGAGACCGCAAACTGGAAGCGCATTTTGAGAAAAATGCATTTTGCAGTTTTCATTTCTTAATCTCAAAAAGATACAAATGTACACATTTTTTCTCTTTTTTAAAGTTATTTTTAAGAGTTTTTTTCTTTTTACGCTCTTTTTTGATAAAGCTCCCACACACTATTTTCTCTCTCTCTCTTTTGCTTTTTTCTACACGTGTTTCTTTATGCATAGCTTGTGTCATTCAGATATTTTTTTTTGTCGTATTGTAACTCAAATGTCGTTAAATACATCCATCAATCCACACAAACGTATTGTATAAATTTGATTGAAAAAAGATACTTTTTTTGACTTTTTTCTTTTTTTTTTTTTTAACTTTAACAAAAATGAAAACTCAGTAAAATACTTTTTAATTCTTAGATATACATATTTTCTGGAATGTATCTATGCACAATAATCCATACACAAACTCGTCCAATTATGCAAGTTACAAAAGAATAACAACAACAAAATTGATGAAATAAAACAAACTGAAATGAAATGAATAGCACGTGACTTTTAATTAAGATAACAGAAAATGCTTTAAAGATAAAAAAAAAACCATTTTGGTTTGGGATGAAACTGTGTGGAAATAGTGTGAAATTTTTATTATTATTTTTGTTTTGTTTGTTCTTTTTTTGTTGGTTGTTTCTGAGTTAAACTATTTGTACGCTCGTAATATATACTCACAACATTAAGAGAAAAGATACGAGTATATGTGTGTAACTTTTTTGTCATGGATTTGTGTGTGATGTACTTTAAAGAATCATAATATTTGAGATAGTTATTTGAAATCAGTTTATATATGTACATAATTATTTATTTAAGTATTTTTTAACGCTTTTTTTAACGTTAGCAGCAATATGGTTTACCATGCATTTTTGAGACACGATAGACCCTATAATGTAGATATATTCTAGAACATCATTAAAAGAAGAGTCTGTCTGTCCTAACTGCAGTATAAAACGAACTATCTCGGAACTAGTATTGGATTTGGTAAATTTATTTTAAAAAATCTAACTTCAGATTTAAAATCTGCCACCCCAAAAACCCTCGAATGACGGTTTTACAAACAAATTCATCGTTTATATTGAATCCGCCATTTTGAATTTTAAAAAATTTAATTCAAATTCAAAATAAACCAGCTGAAACCGATGAGTTCAAAAAAACTCGTATATTGGTTTTCTTGATTGGAGATGGTAATCTTTGACCCCCTTCATTTCTTTAACAGGGCAAATTTGTAGGGTAAAACGGTGTATTAGGTTTATATATATATTCTTGATCAGCATTGAAAGAAGAGTCGATATAGCTATGTCTGTCTGTCCGTCCGTCAGGCTGTCCGTCTTGTTGTCTGCCGTATGAAACCGTTTATCTCAACGACTATAAAAGATAGGCCACAACAGGCATTGATTAAAAGCCTGGGCATCACTTACGGTATTAACCCAGCTGGTTGGATCCAATACTACTAGATACCAATTTCGGACTCCAATCTTGCGCATGTCTGATCCTACCCTACCCTGACCCCCCATACAAAAAATCACAATTTTAGTGTTTTCATGAATGCTTCTGTATTATGTAACCTAAGAACTTAAAATTTAGTAGAAAAAATATGTCTACAATAGTCTAAATTAAATATCGCAGCATGGGTATAGCCCCTAAACAAATTTACATCAATTTTTTTAAATTTTTGCATAAAAATCCAAAACAATAAAGTAATTTATATAAAAATTGGGTACATGGTTTCTTGGAGTCGATCATAATCGACTTCAGCGTTCTTTCTTGTTAATATTAGAATAAGTATGTCGTAGCATGCATGTTTCTTCAAAAAAAAAAAAAATATATATTATGAAACTTTTAGTCTGCATTAACCTATGAAAATTAATAAACAAAACAAGCAACTCTGACGAAAAAATAAATAAATAAATAAGTTAAAAAGTCAAAAGTTAGTTGACAAAATTCCACGCGGTGAATGCGAAATGCGGTTTTTTTAAAGGTTAAACAAACATCGTCAGCAGAATAAAAGCAAGCGAATCAATGACAAATCGCGAAATATAAATAAATACAAAACACAGAATACATAGATACATACGGTCAATAAGTCCAAACAATCGAAATAAATTATATAATATGAATTCTATATTTAACACCACTATTAAATGTTCTGTTCTGCGCGTGTTTAAAGTTTAAAAAAAAAAAAAAAAATTAATAGAATAAAATAAAAATTAATAACAAAACGAATCTACTTGAACTTACACTCGTATGCATGCGCTTGAAATGAGTCAATCTTTTGCTAATAGATTTTAAAAACCTGTATAAATGGTTGCATTTAAAATTCGAAACATTTATTTTCAACTTACTTAAACTGAATCAAAATTTTGTTTGTTTTTAATAAGAATAAATAATAAGATATTCATTTTTTTTCTTTTGTGTTTGTCTTTTGCAGTCTTTTTTTGTGAAAATCGACAATATCACCAAAAATAATAAAATATATATATATTATAAGAGACAATAATATAGATAATAATGTGCTGTGGTTCGCATTATGTTGAACCATAATGAAGGAAATTGACACTGAAACTCCAGTCGTATGGCCAGCTTGGTGTTATTCTGGTGAGTATTCAAGTCTTTTGTTTTTAATTTTTTTAATCTCGATAAAAAATAAACAAAGTAAACAGAAACGTTTTGTTTATTTGACTTTAGATACTTATTTAGCGAAAAAGTCATCAACGCGGCATTAATGATGCGTTGATGACTAGTCTCCGTCGACAGCCCTATACAAGTCTTTGACAATATTTTTATACATGTCTTGCAGGACTTCATGTATGACACGTCTTGCAGGACTTCATGTATGACACGTCTTGCAAGACTTCAAGCATGACATGTCTTGCACGACTTCATGTGTGACACGTCTTGCAAGACTTCATGTATGACACGTCTTGCAAGACTTTATGCATGACATGTCTTGCAGGACTTCATACATTTTCTAAACTGAGACCTTCCTGCTTTATGGAATAATTGTAAACTCGCCAATGGTAACACATTGTCGGCGACATGTCACCAATCAGTCATTAGTGACCAAGTCATCAAAGAAAAATTTTGCCGCTGTATATTAAAGTATTTAATCTTTTGAGATACATGTTTGAGTAATATTTTTATTTAATATTTCAATCAGCTTCGATCATCATTATATGCATTACAGTCTAAATTACAACTTAAGGTCTATTTAGATAGATATTTTTTTTTTTTGCGTTAGCCTTGTTGTAGCGAATTGTAATCTTTTAGTTATTTTTCGCTTGAACTGTTGCCTCAGTGTCTTTGACTTTATCCATGTATCTTTCCAATACATTCATACATAGATAGTTAGATATATTTGTACATAGTTTGCACTTGGCACACGGTTCGCTAATGGTTAAAGAAGACATTGCATATTTGCAGCACGCGACAGCGGTCATAGCTAAGCACGCGAAATTCACGAATTCAGTTGCAGCGGCCAGGCCAATTGTTTATGATTGTAATCATTGTGCCTGTAGTTTGAATCGGTCTGTTGTGTATCCAATAGATTGAAGTTTTAGTTTGTTAGTTTCTTGTATTTTTGTAGTTTTGTGTTTTTTTTTGTTTTTTTTTTTTTTGATTGTTGGTACCACTTAATTCTGCACAAAATCTGCAGACATCATTGTATACTATACATCATCATGTGCAATGTTATTGACGCTATTGCTTTATAACCTACGAGCCAAATTTAGCGCCAGCACCTTTTGAGCATTAAGGCACTTGTTTTGCAGTTCAGGGCGATTTTTGCAGATATTTTAACTCATTTTGTATCTTTTTTTTTTGTGTTTTTTTATTGTTTAAATTTAAATGCGTATGTACACACACATTTTTCACCTTTGTCGTTTCAATCACGTCTGTCTGCTAAGTTCCAACGCATGATCAAGCATTGGGTAGCTGCCTAGAATTACAAATGAGCTGAGTGTCAAGTATTCCTACATACATACATATGTACATATGTATAAATAAATATACATAGGTATTTACTTGTTTGTACATATTTAAGACGGATATGTTGCGAGAGCAGTTTAATGAGTCCAGATAAAGTATGTATTTGTATATAATTGACAAAAAATCAAATGGCACTTGAAACTGTTTAAAAGAAGTATATAGAGGCTTTGCCTAAAAATAGGCTCTTCACTGCTTAGGGCTTAAACAATCATAAGTTTCGACTTTTAAGTATCTTTTAAAAATGAGCGACAAGTGGACGGACGGACTGACATGGCTAGATTAACTCGTTTCGTCGAGCTGATTAAGAATAAAATAATTTATGTGGTCGACGATGTATCCTTTAATGCGTTACAAGCAATCGATAGTACCATCCAAACTATTTGAGACTGGTATAAAAAGACACGAGAGGTTTTGAGAAAAATATTTTGACTTTTTTTGATCATATATAGCAGCTATGGTGATAGAACTAGGCTTAAATTGAAGGTTGAACCTTCCGTTAAAAGAGCAGGGTTGAGACAGCCCGGATTCGAAAGCGAACTTCGATCTAGCACAAGCTAGGCCTAGTTCGATGCTTGAATTATTTTCGGTGTCGACCTGTGGTTATAATCTAGTGCTACAGTTCATCGCTCGTGCGAATCATGTGGATGTCATTTCCCTCTCTAACTGAGCCAAAGATTCTCCGAAGTATCTTCCTCTCAAACACGCCCAACGCCGGCTTATCCGATTCTGTCATGACTCATGCTTCTGAGCCACACATCAGGACCGCCATTATCAGCATCTTGTAGAGTTTAATATTTTTTTAAAAAACTCTACTTTGCATTTGCTTACCGAGACGGTAACGAAAGTTCTCTGACCTTAAAGACCGTTTACATTTTGTAGATTGTCTACGGGTGAGTAACAAGTACTTCGTCTTGCTCTCGTTTACCGTTAATTCTATTGGACGGGACTTTTTTTCAATGTCCGAGAAAGCCTCGCTGACTGCACGATCATTTTTGTCGATTATGTCTATGTCGTCGGCATATGCGAGCAGCATAGTTCCTTTGTAGAAAATATTGCCCTTCAGGACAACGTTTTGGGCATTGTGACACGGCTCCACACACAGTTACAGTTTTTTGTTGTAACTTTTTTTATAAAAAACATTTTTTAAAAATTTAAAAAACTTCTACTTACACTGATCCATTTATTTTGGTTTATAAACCTATCAAACTGACCCATGAAAACAATTTTAACTCTTCACATTGAACAACATTGAAGACGTAGCATTACTCTCTTTGCTCTAATAGTCGTTAAAGCTACTTGTTGCGTTCAGTTGCTAATGATTTCTGAGATTCCATCGAATAAATTTGTGCACAATAAATACATATGTGAAGATACATGTACGTGTACATACCAACATAAATAAATACTCGTATAACCGTCAACGAATGTACTTAAAATCAACAGAATCAGCCGCAAAAGTCACGCCAATGAATGAGAATACTAAAACGCCTTGCCTTGCGCAATTCATACTTACGAGTATGTATTGTATACTTGTACTATACATACCAAATCTATATGAGTGTATGAAGAGATATGTTTAGTACGTTGGCAGTTCGGTTCGGCTCAGTTTGGCTCAGTTTGGTTGTTCGTTGTTGTTGTTAGCAAACTCGACAATTGAACTTGAACTGTACATTTTACAAACGATACTTGAGCTTGAATATACCAACAAAACAACCACAACAATAACAAAAAAACAACAACCTAAACACCAACACACCAAACATAAAAAGGCCAAAAGGAATGTATGTATATACTCGTATGGTATTGTAAATATATTCGTAACATACAATACATTATGTATGTAAGTATTAAATATTTGTTTGAGTTTCTACGTGGATAGTTTAAAATTAAAAAAAAAAAAAAAAAGTCATTGAAATCGCCAAAGCTGTGTAATTGTCAAGTCCAAGAATAAAGTTGATATTCAGTGAAGACTCAAAAAAAAAAAAAGTTAGTAGATACAATTACAACAAACACAAAAATTCAATAAGATTCAAAAATGCGTATACGCACATATTCACCAACAATTGACTTTTATGTGTATTTTTATACTCTTTTGCCCAGTCTGATATGAGCAGGTTACTAATTTTGTGACAAAAAATACTTTTAATACTCAACAAGTTTGCAAAATATTTCCAAAAAGTTTTCTTAAAAAAATAAATTCAAAAAAAGATTGATTGAAATACAGGAAATGAGATTATTTTTTATATATTTAAAACATGTACTACGCGTATATTAATTTAGTTTGTTACAATTCCTAATTATTTCAAGAATATTAGACCTTACTCATTTTGACTGGATGATTTTCCTTACCATGTCAGCAATTGTATCGATGAAATTTACTGCGGAAAATGTGTTAACGATTCTTGGGGCACAGGCACGCTGTATGACAAAGCCATGTTCTGCCGAAACTGCCAGAGGCATACAAAAACTTAAAAAAAAACGGGGTTTTTTTGTATGGGGACTATACCTAAAATGTTTTTGGTCCTACTCATATTGGAATATTTCATTGGGACTGTTATAGGCATTATTTATACTAAATTTGTAGTTCCTAAAATAGGAAACAAAGAAGTTTTGATGCAAAATTCAAAAATTTGACGGCTCAGGAGAGTCTAAGTTTCAAAAATGGTGGCTCTATCTCTAATAGCCTCCAAGATAATCATTTTCAGACAAACGAATGGACAGACGGACATAGTTATATCGACTGTCCTATCAATGCTGATCAAGAATATATATATTTTATATGATCTACCATGCGTTCTTCTGCCTGTTACATACAACAAACCTAATATACACTTTTACCCCTTTGGTACATGGTATAAAATAGGTCATTTGGATAAAGCGTGATCAAGTGAGTTGCCATTTTATAGTTTAAAAGTACAATGCTGCTACTTGTTACTGTTTTGGCTATATTCCAACGTTTGGCAAAGCAAGCATTGTATTAGGTGGAACTGATATCGACAAGTGTGCACACCAATATCCGACCAAACAACACGAACTTCAACCATAAAACAATTATGACTTTAGCAGAAGGTACTGTGCCATTGGTAGTAGAGATTTTAGCTTCTAAAGTAAATATTTTATGTAAGACGTGATCAAAAGCTTGTTGAGTTGTACTACTTATTTTCAAAACCGTCAAGGACTACCTGGACAACTCGATGGACTTATTTTGAGGTACTATGCTATTGTCTGAATTCAAACGGAGGATGATAAACTTATGATAGCACTTCATACAGCATGTGAGTTAAAAATATTTGCTCTAATATTTTTTTTAACCAAGTTCTCCCGTTTTAAGTCCATACATAGCTTGCTAATTAAAAGTTTTAATAGTTCTATGACATGTGAATTTTTAGTTGCACCAATGTAGGAGTAAATTAAATTTGCTAGATTATGGTAAGAACACTTTTGAAACCGTTACCAATCTACAGCTTAAACCGCATATTTATATTTCGCAAAACATCAACCATTCTCCAAAAAAAAAAAAAAAAAAAAAACTCCAATAACACCAAAATTACTTACATACAAATAAAGTATTCACCTATTTGTCACAAACGCCAATTTTGTTTGGCAAATTTGTATGCGCGGTAACAGTTTTGATAGATGCAAAAAAGAAAATAATAAGAAACAAATAGCATTTATATATCGTGAAGTTCCGAATATGGCGTACACATCACGCTCAGATGTGGATGGATGCCTGGATGGATGGAGACAACAGTGAATTATAAGTATTCAAATATTACACACATACATACATATATGTATATGTATGTATATGTATGTAAACATATAAATTGTACTCGTACAGTACATCTTCCTTCTATTGCCTGTCTGCCATTTCGATATAGCGGTGATAGCATTGATACTTTTGGGTTGGTGCGCATTTAAAATGCAAATGATGTGTGATCATTATAAGGTGAGCGTTCGAGCGAGCATCTTTGCCAACTTTGTCATTGTGATGTTACTTCGAAAAGGAAAACAAACGTCGGTTACGAATTATTATCTACACCAAGTCGTAAAGACTACGTACCAGAATCGGTTAATAGTCTTACGTGAATGAGTAAAAGCAAAAAAAAAATAAATAAATAAAATAAATAAAAGTTCAATATAGTCGTACACCATACACCGCACAACTTCATGGAGTGAAAAGTAGAAAACTGAATATATCGTAAACACTGCCATAGGGTATATTTAGAGACGTGGTAGATTCCATAAAGAAAATGTTTTATATTCTTGATCAGCATCAAAAGCTGCATCAAACTAACCATAGCCGTTACTCAAGTACATAAGTGCAGGGTAAACAATTTTTTATAGACTGCAATTCGATGTATAAAATTTATTGTTTTTTTTTTACGATAATTGTTTTATATTGTGCTGCATATTGTACTTAAAGGGTGTGATCTTAAATTATAGGTATTTGTCAGCAATACCTTTTTGAGTTTTGATAAATTTAAAAATGCTGAAGGCAATCAAAAGGAATATATTTGTGAAAATGACTGTGTCATGAAAAATGAAAGAGTAGTTGTAGCTTCCATATATACTTTCAATTTGATTTACTAAATTTCCGAGAACATTGAAAATTTCTAGCTAAATATCGGTATGATTATCTACACTCTGGGTAATATATGTTTAAAAACAAACTTGGTATTTAGAAACAAGAAATACCCGAAAAACGAATCGCTAAATAGTTTATGTTGGATCATCTGTGTACATCTGGGTGCATCTAAAAATTTGTTTCGACATTGGGGGTGTTTTTACCCAATTTCCCGAAAAAGTTTCAAATTTCAGCTAAATATTTCCAGTAGTCTTCGAGTAAATCGCATTGAAATAAACAAACGGACTGACGGACATAACTATTTCGGCTCGTCTCATCAGGCTGATCAAGAGTATATAATAAATTTATTGGGTGTACGATGTCTCCTTTTTTGCGTTACAAACTTTCTTGTGTTAGGGTATAAAAATTTGAACCTCGGTAGATCACAAGCTTTAAAACCCCGTCATATGTAAGTCCCATAGGAGAGTCGATATAGATATGTGCGTCTAGCGTTCCGTCTGATAATCTCGGACACTATAATTGGTAGGCCCAAACTATTTAAAACTTAGACTTTCCTAAGATGTCAAGTGGTCACTTACAAACAGTTTTTGTCTAACCCCATTTTAAGGAGTAACCCCCATACAAATCTAACCCAAAATATTTAGTTTTTTCCATAAAAACTTCTGTGTTATGTAATCTTGGAATGGTTATAGCCCCTATACAAATTTACTCCTATTTTTAATACGATACAAATTATATTTTTAAATAAACCTTAGCAAAAGTTTTTAGCTTGATAAATTTTAAAGTAAATAATATTTTACTTGAAATCAGTACAAACTCTTCAAATACTGATTGATAAGTATATCGTTAGCAGAATATATACGAGTACATACATGTACACCTGATTTATGTACATTCATACACGTATCTATACATACATAAATACACATATGTATGTACATATTTATATACATATGTATACATATATATTTTTTAAACTTTTTTATATTCTATAAGTTTCTGGCTGTCAGAAGATCGCCCACTGCGGTGCACCCTTTGGCCTCATTATTCTCGGCCGCACGATCTGGGTTATTGTTGTTGTTGTGGTTGTTTTTTGTTGTTGTTGTTGCTGTATTTGCTTATTTTTTGCTTGCATCATTTAGCAAAGAGCGCGATTGGCGACATATTCAACGCTCGGCGCTGGTCGTTTGGTTTACACGAGCTAAGTACCTAGAGAGAGTAAAGTAGAGTAGAAAAACGAATCGGGGAGCGGTAAATACGTTCAGTCATTATTCGATTGTATAGGGGAGGGTGTAGAGAAGAAGAATTGGTAGGTTCAGTTCGTTCGGTCGGTCGGTCGACGGTCGGGAGAATCGTCTATATTTACACTTGTGGCCTCTTATCAAATGGCAGCGGCGCAGTTGACATTTTTGACGTTTGCTTGCCTTTGTCGCTGCTGTCGCTTTTGTTGTTGTTGTTGTTTTTGTTATTATTATTGGAGTATTGTTGTTGTTGTTGTTGTTGCTGTTGCTGTTTTGTGTGCTGTGCTGTGTACGTACTCATTAATGTCGTTGTTGCTGTATTTTATACGCGCCACTTTGACTTTTTGCTCGGTTTTTAAGAATACTCGTACACACACGTTCACACACACATACACATACAATATACATATTGATACATATATACAAATATATGCCGTCACACTACAAGTAAACCCACACAGGCATATTCAAACGCCCCGTATACTAAAATGGGAACAGTCAACAAGTTCGAGTCAAAGATATTTGTTGTTTTTGTCCTCGCTGTCTTTTTATTTATTTAACAAAATAATCGCATGCTAGTGTAAGTCTGTATGTCGTAAATAATATTTTTTTTTTTTTTTTTTTTAAGTGCAAACGATCGGATCAGTAATAATAATCATAAGAAACAAAAATACATTATAAAGGGTAGGGTGCACAATTTAATATATTTTTATTTACAAAAAGTTACATTAGTGGGGTATCGAAATTTAATTAGAATGAATTTTTTCGAAGAATGTAATTATATATACATATGTACCTACATATATGACACATATTGTTTTATTTTTAATCTTATTCATTTAAATACTAAATATAAAAATCTTCATAACTTTCAATTTACGTAAACTATCTTAATAGAATTTTAGATAAAAAAATTGGGTTGAATTGCACAGAGTTTTAATTATTGGTTTGATAGTAAATTAGCACTGTATGCAGTTTAGTAGAATTTACTGGCCTCATAAAATAGGTGACAGTTCATAAGTTCAATGATCAATAAATGGAATACAAAATTTGTTTCTCTTTATAACGTTTAACGTTTTAAACTTCGAATATATTTGAAATACTGAGAATAAACTTTAATAGTAAGATATTTTATGATGCCACAATATGATCTCGGATATATAGGCTTGGTTCTGAAAGTCCAATTTTCGATCAGTTATCCAGATATTGGCGATCGTATATTGTGTCGGCTTTAAAATAGGCTCCATTTGGGCCGATTTAACGATTTTATCGGATAACCCAATCTTCTTTATAGGCCGCCGGAGGTATTGCCTTCAGCTTCTTCAGCGAATTTTGTTTGATGTCATCGATTGATTTTAGTTTTAGTAAAAGGAAAAAATCACATGGAGCCAAATCTGGCGAATACGGCAATTGCTCGGTTTTTACTTCTGTAAAATCGTCCAAAATCCACGAGTTGCCTTTCTACAAGCTCCTCGAAACCGATAAATAATATTCCTTGTTAATCTTTATGACCATCCGGGAGAAACTTAGAGCTAACCATACCATGATAATCAAAGAAAACCGTTTCCGGGAATAAATATTATCACCATCGAATTCATGATTTAAAATAATCATGCCCTTCTTCAAACCTACTTCAAAAGTTGCACATTTTGCATGAAAAACTTCATAATCAACCAATTTCATTCAGTTTAATATTTTTGAAATTTTTCATTTGTTTTTATTAAATTCATCGAAGCAATTTTTTTTCCCTCTTTGTTTATTTATTTATTTTTTTATCTTTTTTAATTCGGTTCTCAGTTTGCACAATCAGTTTTCAAGATAAGAGATTACTCTTCAGTGTCGTATTTACTTACAGTAAAAAAATAACCCATTAAGTTGTTTATAAAGAGCAACTGTGAAAACAAGAAATATGATTTCTATTTCTGTTTATTATTAGTTCAAATTGGTGTCCAACTCTTGACTTTTATTAGCTAAAAAATAATAATAAATAAAAACATAAAAGCAAATATAAAATAGAACAAACCACAACAATTTTTAAGCTAAATTAACTGCAGCACTTGGAGGCACATCGTAGAACACAGAGACAGGAAATTGTGTACCACCACAAAAGCACAGAACGGTGTATTAAAGTTTAATTGAATTCCTCAAGAATTGCACAGAAATCAACCAAAACTGATTTGGAGTGAAACGAGCGCCATATACTAGAAAAAACTTGACAAAATAGGTAAATGGAGTGAATGCGTTGGAATAGTTTGAACGCACTCTTCGAGTAGTATAAACAATTTCGCTGACGTTGACAAGAGAACTTTATGTCAGTTGAAAAATAAGAGAAATTATTGATATTCTTAACTTAGGTTAAAATATATTTGCACTTTGATCTGAAATAATCTTGGTCTCTACTTAAGACAAATGCATATGACTATGGTATGGCTTATTCTGCACTATATACTATACACATTAAATGTATTTCAATCTTCTTTTTGTATCTTACTGCATGTGTTACCTATTAAGTGAAAATAGCTTCTTCGATTTTTTTTTTTTTTTGATAAGAATCAAATTTTAATTTAAGCTTCTCTGTCACCTCAAGTATACTCGTAGTATGTAATATAAATTCCGCAAAAGAACCACTTCGTAGCACACCATTTGAAAAAATTCATAACTTGACAAATGATTGCTTTTTCAATCAGTCGACGATAGACCTTAATCAAAAATTCTAATTACGTACATTCAAACCGGACCAGGTTGAAAAGTTGATGCTTCGCCCTGGTACTCTTTTGCTGCTGCTGCTGCTGCAATAATTACTTTAATGGAATTTGATTTTAGCCTCTGCGAGAAGAGTAGAAAAAAATTAAATACTGTGTCTGAGCGACAAACCAAAGACATCTGACATTTGCAGACGTTTTCTAGCCGCGTTCAGCCGATGCAGCAGCAGGAAGAGTGATCTTGACCATGGTCTATGGTCGGTCGATGGTCGTTCGCTGTCAACGACAAAATGCAACAACGTCGTCGTCGTTGTCGTCGTCGTCGTCTTTTTAGTCTTGGTCCATTGAAGATGATGTACAACTGCTATTAGCATTTAAGTTTATTATCAGCGACGCGTTCGTTGCACTAGATTGAATTCCTGTAAAACCGGTGCAGGTGCAGGTATTTCTATAGGCGGCCATGCCATGCCAAGCCAGGCCAGGCTAGGCCATACCATACCATACCATACCATGCCATGCAAGAGACTGGCGTCGGCCTCATTTAACCATCGACGTGTCGACGCAGCCTTAATCTTTGCTGCCACATACCACCACATGATGTTCAGTTCAACTCTGTTGTTGCTGCTGTTATTGTTGTTGCATGCAGGTTGTTGTTGGACGATGCATTAGAGTTTCAATGCTCCTTATTCGGTTAAATTGGTTCAGATTGTTTTTTTTTTTCTTGTAGCTATGCAGTGCAGCTATGTATTGCTACGATTTGCTTCAGCACACTTTGAGTCAAGTAGCAAATTGTTGTTTTCGTTGTTATAAATGTATCTGAAGCTGCACTTAATAATAATTAGCACAGGTTTTTTTCTCATTTATTTTTTTTTTTTTTTTTTGTAATTTAAAGTCTTTGGTTGTGCAGCATAGTGAGAAGTCCAAAATCAACAGCAACATTAACAACAATAGTTCATATTATTGCCGCAGCTGGTGTATGTATTTACCTTATTTGGAATGAAGTTACTTACTAGAGATATTCGTGTTTGCTCGATTTTTTCATGCTTTCCAGTTTGGACTTATGTATTTTATGTTATTTGGTTTTTATACTATTTAAACTTAGTTTTTTTTATTACTAAGCGAAGTATAATAATTTTTGAAATGTATTTGTAACGCGATAAAGCAGTGAATATAAACTGTAAACTAGGAATATGAAATAAAACGCAACATGGACGATCTGTCAATAGTCTCCACGATAAAATTTAGGAACAGAAAAGCTTCAAAATGTTGACAGTTGGTAACACGTTAGATCCTGTGATCCGGGCGAATCAAACCGGCAGTAGTTTTCGGTTACAGTTTTTTCCGGGCAAACTATAATCTGTGAAATATTTCCATCATATTTCGAACCTTTTTTCTGCATTAAAACCAAATTGGATCCATAAAAATTTTTTTTGTTTCTTTACTTCTATGAATTGTAAATGTAGATATTGTGTCTATGATGGTCCCAAAAAAAACAATTCGGGTAAGACCAACAAAATTTTAGGTATACACCTATTTTTGCTTCTTATAACAGAAAGCTTAAATTTAGTCTGTCCCATTTTCTAAAAATACAACAAAATTTCTAAATTTGGTTCACATTAAAGTACTGTAAAATACTAGGTGGGTGAAAAGTAACCACCTTGGGAAGGATAAAAACAGAAAACCGACTGCCAAATACCCTTTCCGACCCATTGATGCTTCTCTAGTTTGAGCTGAATTTTTTTATTGATGAGGCATCTTTTGCCGGCTTCGGAAGTTCATTGTAGTCCGGGCACTCATTCTGTGGATGTTCTAGGATGTGGAGCCCTAAATCATTTTTTTTGTGGATCCGAGGTTTCCATCAACAGTTACCGAAACGATATTTTGGTTCGCCCAAAAGTGCCGTCTTGCACATTACGGCATTCAATCAAAGTCCAAACACTTTTTCAAAGTGCCATCACATCCCCACGTTTGTATTTTTAGTCCGGAGTGAGCACTGCACAGCTACCCAGCGGCAAAGGGATAACTTTTTCATTGGCAGTTACCAATCTACGCTCAAACGTATGGCCGTTTCAACATCACCAAGTGCAAACACTCTTTCGAAGTGGCATACTGAAATTTGGGTTTATGGTCTGCCTTAATATGAACGGTACTACAGGGCAATCTGCCATAGAAATTTTTTTGCTGTTAGGCACGCGCATTCTGGCGATCAAGAAGGTTACTTTTCATCGCACCTAATTTTGCACTCATAGAAAATTATTACTAGATTTGTAAAGATTACCAAGCTATTATCTTCTGGATAATTTTTTTTTTTTTTTGTGTACATAGGATATTATATATGGTTCAAAAAAATGTATAACTGGGTATCTTGTTTTTTCTTTGTTTATATTAATGTGAAAACTATAAAAGCTTCGATTCCAAAAAGGTAAAGATTTTTTTTTGTTTTTTTTTTTTTTTTTGGTGTAAATTTGCAATATTCACTGATTTTTCATGTTCCATGAGGAAAGTATCTGTTGCATGTTCAATTTTGACGCTTGGTTGATTATTAGTGCTGTTGCGCTTTTTCTGAGTGTTAAAATCTGTGACTTGGCAGCATGTTCTTCCCACCAACATTTTTGCATTTTATGACCATTCGGTTGTGTGCAATATTATTATTATTATTTTTGTTCCATTTTAAATGCTTGTAAGCATTTTTTTTCTATTTATTTATAACTACAATTAATTTACAACTTAAAGCTGTATCTTTACAGATAACATGTATCTGCTACTGTTTTTTAAAGGAAAAAAAAATTAAATTTATAAATTACTTCTAACTTAGTAGGTTGACAAGTGACGTGTCCGCGCACATAGACCTCTAAGACCCCATTCGACTAACTTTATTTTTTTTTTTAAAAATCTGGTACAATTTTTATCTGAAAATATATATATATGTGTTCACATATATACATCAATTGTCAAATCCATTTGTTACCAGATTACGTTAAAACATTTGTGTGTGTGTTAGACTTTTCATATAGGTATATTGTTCACACATTTATGTTTGTATTTGTTTATTTATTGTAGCTGTATGTGTGTGAATAATAGCACAAAATCATATTTATCAATCCGATTAAAATATATTGAACCGTACTCTTCTCGTACTCGTACAACGTTGGCGTTTATACAATATTATTATTACTTGTTGTGTTATTATTATTATTTTTATTGAAAAATAGTCAGTCACATGACAGCTGTGTTTGCTGTGTCGGTTTGACGCGTCTGACGCGCGCTCGCCATAGTAGTAGTCAGTCTCAGTCGCAGTCACAGTCGTGCCAAATGGCAATGAACTTTACTTACCTACCGTTTTACCGGTGGCGAGACCGAGACGAGTATACGAGTACGTGTTTTCATGTGTCGGGCAAAACTGGCAAAGGTTCCAGAGAGCATATATAGAATGTATGTACATATTTTAGTTCAGGTCCGTCGACAATCTTTTTTGGCTTACAACACAATATATGAAAGAGTTAAGTAGTATGTATTGGCATTTGACACTTGTGCGCGCGCTTTCAACTAATCAATTGACAATAAACAACAACAATAAACAACAACAACAATGATGATGATGGGCGCAGTCATCAGCAAACGTGCAGCAGCACATAGCACAGGCTTAAAACGTCAAACGCGTCTCTCAGTCAAACTATAAAATTTTTAAGAATCGAAAAGTCATTCCAACTTAACTTCTTTTTTTTCTTTTCTTTTCTTAAGTGTAAAGTTCATGTGCCCTCTTTTACGTTTAAAAGTTTTTTTTTTTTTTTTTAAGGTATTTAGCACATTTATATGAATCTTTTAAATTGAATATATACACTTCAGATACTTCAGTTGGTATACTCGATTTGTTATGTTTTAGAGAATTTATCTTTTTGGAATTAATCTGGGAAAAATTCTACTTGAATAATTACGCAAGTTAACAAAAAATTATCTTTTTTATAGATATTATAGATTTTTCTTGGCTGAAAACGAATCTAATCTTGAAAATTTTCCTTCACGCCGAGATATTGGGAAAAATTGGTTTAAAAACTTAAAAAGTTGTGCTAATGATACAGGGGTTTGTCGACCCTGCTCTTATAACGGAAGGTTCAAGCTAAACTTAAGCCAAATTGGAGATTTTTATCACATCAGGTTCTATAAGAAAGGCCGAGTTCGATGATTGAATCATTTCCGATGTCGACCTGTGTAATCTGAAAAAGTGTAAAAGTTTTCCACCACGTCGAGGTTTTGAAAAAAAAAGGTCTAAAAATCTCAATAACTCATTTTTCCAAAATCTCGATGTGATAGAAAAGCCATATCCGCATTCTACGATGAAAAATATAAGATAAGCCTAGTTCGTTGAAAAAAAAAAAAGTAGTATTTTGTCGACCTGTGTTATCAATTGGATCGATTTAATACCGATTCAAGCATAAACGGTTTCATATGATCGTTTTGCGATCTACGAAATCCTTTACACCATCCATATTTGCCGGATATGGCGCCATGCACCACCATTATTTCTATGGGAAATCGGCCATTTTATAAAGTTTGACGCCGATTATTATAAAAGACGCATTGATTGATAAATCTACATCCCGAAATCACATTGAAGAGCATTAAAAGATTCGATTTTAGCCAACATAAAAATAAATTCGATAGCATTTTTTTTTATTAAGAATATCAAAGTTCTGGTTTGGTTATTATGTTTTTAAAAATGATGTTAATGGATTGTGTTGCTACAAGTAGGGAGTGACTACTTATTTTACATATTTATTTATAATTCATAGCTAAACGTTGTGTTTAAACAAGTTCGTTAATTCACACCTTTTTTGTTTTTTTTTTTTGTTTTCTAAAACGCTCAAACAGCGGCTAAAAGTCTTCATAAGGGATTGAAAATAATCTACGCTGAAAATTTATGATAGCTTTGAGCTATTTTGGCTATAAAAGAATTTCTGTCAAATAATTTAAAAACACAATTTATTATATTATGTCATACTGATGAAATATGAGAATGTGATCGAAATCAATTTGTCTTAACGAACTGATTTTACGTCAATATATGTATTAATAGATTATTATATTATTTAAATATTTAGTTTTAACTGATCAAAAAAAATTGTTTTTTAAAAATTGATCCTAACACAATTTTCAATTATATTTTTAATAAATTTAATTTTTTTCTTTACAGCTAACTTCCCAACAGACATTTTGCAACGAACGCCAGCAAAGGCGACAACTGCAGACGGACGATCGGCAACTCCATCGGCAAGCTCAGCAAATTGTTCAGCAAAATTCGGCAGCGTCGGGAGCGATATGTGACGTACAAGCGAGTCGACGGTCAACGATAGATACTAAATGCGAAAGTATCGATTTGTTTGCAACGAACATTTTTAACAAGCAACAAAGGAACAACAACAACATCCACAACAGCAACAGTAGCAACAACAATAATAACAATAACAGCAGTGTTTGTGATAAAATGCTCAGCGAGCGTTCGTTGTTGTTAAGTGGCATCAGTGCAATTGAAAGTAGTAAAGTGCGTTGCAAAAGTAATAGTCCTGCAGCATCCACGGCAACAGCAGCAACAAGTGTGGCAAACTTTCCAACAACAAAAAAAAATCGACAGTAGCAGCAGCTGCAGCGGCATCAGCGGTGGCGGCAACAAATGCCGCAGCTACATTCGCTGCACTCTATTTGGAAAAGGTAACAAATGAAAAGCTATCACAATTGGGATTGGTGACAGGTGCACATTGCATAGATTCTTTAGAGAATGTGAACATGGATTCAACGACTAATCATAAAAACAACAACAACAACATTAACAATACTAATACAACAACAACAACAACAAAAAACAACAATAATAGCAACAGTCTTTCTTCTAATTTATTACACAACAACAACAACATTATTAATAATCGACAGGATCAACAACAACAACAACAACAACCAAAAGAACATTTAAAAATAAGCAACAATGTTAAACGGGAAAGACTTAGTCCAGGCTCAAATGGAGAAATTCATAACCCGGCAACAAATAATCTAACGACATTTTCAAGGTGAGTAATATTTTTGTAAATTTCCATTTAATATAGAAGCAGTTTTTAATATTAAACGAGCTGTTTCTGCATTAGCCGTGACTGGACCACATGGGTCAATCACCGTTGTTGAAGAGATCAATGCTGCTGCAATACCGGACGCGACAGCATTGTAGAACATTGTTAAGAAAAATTGTGAAGAATAGTACATAGTACAAATAGTATGAATATGGAGATCGTTGCCCACTCTGACAGGTCTAAAGATTTTTCGAGAAATCTTTCCCTCAAAAGCACCTAAACCCGGCTGTTTCTATTCTGAACATAACCCATGCTTCTGCGCCATACTGCAGAACCGGAGAAAACCTTTGTTTACCGAACCCGAAATAACATCGAATAGTAAGAGTAAATTTTCCAAGCAGATGATACTCTCCGGTCCTCGTACCTAGGTAAACGAAGTTTTCTAGAAAAAAATGTTCTCATCAAAGTTGAAACTCTCCATAGTCACTGATTATCCAAATCGTGTTGTTGATCTTCGGGTTGATACAAATCTCATCTCATTCTCAGCTATCAAGTAAGTGAATGGAAATTTTTCTTAATATCCACGAAAGCGCTGCTAACTGCACCTTGATCTCTATAAATGATCTCTATAAATTACCGATAAGAAAGTTGACTGAGATTTGAGGTAAACTTAAATTTCATTCATAAAATCATCAAATGAACTTTATTCAGAAAAATATATCTCTTAATTTTCATTCCGTTCAAAATATTGTAAAATTTAATAAATAAAAACCCGTTATACTAAAGCTATCAACCATGAAATTATAATAAAAGGCTTTTAATCCAAGAATTAATCCAATTATCTGTTGATAAAAATTAAAATTTTTAATATATTTTAGAAGATTATAAAAAGCGAAACAAAAAAAAAAACTAAAACAACATTTTTAATAGCGTTAAACTTTGATTGATTTAACAAATCCAAATGAATAAATTAATACTGTAATTTACAAGCTTTTGTCTTAATTAATTTGCCTTGCAAATCTTCAACAAAAACCACCTACGGTTTGGTTTGGTGTTTTTATACAAGATTTTTTGAATTAATACAGTAATTTAATGCGTTAAACTGACTCAACGCCTAACAAGATTAAAATCGAATTAGGTAAAACCGCGAATATATTATACCCTACACGTCAAGAAAGACAATTTTAAATTGTAAAGACTGATAAAAAAGAGAGTGGAAAATGAAAAGAATGGTTTTGAAGTAGTTCAAGAAAAGTTACCTAAACTGAATGAATTAAGGAAATTTCTGAAACTCCATTCAATTTTCCTTTCTCCCTTTTACACTTCTCTATTTATTTTATTCATAAATGATTTTCTATATAATCACTAAGAAAGATTTAGAAAAAAAAAAACTCAAAGACTACTGTTGAAAAAAAGATACATTATTAATCAAATTATAAAGGCCCCAGCACGCGTTCACTGTCAAAAATTGTAAAAAAAAAAATATAAACCATTAACATAAAAAAGAACTCCGATTAAAATTAAATAAATTTTAATTTCCAAAAGAAAACGAACGGCTTTGCCAAGTAATTAAAGCAAAAACTAATTTAATGCTGTCAAAACTATGAGAAGATTAACAAATAAAAACTTATGTCTGTGTATATACATAAATATTGTAATATACCTGTTCTTGAGTTTGATATTTTTTTTTTTTAGTATTATTTTTTGTTTCGCTTTGTTATTTGTCCGCTCGATGACAGCAGAAGTCACCTACGGTGAGGTGCTCGATTAGTAAACATTTTGATTTTATAATTTAATACGACAAATTGACTAAGCGCCAATCGAGATTAAAATATTGCCTACAACTATTTATAAAATAAAAAAAAAATGTAGGAATTGATAGAAAAAAAAAAAATAAATAAATTATTAAACAAAACAAAGTGGCAATTTGATACTCTTTACAACGAATTATACATAAATAGTTTTTAGTTTAACTGTAAAATGTTTTGATTAAAACGGTTAATTATGTACAAAAACTCGAAAAATGGGCGGTAAGTTTGTAGAGGGCTCTACCTAAAAATGGGCGTGGCAATTGCTTAGCAAAGCTAAGTTGCAAGTGCTAAGGGCTAAAGACTTCAAAAAAAAGCCAATGAAACGCTTAAATATAGACAGACGGACGGATATGGTTAGATCGACTTGTCTCGTCGTGCTGATCAAGAATATATATATACTTTATAGGTTCTACGATATCTCTTTTAATGAGTTACAAACTTTGGAAGGATGCTGCATTTGAGAAATTTTGGCATAAATTCAAAATATGCTTAATGCTGTCCAAGGTATGAGTGATAGTTCTTACTCTCTTATATCATGGTAATACTCTTAGTACCCATTTGGTCATTGAGATAAAACTCACTCATGGTACGGACCGAATTTATCTGTTACGGCAAGTCTTCAATTTGCGTCTTTACCCCACAAAATGGACTCTGGGGAGTGATGTGGAGCTTTTAGAAGAGTTGTTACTTAATTTATGAGAATACAATTAATTTGTAAGAATATTTTTCTTTTTTTTGGAACGATAATCACGTTGCAGGACGCATTAATCTACTTTTTCCCCCAAATTTATATACTCCTTTTGAAAAAGATAATCCTTATTTCTAGCTTAAATCTTGTGGAAAATATCTGAGGCATTATTACCACAACGGAAGGCAAACACTCTAATCTTTGGAAATGTCAATCCAAAATCGTAGTTTGATAAATAGTATTGATAGCATAGCACTGGTCTTAAAATATTTCCATCAATTCGAGATATTGAGAAAAAGGAATTTAAAAAAATCAAAACGTTACTTTTAACTGTTTTTGATCATATATAGCAGATAAACCTTAGGTGATATAATTCCCGAACTAGGCATAAATTGAAGCTTGAACCTTGCGTTACAAGAACAGAGTATGGAAAAACTCCGAATCAATCGCGAATTTGAAACTATCACAAGACGAGATTCTTGTTCAGCGTTGAAAATTGTATAAGCTAGGCCTAGTCCGGTGCTGGAATCATTTTCGGTGTCGACCTGTGTAGTCTTTAATAAAATATCCAAATTCCGCTTAGATCAGAAAACAATTATAAATGATCACCATACAAGCTTCGTAGGAGGGAACGTTTCTTAGTTTTGTATAAGCATACAAAAATTTCTCTAACAACATGACCACTCATAACTGTTTTTCCGAATGTTTATATTTATCCAATTTTAACCAAGTGTGTCGTGTTTGATTTATTTACAATAAACGATCATGTTTCAGTTTATCATATAAACAAATAATCCAGTATTATAGTATGACAGAGTAAGAAAACTACAATAATTTATCAGAGAACTCTTGAAGGGCAAAGACAATTCGATATTAAAAACTGCAAACTAAGCACAATTTGAAATTAATAAATAAACTAAGAAGTATGTTTCCTCTTTTTCTATTTCTCCTTCTTCCAGATCTCGTAGCACCACTCCCACCTCATTTCGCGACATGTCGCCACATCAGCAGGCACTGCACAATAGTCCGCCTCCGACTTTGAGTATACCAATTCATAATCTATCTACAAATTTACTGAATAGCATTCAACAACAAACAACAACTGCAGCTAGTAAACGGAATAGTGCCGGCATTGCTTTTAACCCCAGCCCAGTCAGCTCAGTCAACGTCAACGATACGTCTGCCGCAATGCAGCTTGGCAATATACAGAGTGGAACAACGCTGCCAACGGATTTCTCAACATGCAACTATTCTGATTTTATGCGAAGTTTAGCGGCTAAATACAATCATTCGTATTCAAATGAGTAAGTAGGACATTAAGTTTATATATTTATAATCCTTAAGTACAATCCTTTTATCCTTTTCAGTGCTAATGTAACGCGTCGCAATTCATTTTTTGATAGCAATAATGCGTCTAACGTTTTGAACAATAGCAAAAGTGGCGTTAGTAGCTCCGGTATTGGTCTAAAACAAGTCAACACTACGAGTAAAGAACTTCACAGTGCTGCTACGTCCCTGCCAACGTTACCGCCACCGCCAACAGCGCAATCGCCGGTGGAGTGTAGTACTGCTGCAACTGCAACTTTAAAATCACAGAACACTCCAAATCAAATGGCTGCAGCGGCAGTTGTGGCAGCAGCAGCTGTAGCGGCAAACTCTGATGCTACTGTTTCACCATTTATGACGAGTTTCTTATCTTCGCTACCCTTTTCACAGGGCATACTACCGCCACTGATGGATATGAGCAATACACAGGCACTACTTTCGTTGGTAAGCAATGCAAACATTTTATTCTTTGTAAATTAATTAAAAATAATTTTGTTTTTTCATATTCCTTTTTAGGCAAGAGCAGCTAAAGAGGTCGAAATTCGAAATATATTACTTCAGGTGCAGCATCCTAATCGGCCAAGTTCACGCTTAGCGGATAATCGTTCTACGTCAGCAACAACTGGCTCAACGCGTTCAAGCATAAATACTGCGCTGCAGCAGGCAGCGCAATTCGTTGCACCGGGTTTTAATTTATGCGGCGCAATTGCAACAACAACAACAACAACAACAGTCCCAATCCCAAAGTTCACGTCAGTCTAGTCCACGTTCCAATACAAACAATAATAATGATAACACTGCCAGTGATAAATGCGCAGCAAGCGCAACTCCGCTAGACTTAAGTTCACAGCCTCCGGCACCTAAGAAATTTAAGGCTGAAACAACGTCGTCGTCATCTCCGTCATCTGTGTCCAGTGCAGATAGAATACAAACGCGCTGTACGGCCACAACAAAAACGCATGCGTTGTCCTTTTTAAATCAAACCGAAGAAGTTGTTGCCGTTGGCAAATGTGAAACAAAATCATCAGCGGCAACAGGTATACGTGCATCTGGAACAGCAGCAGCAAACGGTGGCCAATGTCAAGCGCAGTCTGATGAAGTTAACTCCTGGTCTATAGATGATGTTTGTGCGTTTGTCGCAGGAATTGATATATGCGCAGAATATGTTAAGGTAAGTAAATCGATTGTTCACTCAATAAATAGATTGCGTATCCTCTCAAGAGACAGTGGCGTTTCGTTTTGGATAATTATAGCAGCAACTTTAATGCAAATAAAGCCATTTTCATTGGCAGCATTTACTAACCAAAAATTGACTATACCAAAAAAAAAAAAAACATTTTCTATTTTTTCGAAATTGAACTCGTGCCAGGCACACAACCATGCACACACACAAACACACACACACACTCAATACATTGTGGACAACTCATGAACGCATTTCTATAGAAACATTGCAACGTTGTGTTGAACTCAAATACTCTGTTTTTTTTTTGTACATTTGATATTACATCCAATGGCGCCCATTGGTGAAGTTGGCGACGAGAGACGACCTTCTGGTTTCTGAACCAGTTAGTTGGTTTGTTATACTCGTAACACACACCTCCTCCATCCGTTTGCTGTACACTATTTGCAAGTGCAATTGAATTTATAACTCAACGAGACACCAGGCAAACTGTTGTTGTGGCTTGAAGTCGTCGTCGTCGTCGTGTGAAGGCGCTTCGCGTACGTCGTTGACCGTCACTGTTTCCTCTTGATAGTAGTCTTTGCTTGCCCAGCTCAATGACAGCCTACCAACTTCGATACATCGTTCGTCGTTCGGTCGCTCGTTCGGTCGTTCATTTGGTCGTTCGGTCGTCGATTCAATGTTACACCTTTTGTGGTGTTGCACATAGTTTCATGAACTTGTTCCGCATGCGCGATTGCTGTGCAGCTCTCAATGCAGTACAGTAAAGTAGAGCTATGTCATTTCAACGATGAACGCTAAAAATCTCCATTACCGACCACGGTCATTCTTAGATTTAGTTTACTTGTTAGTGTACGAGTATATATGTCCAGAGACCTCTGTTTTTTTTTTTTTTTCTTTGTCGTATGAAAGGGTACGGTGCGCAGTAAAAGTAGTTGTAACCCGAGTTGTGAATGATATGAATAAAGTTTAGTGCTGAGGTTGTCGTCTAACTGGCCCACACCTGCCGCCACCACACGACAGACATAAACTTCACTTAGACATACTACATACATATATAGTATGTATGTACATAAATATATATAGTATAGCAAGAGAGAGAACTATAACTGGTTCAGTGACATCGTCACCATCACCACCATCAACATTAACATCAAATCGTCGTCTCCGATCGCATCGCATCGCGACATCAACATCAACTGTTACTGATATTGGCTAACATACAACGCTCAACCCCGTTTTAATCATCTTACTTGGCTGCCAATCCAATCCAATCCGTATCTCTTGGTCATAAAATTAATTCTTTAGTTACTTAGCATAGAGATTGCTTATAATAGCAACGGCAATGACTTTATTATGCAAAAATTTAAACTCTTTTTAATCTGAATCTTAATGTTTGCTTAAGTTCAAATTTATATAAATAAAAATCGTAAAAATTTTGATACTTAAAAATGTATAAAAAAAAAAAAAAACAAAATAAGAAAACAAAAGTCTTGTTAGATAAAAATAACTACATATATAGTATGTATGGATATATTCGATCTACCAATGGCGCAAAACTTGCTTGCATCTTCAAATTCTCAATTTATTGCTTTTTATTCTCGTTTAAACAAATTCATGTCTGTAAGTAATATTCTTTGAACTAAGAATTGACACAGCATATTCTCATGTAGGCGTCTTGTCTTTTTATACCCATCAAATATTCAATTGAAAGTGTTTAATTGGTTTGTCTTTGAGTTTGTAACACATCCAATTTGGACCTAAATTTATTTGTTTTGTAATTTGAATAGTAAAAATCAGGGCTTCAAATTGGGTTTGAACCGAACCGGGTTTTGAACCGAACCACACTATTTTCGAACAACCATGATACGAACCAGTTCTTACGAATGGAAATGGTTTTGAACCAAAAACCGAAGCATTCAAAAACTATTCAAAACAGAACCATGCAAAAATGGTTCCAACCGGTTTGCTATTTCTTTAAAAGAACTTAATTCTAAATATTCCGAAATTATAAATTTTGTTGAGTTAAGATGTTGTTGGTGATTATGACGAAGTGTATGTGGAAATACTTGAAAATGTTAATAGAAGTCCTCGTAGACTTGATGTCAAAATCAAAAAAAAAAACTGGTTCACAAACCGAACCAGTGGTTCAAAGACATTGCGAAACGCTGAACCGAAAATCAAAATAACAAAAAGATCCAAAATCGGCAAAGCATTGCCAAAGTTTTAATAAATGTGGATTATGTGGATTGTGTTTAACAGTTTTTCTTTTCTTTATATCTGCGAAGATCTATTGATGATAATTATTGCGATTACGACTTTTTATGCTTAGTATGTTTGTGTTGTGCATTATAGCTTTGGTGCCATCATAGCCTTAACACATTTTTTCCTTGTTCTATTACTCAAATTCCACTTCACGCTTGACGTTTTCCTTTTGTCTTCACTATTTAACGTCATGGATTACGCACGCCAACACACAGTATTTGGCGTTTGGATAAAAAAAGAGTTCAACACTCGAGATTCCGCAAAAGCTATGCCCACGTCGCAGTTTTTCTACTGATCTGAATTGTGCAGCGCGCAACAAGTTCGAAGTTTACATTTTATAGTCGACTTTAATATAAACAACGTTTCATATTTCTTCTTTTATTTTTTTTTTTTTTGTTTTCCAGTACTGAGAAAATATCAAAGTAAGACATTAGAGAAGCTCTAAAGCGTGTTTGTCCGCAAATCCAGACTTGTCAATATCATATCTATGTACGAGTATGTATTATGTACAAAATATGTAGTTACGATTGTATGCTCTATTTCTGCATGCTTCTTGAGAGAAATGTATAGCTACAATATTTTTGAGCTTGCAAATAAATAGATCTTTTTGTTAAAATCTTCAAACTGAACTTGATATGTTTTGTTTATTTATTTCATTTCATATCTTTTTTTTTTGCTTGCTACGGAAAAAGTTCGGTATTTATTTTTGATATTTATTTAAAAATGATAACTTTACAATCCTTTAAAAAAAATACATTTACATATATACTAACTCAAGTTATTTATTGCTACATATAAACGCTTTTGTATAATATTTTTGTAGCTATGATCTCGAAAATAATGGTAAATATTTTAAATGGTGCCGATATAGCTACTCTTTTTTTTTTTTGTGAAATTAAATCGCTGCGTTCCAAGAAAACCACAGCTAGACAGAGAGATGAGCATGGCTAGATAAACTTCTTATACCGAAAAATCTTAAAAATAGTTTAGATTATAAAAATACAAATAGTATGGGGAATTACAGAAATATCAGTTTGCGGTTGAAGCGGTTATTTTCACAAAACTTTTTACAGAGTTGTCATCACACCAACTTAATTATATAATTACATTTAAATAAAAAAAAAAAACTTCAACAGAGATCAATTTCGCTTGAACTTCGCTTCAGTTCCAATTCACTCTAAAATAATTTAAAATTCTTTTAAATTGAATTTCAAGACTCAAAATAATCTAGTAATTGTTTTGGTTTTAGAAACTATGCTTCAAAACGATTTATAATTTTTTGGAAACGAGAATAATTGTTGGAAAACGAGCTGGAATAATAATCGGTATAATTTTTAAAAGCTATCGAAAATCGGAAACTGGTAGGCTACTGCCATTGTAGAATCTTCTACTTCAAAATATTTAAAATTCTTGTGTCACAGTATTTGTAAACGAAATTTTGTATGTACCATCATTGTATATTCAGTAGGTCTGAGAATAGAACGTAAACTCTTTTTCATATCTCAAAATTGGGTGGTGGACCCTAGAGAATTGATCAAAAATGAATCAAATATTACCGAAACAAGTTAAGAGAATTCAATGAAAGTTTTGTAGATGTATATTTTTGGGTCCAACTCAAAAATTAGGATATAAATGGGCGGTGTGTGTGGCCCCCATAGAATCAATACAGAAGTTCATTGTATTTTTTACAAATATTTGAAGACAAGAAATAAAATTCGGTATACATACATGTTACTACACAAAGGTGGTGTACATTTTCGAGAATTTCTTCCAAACACTTAAACCAAAACTTGAGTTTTCGGTGTCATCCTGATACAACGTATTTTTTTAGTTTTACTAAATGTAAAATAAACTAATTGTGAATTTTATTAATTAAGGCATTGAATTGAAGAAGAGATTTAAACCCAAAAAAAGAGATTTTGTGTGACACCCCTGATACACATAAAATTTTTAAATAAAAACAAATATATTCAATAAAAAATATTTTCTAAATGTTTTATCCACTCAACAACGTTTTTATTTTGCAAAAAAACATTATGAATCCTTTACACATATTTCTGTTTATTTTTAACTCTTCAATGTAATGCAGACACGTTGACTAAAAGTCAAATTGTAAACTAAGAGCGGATCATGTTTCCACTTTGTTTTCCTTTTTGAAAAAAAAAAAAAAAACGAAGGAAAAAAGGAAGGAAAAAAATTCGTCTGACTGGGTCATCGGCCACTCGTGCCGGTGTGTTATCAGAGTAGATGATTACTACTCGTATACCTACTTGCACGCCTTTTGTCTGCCTCCAACAATGCAGAAGTAGAAGTTTGATTGTATTGTTTTGACTTTGCAGCCCCATAAACGGTCGTCGTCGTCGTCGCCACTTCTGACGTTGTAACTACCTGTTGCTTCCGCTGCTGTTGCTGCTGTAGCTGCTGCTGCTGCTATTGCCGCAGTCGTCGATTGTTGTACATATTATTATGCGCATGCGCACAGCGGGCACATAATCTAAAATTGTATCTTTGGCAAGAAACCTGGGGCGCTTTGTTATACACTTCGTTTATTTTTATATTTAAGGGTATATTTGTTACATATTACAACTGAGAACAGTATAAAATGTTAAAAATATTAATATTTTAAATAATATTTTCAAAGTAAATATACAAGAAAAAACTATTTTAAAATGAACTGAAATTTGCATAAATTCAGATCCGTGTCGTTTTTAAAAATCTATACAAAAAAAATATATTTGCGCATTTACTAAACTAAATCTTCGGACTTGTATGCTCTAAGCCATTTGAATTCTATTGCTGCAGCTGATAGAACTATGCGGCCCACCTAGACCGCATAATGTGAAAAACAATAAAAAAAAAAAAAAAGAAAATAGCAACCACAGTAGCCAACAACAAGCCCAAACAGCAGCCAGAGTAAAAAATAAAAAAAAAAAAATAAAAGAAGGATGTTGTGGTATTAAAAGTAATTGTTAGGCGATGCAAGATCATTCAATGCCGAACGCGAAGTCAAGCCAATGTACTTACCTCAACTTAACTTACCTTCTACCTCAGAGGCAAAGCAAAGACTTAAGTTAAATCAACGAAGTGCTCTTCGATTAACCTCAACTCGATTGGCCTTCCGTCAAACTAACTTTAAAGTTTGTTGGGTAAAAGTTGAGTCTTTGTTAGCAACGCTTGAAATGAAGCCGGATAGTAGAAATCTGTGTATGCGCGACATGAAGCCGTCACATCACTGACGCAATGTGTGTGTAGGATGTTTGAAAATACTATGTAGCCCCCCTCCCCTCCACCAGGTTATTTGACGTTTTATCCTGCGCGTACAGCGGCCTACGTTCTTGTATTCTTATTGCTGCAGTCGTGCTGCCATTGGGCATACTCGTAGTAGCACAAGAATAAGAACAACAAGAACCTGTTCAATTTTGTATTCAAAATCATTTTCTTTTTAATTTTTCCTTTTATATGCTTTTGCATCATTTGAATTGGCTCTTGCAGTTCTTTTATTTTTTAATTTTTTTTTATTACTTACTATATTATGCATCTGTGTCGCTTAGGGTGAAACAGGTTGAAATTCATACAACTTGGAATTGAACATAAGTAAAATTTTTTGTACTCTTTGCTCCTCCTAATTATAATTTTTGATGCTCTTTAACTCGCTTTCTGTATTCCGTATCGTATCTCTTTTAATATTTTATTCAGTGTTTATACTTATGAATGCAGTCATGATCAGTTTCGCTACATTTGAAAAAAAAGTTTTGGGTATATTAGTTTATTTGGATTTTTTTAGGTATTTGTGAATAAAATTATTTATATTTTTAAACGCAAAAATAGATATGAGATGCATAGTATAGATAAATATTTAATTTTACCTTAACTCATAAATTAGGAAAAAATGTTTCTATGTCCGCTATTGAAGTTGAAACCATGCAAGCGATGAGTACCAAACCGATTTCATTTGAAAGATAACAATGCAAGTAAATTAAAATTTCACTAAAACAACTGACGCAATCAAGCTCAATCAAGAGTCGGTTTTCTAATTTTCACTTATAAAAAATGTTTGCTTTTTTGTCTGTTTTTATACTAGCCCCAATCAATCCAAAAAATAAAAAAACGGTATTTTTTAGTGCTTTTCTGTATTTTTTCATACCAACCACAAGATATTTTGGGAACGCTGCATTAAAAAAATAAGTATTTTTTAGTATGTTGTCATACTAGCCCGTCCCAACAAATTTTGGTTGCGCTGTCAAAAAATAAAAAACAAAGTGCAAAAATGCCATCGGAAAGAAGTGTAACGACATTTATCGAGCTTATAGCTTTTTATACCTGTTTTCAGTTTGACGGAAACCGTAACTCATGTAGGAAGGATTTATGCACCATTTTTATCTCAGTTAACTACATCCTGATCCACCTAATGTAAATATCTGAGACACCCAAGCTTCGACAATAAAAACGCTTCAAAATACTGTCAATTAATATCCTAAAATTGCATTCATACTTTATGCTTTCCAAGCTTGTATAAAAAGTTTAAATACTTCGGTTTATTACTAACCGAAGAAAACGTTTTTTTAAATTTTTATTATTAAGTTTAAAGGCACTTATAAAAAATTCTTTGTTGCTTACAGATATATTTACAAATCTTATTGCATATAAGGCAGTTTATAGTCTAAAATATTTACAAATCTCAGAATACATCTAATTCATCTAAAAAAAATTCTTTTCTTTTACTTTATTTTTTGTTGTTGTAATAATGGAGTTTCTTTTAAGACTAGCTTCTTACTTATGTTATTAACTCTTAAGATTTGGTTGTATATACATCTCTAAGCTTCCTGGTAAAACAGGATCTCTGTCTTCAGGAAATAAACTGCAAAATGTATATATAAAATTTTCATATCGAATTATGGTTGTGTATAGAATTTATGACTTACCAATGTGTTACGTTGAGACCCCACCAGCCACCAAGTTTCATAATTTCACAATTTTTTTTGCTTAGGGTGCGTCGATTATAATCTACAAAAGTTTCATTCACAAAATGTGAAAACCAATCAGTTGTGTTGCCCTCAAAGCCAGTCACTTTATCTAATTTAAATTTTTTAAAAATATCCAAGACAACGATTTGATCATATTTTGCATACACAACACCTCCCTTATTGTCACGTCCCAGCAATAATGCTTGCATTTTAAGTTTCTGTGTTAAGCATTGCAATGTGTTAAGATTGATTGCGAAATCTTTCTCATCATCTGGTGCAAAACCATCGCTGAATTGTGGAAAATATCGAAACGGTGGCAGGGTCTCGTGAAAGACAAGTAGCCAGGGATTTTTAAAATCGTTTATATTACACATATATTTCCAGTTCATTCTTTCATTTTCATCCAATGTTAGACCAAATGCCTGATCTATATTTGGATCTAAAAAGCAATTCACGTTGCCGTATTTTCTGTGTGCTTTTGACCTTTCTTTCGGCTTAGTAGGAATTATTATATCTGGTGTCGTTTGGGTAAGTAAATTATATAATCTTCTTTCCAAACTATTTTTGGGTTTTTCAGGAAAAAGTGTTGGAAAAGAGATATCTGGTAGCGTAAACCATCTTGTAGTTGACTCCGTTTCGAATGATTCAGCACCAGTTCCCGCTTTATCTGAGGTGGATTTTGTAGTGGTGGTTGGTTTATCAGTTGTTTTATCAGATTTGGTCGTTTTATCCGATGTAGTCGTTTTTTCCGATTTTGTCGTTTTATGAGTTGTCGTTTCATCAGTTGGAGGAGCCAAAGTTTCCTCGTCTGTATTTCCACCATTATTATCTGCAACAGATTCAATAATATTTCCTTGACTTTGAAATTCTTCATCACTTTTATGCTCATATTCGTGGCTATCTGAGTGTCTATGAAAATAACTATGCGCATGATCTTGCAATAGATTATGGAGTCTTGATCCAGATCTCTCTGATCTTGCTTCATGTTCTTCATGTTCTTCATTGTCTTCTGTTTCTTGACTCTGTTCATGTTCTACTTCAGCTGCATTGTCTGGTGCATGGCCAGAAATCTCGCCCTCTACTTCATTTTTTGGAAATTGCTTGGCACACTTGAATAGTTTTTGCCAAGTGGATTTACATTACCATTTGCGTATCTATTATTGTTGAATATGAAGTTCATATAGTACGTTTGACTCATTACCAGCACTGGCAAAGTCGTCAGCCAATAATGAATTATCATAATATAATATATTTGGCCTACACTACAAAGGATAATGCTCAGTGTTTGCTTTTAAATACATTCAAACACACACACGCACACGAGCTTTGTCGAACTAAGAACAGTTAACGGCAATTATGCGTTCTTATATAGAAATCTTTAGAATCAATTTTATTCGGTAGCACAACGCATTAAAAAGCCATAAATAAATATTTTATTATTTCTACTTGTTATACATATTTAATTTTTGATGTGGAAAATAATTGAATCAATTTGAAGTCACATGTTATAGTAATTATTATAAACATTGTTTTTTTCTATAACGTTCATTACAAGTTCGGAATTCAAAGCCTACTAAAGTCTCTTTGTTCGCATTGAACCCTAAGGCTCGAAAATGTCTTCAATCCTAAACTTTATCCAAAAATTCAAGAATCCGAGCTGTGGTTTGGCTTGGCTCTTTAAGAAACTAAATAATGAAATAAATGGTGATTTTCCTATATTGAGGCTTTGAGGCATTAGCGGCTCATTTCTCAATACAGTTTGTTCCACTTTTTTTACCCGTACACATAGTGTAATCGGAGACGTCGTAGACCCCAAAAAAAAAATACATTCTTGATCAGCTCGATGAGATGAGCCGAGGTGATTCATTCGCTCAGTTATAAAAATATTGAGCAGAAACTCAAAACTACGGCGTTTCTCGGTCGTAAGATGTTTGCATATTAAAACTAGAATGCCATGCCCACTCTAAGCTGTAGGCCCCATGCAAACCTTCCGCCCATTTCGATCATATGCATGATAATAGGATTTATTTATACATGTATTCACTTCAAATTAGGTATAAACACATCTAATATCACCCTAAGTACACACCAACGATATGAAACGGATCGAGCCACTAAAAAGTATAGTCCTATGCGAGCTATTTCTGATATTTTCAGGAAAATTATTGTTAAATCTGTATTTCACTTGCTTTCTTCTATATTATATCAAAAATTATTGGCGAAAAACGTCAAATGTCCGGGCAAAAAAAAAAAGTTCTTCAATTTTATCAAATTTTTTCTTGTGAGTTCTACTAAGACAATTTTGCCCAATTTTGCAATTTTGTATTATAATTAATATGAGAATATTTGGAATGCGACCCTGCGATTCCGAAACGAGGCATTTCATTAAAATTTTATTAATATTTATTTATTTATTCAATTGGGTTGAGGATGTTGCCAGATTGAAGTACCTTTCAAATACAAATAGTTCTTCTAAAAATATGTAAAATGTTTTCAAGAAATAAATATTTAATGAAAAGGGTTCACCAAATGTTTCCAACGTAATGTTGCGTATAAACATAGTGTCTACTGCTTTTTTTATAAGTTTTGCTATCTTGAATAACATTACAAGAGACTTTTTTTATAATCAAAAGACCGAGACTAAGTCCTTCGATTTTTTATTATTTGTTTTTTTTTTTTATATTTATTATAATTGTATACAAGTCATTTAAATTCGAATAATTTGTTTTTATTGATAGACTCTTAATAACAAAAGTTGAATCATTTTGATATTATTTTGGTTGCAGTGATTCAACTTGTTGAAGGGATGCCCCTGTCACAATTTGTTGATAGGAAAACGTTAAAATCTAAAAAAAAAAAAAAAAAGAGATTTATAAAAAAGAGAAAAATGGAAGAAGAAAAGTTTATAAGTTTTCTTACCTAGGTTTTTAATGCGGTAATTGGCAATATCTAGTCTTGGTCTGGTTCAACATATTCTTCATAGTCATCTTCTTTAAACTGTCTCTTACCCTCCTCATCCCCATCAAAGTCCCCACTTCTGGCATCTATGAAGACTTTTCCATCTTCATCTTCATATTCTGCATTTCCACGTCCTTCATCTACTTCATTTTCTTCTTCTTTTTCTTCATCATCTCCTCCTTCTCCATGCTTTCCATCACTTGCTGAACTTTCTTGGCCTTCCAGACCTCGACTGCCGGACCCACCGTTACTACCTGAGTGACCATGACTCTCGGAACTCTCATAAATGGAGCGCACATATCGTCCGCCGAAACTATCGTCAATACTGATCTCATAACTACTATGATGACTGTGATCGTTACCGTTTCCATCTCCGTTGCCACCATTCTCATCACTTCGTTGAGGTTGAGGTCGCGAATCTTTACTATCGCTGTCATCATTATCATCATCAGTACCATCGCCTGGGTGAATTGGTATTGATCCATCACCATTATCAACATCACCATCGTCGCCACCACCACCACCATCACTAATACCTCCATCGCCTCCATCGCTACCACCTTCACCACCATTACCACCACTACCTCCACCATCACCACCACCGTCACCGCCGCCGCCACCACCTGATTCACCTGATGGTGGACCTTGTGGTCCACCTGTTTCTGCAGCTCCACTGCCGCCATCTTTTGAGTTACCATCTGGATTGTTGTTGTTAAATGCAAAGTTCATATAGTACTTCTGACCAAGGACATATTTAATTGGCACAAGTCCGATGGTAGCCAAAATTAACAAGCAAACTAATCGCATTATCAATGTTGTTGTATTGGGGCTCAAGCAATCACTTTACCCGTACGTTTTTGAACGCACTAGCTCTGATACTGTCGGTTTTCTCTCTTATATATAGACGATATAGTTAATAGAAATTTATGGACCATAGCCATACAAAATTAAATTAAAGTGCAAGCATTGTAAATTTAAAGAAACCATAAAAAGAAAATTTTAAAGTCTTGTAAAATTGTGGAACGAATACGATGCAATGATTGTGAGCCCCTTAAACGCCATCAGAAATTAGAAAGCAAGAAACAATTGATTTGTTGCCATCGTTTTTATCAATATGTATCAAAATTTTTAAATTTTTTTTCATTTCTTTTTAGGATTTTCGAAATCAATGCATCGATGGAACTGGTTTACCTTTGCTTACAGAAGATCACCTGGTGCATTCGCTTGGCATGAAATTGGGACCGGCATTGAAATTACGTTCTATGTTAGCAAAGAAATTGGGTGGTCCGTGTCCGTGCGTCTCATGTGTTGCGCAGGCGCAACATATGCTAGCGCTGCAAACTGGAAATATTGCAAGCACAGCAGCAACTGCCGCCGCTAATACAAAATCAGCAAAATCGGAAACGACACAAAAAAGACCGAGAACCTTGTCATCCAGTGATAATTGTCTCGGCACTTCAGTACCAGTGTGTAGCATTGTAGAGCAAAAAACAACTGAACCAGTATCAAATGGTCCAACGGATACAAAATTTTCCGAAACATCGGAGACGATTGGCAATTTAAATAATTTAAACCTTAAAATGAATGCCTGCAATAATAGTGAGGATATACCGAAAATTGGACCAAACACATTATTGACAATATCCGATAGCTAGTTGCAGACACCTTCGGTATACTTAACGGCAAGCAGGTTTATAATCTCAAAAGTCAGAAATATTGGTTTTGTTGTTTGTGTAAACCATATACCAGATATGTATGTATATTCGCCTCAGCATCCTAAGTCTTCCTAGTTTGTCCAATTTCCTAATAGTTTGTAATTATACTTAAATCTATACGTAATCTATACATAACATTGTTAACATTAAAGCATTAATTTAGATTGTAACGCAGTGCAACGAAAATTAAACTAATTTTAAACTAATGCTAAGAGCTGGTTCAGTCGATCTAATCAAATTTTTTGCACCGACGAAAACTTACATTTTGAGAATTTCGAGAATTTTGTGAACGAGACACCACTTATTTTTCCTATAATTACACATTTGATCCCGAGACCCACCGAAACCCACTCATCCCGCCAATCTCGTCTTTTTCCAAAACCGTTTATTTCTGAAACTAACAATTCGAATTAGAAGGTCACCTTTTTCATCTCCATTTTTTGTCTGAAACCATTTTTATTATTTAACTTAGAAATTTACTAATGTTAATCTGAAGGAAATATACCAATCCAAGTTTTAAAATTTTCATCATTTTTAGGTAAAAAAAAGATTTATTAAGAAAAAAAATAAAAGAGGCTAGATAGACCCTACATAAAATATATATTCTTGAACAGCATTGAAATGGGAGTCGAACTAGCTATGTCTGTATGTCCGTCTGTCCGTTCATCATGCTGTCTGCCGTATGAAAACGATTATTTCGGAGACTATAAATATTGGGTAAAGGGTATCTTGTAGTCGAACATACTTGACTTCATGACGTTTTTTCTTGTTTTTTATTAATTATCACAGTTCCTTTTTGTATATTATATTTTTTATTTCCTCTTTCAATTTTTTTTTTATTTATTTATATTTTTAAAATTGTTTTTTTTATTTTTTTTTTATTTTTTAATTTTTTTATTTTTATTTTTTAAAAATTTTTTAAATTTTTTTTTTTTATTTCTTAACCGAACCGATGTGATTCGGTTCTTTCCTTTCCCGAGTCGAAGAAAAATCTTTTAGAGTCTATTAAAAAATGAGTTAAGAAATAAACCGATTCAGTTGAAAACGATTTCAAAATGAATCGGATACATACTCAAATGTAATAAGTGATTAAATTTTTTTTTTTTTTTCAAAATCTTCTTGTGTCGTGCGTTCTTAAGTGCATTAAATTATATAAGATATATTTTTTACAATCTTAGCATTGTTTAAAATGCAATGTAAATAACTTAATAATAATAATAAAATTGACAACAATAATCACAATGCCTTCCATTTAATGTAATAATTTACATACATACTATATGTATATAATATACAAATGTTGTACATATGAAAATATACTTATGTGTGTATGTGTATGTATAAAGTAGAAAAAAATATTGTTATTAATAAAATAAATAAAATATAAAATTAAGATAAATTTAATTTTAAAAAATATTCAGCGCGTACTTAAAAATTAAACATTAAATAGAAAATTAAAAAAAAAAAATATTAAATATTTTAAATAATATAAAGTGTAAAAAGAATTAAAAGTTATTTATATACAATAAATATATTCAACTAGTCAGTAACGAGAAATAAAAAAATAAATAAAGTTGGATGTAAAACATCTTAATTTATTTAAATAAGAAAATGATTTATCCAACATCAATAAGGCTATTCTGAAATGAATAAAATTTATTTAGTTTTGAAATTTGTTAATTACTTTTTAATTTACTTTTTATAAAAAAATATTTAATGTAAATATTTGCAAATGAAAATAAATTGTCATTGCCTTATTTGTGCACAAAAGTGATTTTCCGTAGTAAAAAAAAAAAAAAATAAAATAAATTATAAACAAATGCACCGCGCCAAGCAACTTAAAATCAAGACATTTACGTACATATAACTTACTAAATAAAATATTATTTATTTATAGACCTAAGCATAGTTTATCTAGTTTTATTTAAAAATTTTATACAATTTTATACGTATATAAATACGAATAATAAATATATAAAACAAAAGGCATATTTATTCTTTAAATATTTAAAAATTTTCAAAGCGGAATTTTTTTTTTACACAGAATAAGAAAAAAAAAAATTAAAAATAAATAAATAAATCAGATATGTAATGCACTGATCCTAACGAAGGCGCTGGGTCAAGCATAACCGACCGTTTCGGTTTCGCCAAAATGCAGCCATGAATGCATAACAATTAAAATCAGGTAGTATGCTGCTGGAGAGAGTTGGTGTTCTCTTATGCTTTGGCTAATTACAAATTGGAGCCACTGAATTTGTTAAAAGCAGTCAAGCTAATCGAAAATGTGCAACAGACACGCAAGCGCAAAGATCACTTAGCGGCGCAAAATATATACTTTAAGAATTATTCAAAAGCATCATCATGCCGGGGATGTGAGTATGTATCTACTTAAAAATATTTACTCCATAAAAAATACTTCCAAGTACATAGAGAATATAATTGGTATAAACTCGTACGTACATCATAAAGGCATGCATGTCTTTTATTTTTGTATATAAAAAATTTTGCATTTAAAAAAAACAGTATTGAATTTTATCCATTTCGTGTTAAAGAAGTAAACATAAATTACGACTGAGCAGCTAAAATTTTCTAACGTTTTATAGAGCAGAGTTCCACTTTTTAGTTAGTATTTTGTTCACACATAGTGTGAAGAAGGGTTTCATCAGTTTGTCAGAAAGTTTGTAACGCTTAAGGAGATCCCATAAAGTATATATATAATTGATCAGCCATGAGACGAATCGAATTAGCTATGTCCGTCTGTCGTCCGTCTGTCTATTGCAATGCGTTTTTCTCGAGAAAGTTTCAAAAATTTTGAACTGAAATTTGAAACTTAAGCTTTTGTGCTCCTAGGCAGTTTGTATGTCAGAACCAAGGTGCCACGCCCATTTTTTGATATAGCCCCGATACAAACTTACCACTTTTCATTCGATTTTTTGTATGAAAATAGTTATTGTTTTTAAATGTTTTTTACTACAAATTGGGTAAAAACACTTCTAATGGTATCCAATATCAAAAGAAAGGTGCCACGCACATTTTTTTGATAGGGCCCCATACAAACCTAGCGCCCATTTATCAGATTTTTTATGAAAATAGTTCTTATTTATGGATATATTAACTTCAATCTGGGAAAAATCACTTTTACTATTATTCTATGAATATGCTACCGATATGACAAGGATCGGGCCACTATAACATATAGACCCCATACAAACTACCGAAATTAACGGTTTTGCTTGTTTTCATTAATAAATCCATTACCACGCAGAAAAACTTAATTGACTTCATTATTTTTTTTTTTACTTTTAATTCAATTAGATTTAACTAAAGCAGTTTATGGTCATGGCTATCCACATTCGAACATTTGGTGACATCGTCTTCAGCCCGCTTTTCATTCAACAACAAACATTTTTCAGCACTGCCATTTGCACGCTAGTCAACACTGAACTGCATATGTAATTGGTAAATATATAAATAAGTTTGTTGCTCATCGTAAATCATTGTTTTTGCTATTGAAAATAAATTAACGCGCAAATGGCAAAATACCTGGACGAAATATTTGGGGACGTGAGATCTCGCTCAAACCTATAAACAATTAATGATCGCAGTGTCCAGTGGCTGGCTAACAGGATTTACAACAATGAAATTCGGAAAGGTCGCTGCATTTGCAATTGGCGGTGGAATTATTTTATTGGAAATTGCTCAACAGGAAAAACTAATTAACATTGAGTGGTCCAAAATTTCGGGCACAATAGATAAAGTTGCGGACCAAGTGGAGACCACGGTGACTGGACAGGAAAAAATTGGATAGATAAAGCCAAAAAAATGTTTGATGCGAATAAAAGAGTATCTGCGGCTTTTATTGGAGGTGTATTCCTTGGTTTTGCTTGCGCTTAAGCTGTAAGTTGCGCAGGTCAAGAAATGATCGTCATTGTATGTGTTTTGATTAAAAAGTATTTGTTTGTGCTTCGTAAAGACCACAATTAACTAAAAAAAAAGAATAAAAAAAATATAAAATCGAATAAAGTAAAAATGAATAAACGCATTGTGATTTATATTAAAAATCAGAAGTGCAAATAGTAATAATAAAGAAATTAACTTCAAAAAGCCAATAGACAAAAAACAAATAAAACGATGTGCACTTTGCAAATTGTAAAAGCAGCAACGACGGACCAAGTAGTTTCAGTAGCCATTGCTGTTAGACAAAATGGATAAGTCAAGAAGATATATATAACATAGTATAAAGCGCTATCGACGGCTGCAAAATCTAGCAGGCTTTTTGTCATAAGATGCGCGATGAAGTTACATTGCTGAGCCAAGGGACTAAACCATAGGGCAGTTTTATACGTGGGTTGACCACCTTAGTGAAGGGGGTTTGTCGAAACCAACTGCCCAAATGATGAACTATGTTAGAAGCCTTCATGCAATGTTTGAAAAGCTTAATAAGGAAAAGCTACTAATAGCTGAAAATTATTTAGTTCAACATCTGCATACAGCAAACGAAATCGGTTGCAGCGACAAAGTAAAAAACATATTCTTCCGAGCTCGAATTTATTTTAAAATTAGTAAGTTAAATCAGGAAATCGACGAAACAAAAAAAAAAAAAAGACAAAGAAAAATAAAATTAGGCAAAACTTTAAATTAATAGTACATTATTTTAAGTATATTTACGTTTTTACCGCAATGCATATCATAAATAATAATGTGATTTATGTAAATTAAATAATAAAATAAATGTACATTCTTGTTTAAATTAATGCATAAAATAAAATAGTTTATACTAAAATACATTCATAATTTAAAAATAAATATATCTGTTTTGAAAAGGAAAAAGTGCTTAAGTCGACTTAAGCAAAAATTGAGATTAGAATGCTACACTGTTCTCCATAATGAAAAGTACCTCGATGCAAGATTTGAATTATTTTGACGATTTTTCAGGAAGTTATAGACAAAATAATTTCGGCTTTATCTCACTTTTGCATACAATTTCAAATTATTTTAAACTTAGAAAGTGCTCTCCTGCAAAACGGTAAAATCAGACTTAATCAGTTTCTTTTTTACCACAGATATAATTAAACAAATGTTTCCTTTATTCTTTTTATTTCACTTATTAATAATTTTTATTTAACAAGTTTCTTTTCTTTGTATTTTCCATACAAATTTGAATTTATACAATCAGCTGTTGGCGGTTGTAGCATGTTCGGCAAATGTTCGAGTCTGGTTAACGTTGCATAAGAAAAATAAAAAAACAGCTGATACTATTAAACACTTAGAACCACGGCTACAAATCAAAAAAAAAATAGTAGCGCTGCTATCATACTTTTCGTTATGTGCTAATTAGTTGTGTTATTATGCTATTTTTGCTTTGTATGTAAAGCAACCACAAAGAAACACTATCACACCTTAACTAATTTTTCGGTACAACGTCTTCGGACCGCTTTTCATTCAACAACATAAATTTTTCAGCACTGAAATTTGCAAGCTAGACAACACTGGACTGCATATGTAATTGCTAAATATACATATAAATAAATTTGTTACTCATTGCAAATCATTGTTTTGCTTTACGTATTTAAAATAAAAAAAAATAACGCGCAAATGTCAAAATATCTGGGCGAAATATTTGGCGATGTGAGCTCTCGCTCAGCCTATACACAAATAATGATAGGAGCATCTAGTGGCTGGCTAACAGGATTTGCAACAATGAAATTGGGAAAGGTCGCTGCATTGGCAATTGGCGGTGGAATTATTTTATTGGAAATTGCTCAACAGGAAAAAATGATTAACATTAAGTGGTCCAAAATTTCCAAAACAATAGATAAAGTTGCGGACCAAGTGGAAACAACGGTGACTGGACAGGAAAAAAATTGGGTAGATAAAGCCACAAAAATGTTTGATGCAAATAGAAGAGTATCTGTGGCTTTTATTGGAGGTATATTCCTTGGTTTTGCTTCGGCTTAAGCTGTAAGTTGCAATATTATTTTTCAGCTGACTAAACTAAAAAAAAAATTATTAAGACTTAATATTGAAATTGTACTTTTATTTATTTTTCGTTTTTGCAGGAAAATGAATCTCTAAAGTAAGATCTGATGATGTATTTGGAATCAGATTTGATTTTATCTGACAGTTGCGTGATACGATTTTGGGATGGAAGTGATTTGCGTCAAATATAAATAATCTATTATATTAAAAGTTTCTCATGTCAAGTTTCAAACCAAAGTCTCGAATAAAGAAAGTTATCCAAGGCATTCTCGTTTCAGTTTCGTTGCGTTGCATGTTTGGAGAATAGAAATTTATTTTGCTATTTGTTAAATAAAGTAGATAATCGTTTAGGAATTCTAATATAAATTGGGAGCCAAACTAACTTAAATTATAACACATAAATTGTTTCAATTTCCCGAAATCGAATATAATTGCAAATAGGTATTTATATAAAATAAATGGTACGAACGCTAGTCAGCAGCATTTGAAGTTAGACTTTGTCTTCATCTTCAATACGTCATCGTACACATTTGCCATCATTTCCGTTGATATCTTTTTCGCATGCTCCTAACTTGTTGGCGGCGTTTGTATTTCCTGTCCGAGAGCGCTTAGCTCCTTAAGGAATTGTTTTGAATTACTCAGTGTAGATGAGCCATAGATTATGCGTCGATTAACGTTTGCAGTTTGTTTTTGTTTGATAAAATCGATAAGATTCTGGTACTCGATGTAATTGCCGCCTCCGACCATAAACACAACCGCATCTTGGAATGGTGCACGATTCTTTGGCATAATGTCACCGCCCTTAAGTAGTTTAGGATCAAGATAAAGATATTCATCAGTTTCTGCATTACTGCGGCATTCCATGACTTGTTCCGTAATTTTCGTAACGGGTAAGTTCTGCAAAAATAAAAAAAAAAATAAGGAAACAGTAATAATATAAAATGAAAATTTGCATTTACTCTAATTCAACTTACGTGTCGCTTTACAACAAGATTTTTAACACCCTCCATGACAAATGAGGAGCCTTGTGAAACGAGCTTGGAAAACATAGACACAGTTTTGGTGCCGCCACCTTCATACTGCGCTGCTTGATTCATACTTGGCGTGCGATTCATTATTGCTTTCCAACGTTGCACATACGCCAGTGGTGCAAGATTACAGCCGGATTGTTGCAGCGCTTCTTTCATGCGTTCTAATTCTGATTCAGGCACATTTTGCGCACATATATAGTAGATAATGAACAAACGCATTTTATCTTCTGATAGTCCAAATTCTGGATCACGTAACAAATCTAGCAGCGGTTTGTCTAACGTTTGCTTAGACATAATTTTCTCTTCGATTTCAAAAAATGAATCCAAGCGGCGTGATTTGATAAAATTTAATATCGCTGTGGCTATCTTTGTGTGCATATCGATGAGCCGCTTCTTCTCCATTAGCTGTGGCAGCGAGTTGACAGCGTCCGTGAGACGCGCCGTTGTATCGTTAACCATAGAGAATGCAATTTCTGTTTCGCCCTCAATGCCCATGGAAGTCTTTAAACGTTTAATCTCCTCTTCTGAATTGCGATACGATTCAAGTTCTTCTTGAATGGCCTCGGCAACTGTGGGAAACGGGCTACCTTTATGTGTGGTCCAGAATCGATCATTACGATCGAGATCGCAAGCTTTTGGCTTTTTGCGTGTACCTAAACAAAAGTAAGATTTATATAAATATTTTGTTTTACACAATTAAAAAAACAGTATCGTTTCATACCAGTATTTGTTGCTGCATCATCCTCTACGTAAACTAAATTTAGACCCAAATCGAGCACATCATGTAACAACGCCTGATAGGACCAAGTGTGATGCAATGGTGTTGCCAAGTCTATATTGCGATCCAATAGTAATAATACCGGCCGCTGAAAACTGAATACACCACCACCGGCCTGTGTTGCATCCATATGAAAGAGATTTGAGCGTGCGTCCCATAAATTTTCACGCAGTTTCTTTTCCAATTTACGTGCAACCATTTCTGCGGCGCTATTACGCGGACAGCGTATAATCGGTACATTACCAAGAGTCACAAAAAGCGCAAACAATGAATCCACTATGGAATCCATTAGTGCTTCCATTTCATCGTCGCGTGTATTTGCACGATTAATGGAATAATACGATAAACGTTCGCTTTGCTGATGCTTCAATATAAAGAAATCATCTTCGAGACTTATAAAGTTAACATATTGATCGTAAACTCGATGAATATTCGCGACACAGCCTGCTTGTAGAGCTGCTGCTGCTAAGTCCTCAATCTTTTGTCGCGTTATGGGCGCCAGAAAGTTAAGATGATAGACATCATATAAGCCATTTGCAAAATCTTGCTGTATTCGGTCGAGGTTCTCATCAGTAGGCAGACAGAAGTAGATAGCCGGCACATCAGGTATAGAATCACGATCGGAGTGTAGCTGTCTATAGCGCGTAAGAATACAATAATTAATGAAAAATACATAGACAAACGTTATCACAACTTACACATGCAGTGTCACGCCCAACTCGCGTAACTCTTTTATGGAAATGATTGGCGAAATAATATCCTGCCCAACGCGGTCGTATATAAGTATTTTCCAGACCGGTTCCGCTGCCAGCGCCTTGGGCTGTTGGGCATTGAGATTAAGCATTTGGTAAATTGCATCTGAAATGTTGTTAAAATATTATAAAACCTAAAAACTTTGTATAAAATGGAACTCATACTAATTTGTCTTTCGCGTAGTGTCAACATTTTGCATTAGTCAATTTGTTTGTACGATCGCGCAACTGTATTTTTAACTCGCAAGGCAATATGCACTTAATTTGTTTTTATTGAAATATTTGCTTAGTGCAGAAGTTGCGTGTTTTTCTAATTGTTTTTAATACTTTATCAACTGTTTTGCTTTTATTATTAAGTAAAATCAAGTAAAAACAATGAACACGTCATCAACAGCTGACAACGGTCATAAGTAACTGGCAGCACTGGCAAGCGGTCTCTCTATCGCCTTCACTTTCGCACATTTTTTGCTTCTCTTTCGCACTAGCACGACGTCTGGCTGTTGATAAAGCAGCTCTTTTCACGGGAAAATACCGACTCTTTGGTATATTTTGGTATGTTTTTAAGCACGTTCATGCACCCTGTGAGGCACCTAAATGTACCCTGTGCAGCGGTGGCAATGCTTCGTACACGAAGCAGTCGTCATTCTCTTTGGATATACGGCCGCGAAGCGTCGTTGATTCACGCACGATTTTTTTTTCGTTCTGGCTACGACGTTTTCCGACAGATTATGTGAAAAATTAAATAAAAATGCGTGTGTTTGTATGTGAAAAATGCACAAGTGAATAAGAAATTACGTGCAAATGAAAAAAAGTAATAAAGTTGCAATTGTAAAATGCTAATTATATAATGTGTTAAATATTAAAAAAAAAAACAGCGTGCGTTCTGGCCGCAGAAGAAAAAAAAAAGAAATAAATGCGACGCGTCTCTGTTTTGTTTGTTTCGTCTCCGCCATCTTTCGTTCGCATGTTTGTCGCGGTAGAAAACAACAACAACAACGACGACAAAGTATTTCGAGAGTACTTGAAGCATAACGCCGGAAAATAAGAAATAAAAAACGTGCTGCGACTGTTCATAATTGTTTTTGTTTCATTTTTTTTGTTGTTATTGTTTTTGTGTAATTAAAGTGCAATTAAGTACGAAAAACACAATTTTCGTGCTTAATTCAATAAAATGCAAATAATAAAATGCAGCCGCCACATGGCATCTACAAAAGCGACGACGCCATTTTTTCAGACAAGAAGAAGAAAATCGTCAGCTGCAACAGGCAGCAGCTGCGACGTAAACATCAGATTAATCGCTGACGCAAGCAGCGACTGCGGCAGACGTATCCGTTTTGCTTTTTTTGTGCTTTTAAATCTGATTTTGAGATCAGCCAGCGCTCAGCTTTTAATTAACGTACAAAATCAGGTTGGTTTCATTATCTTAAATAACTCAACGCTTATTTTATAAACGTAAAATCTAGTTCGTTCTTACCATTCGTGATACAACAAGTGGATGCCTCGAAAAAGTATGTTTTAACGGAGTATTCATGAAATTAATTATTTGAAATATGAGACTAGTGAATATAAAGTCTGCATTGACGCCTTGATAAGAAATAAATTCTGTATGCTATAAATATATTTTTTTTTATTGGATATCAAAAAAATGTATCTAATACTATAAATTTGTCTTGTATTTAATGCCTGTGCAAGTATGTGTATGTATAAATGCAAAACTACGTTCCCATAGATGTATGCGCTATATAAGCATTGTTCCCTAAAATTTGTGAAAAATATTTTAAATTTGTAGTGAAGAGTTTACCAATGGAATTTCAAGATATTCGTAAAAAAAAATACTCAATAGAAACGTGAAACCTCTTGAATTTCCTGCCTGAGCAAGTATGTAAAAATGCAAACCCTATTTAAGCATTGTTCCCCAAAAATTTGTGAAAGATATTTTAAATTTTTAGTGAAGATTTTACCAATGGTATTGTATATATAAAAGGTATATAAAAGGTAAATACCAATAGATACATAAAACCCCCTTCTTAGGGGTGAAATTTGCTAATATGTACCATCAGGTCAAGCAGATTCAACACACTGATTTGCCATGTGTAAAACTAGCTGCAAAGGTTCTGAACAATGATGTGTTTGGAGTTTCATTTGTTGTTCTAGTTCGATGATATAAAGCAGAAACTAGTTTTAAAGCTTGACAATCCTTCACATAGTTGAAACAAGTATTATCAGTTTTAATTTACATCGAAGTGTATTGAACAGCTCGACGCAACGAGTCAATCTAGTTATGTCTAGTAGCGTGTCCCATGGGTACTATAGAGTTGAAATTTTGAGCAGCTACTCTGTTAAACGAGCAGCTAATATGTTGATCAACTCGAAACATTCAACTGTGTGATTCACATAAAAGAAATTAATATAATTAAAATTAAAAATCGAAGCATAAATCGTAGGAAAAACTTAAATTTCAATAAAACCGATGTTTAAATATTGAATATACCCGTTACACATAGTGTAGACGGGTTTAATCAGTTTGTCGGAAAGTTTGTAACCCATTAAGAACGCCAAGACCTCATAAAGTATATATATTCTTGATCAACTTGATGGGACAAGTCGATCTACCCTAGTCCGTCTGTCTGTCCGTCTGTCTGTTGCGAGGTTATTCATTTGCTCAGTTCTAGGTAGTTTTCTATATTTTGTATGAAAATAGGTAGTATTTATGAATGTATTCACTTTAAATGGGGTAAAAACATATCTTATACCATCCTATGTACACAACACCGATATGGTACGGTTCGGACCATTATAACGTATAGCCCTATACAAACTTACCTCTCATTGTCTGATATTTTAAAGAAAATTATTGTTATATCTGTATTTTTAGCTTAAAATTTGATAGTAACATTGTGCCGAAACTAGAGTTGTATCAGACCATTGAACCCCACCCATTCCATCTCGAAGTTCTATCTAAGCCAACTATTCGTGTGATAACGTTTTTCCTTGTTAAAGAATTCATTTTTTTCTATTTTATTCTATAATTAGTGCTACTTTGAATTCAATTTGCCTTTAAACTGTTGTTTATGCATAATATTTGTTTAAAAGCTACGGCTATGTCGCAAAGGGCGAAAAAATAGCCTGCGTATTGCTGCATATTTTGTTAAGTTGTCTAACGCTGCGATTGCTGTTCAATGCGAGGTTGTAAGTGAAATGTACACCACATGTAATACAAACAAACATCCATGTACACATATGTGTGTGTCGCATTATCCTTGAACTTGTTTGTTTGCGCTGGTTTTCACATTTTTTTTTTTTGCTAAGCATTGAAAGGAGCGAGCACAATGACAATAAAAGGAAATGTCCTAGCTTGTATGTACATATATATTGTAAATACTATATGATATTTACCTAAGGCGATTGCTGTAATGTTTGCTTAAACTAACATTTTCTATTTTCTCTTTGTTTGTATTTTGCTATTTTTGTAATTGTTTGTTTCTATAAATTTAAAATCAGTTGATGCGTTTTCATTGGAACTAATGTCGGAATTGTAGTAGTAACAATGACAGAAAAAAAAAACAAGATGCATGCGGCAGCTAACTATAGTCGCCGTTGTGGGAAATAAAAAAGCACATTGCATTTGAGTCCTTCGAGAGTAATGTAGCATCAAAGACAAACATTGAAGTAGAAGCTCGTCGCTTAAAAATATTATCTTAGATTTTTTTGGTTTCGATATTTTGTTTGCTTTTGTAGGTTTTTAATTGTATTAATGTTTGAACTAACCAAATTAATATCTATTTTAAAGACTATAAGCTTTTAAATTTCACATATCCAGACATACACAGTGAATTTTCACTTTTTTGTTTATTAAAATGATAAGTTTTTGTGCTACAATGATTCATTTTTATACTCTGTACTCGTAGTGTAAAAGGGTATATTAAACTTGTGCAAATTTATGTAACAGGAGGATGGAAGAAAACCTGTGAAGTATATATATTCTTTATCAGCATTGAAAATGAGAGTCGATATAACTTCTGACTACCGCCCTGCTGCCTGCAATATGAAAGTTTTTATTTCTGAAACTATTAGAAATAGTGCCACCATATTCGAAACTTCGATTCTCCTAAGCCATCCAGTTTCAGGTTGGTAATGTAATTTAGGAACTCTAAATTTAAATATTGAAATATTTCAAAATGGGTATACCCCAGAACAAATTTTGCGCAATTTTTCAAACTTTTTATATAAAAATCTGTCCTTAGCTTTGAAATAAAATCCTATTATTGAGTCTAAACTTTGATAGTATTGGACCATAGACGCATCCCTTTTCTAAATTTTTTCTGAGCCACTGATAAGCATAAATAAACTTTTCAAACTTTTGTTCTAAGACACAAAAGTTTTTTTAGTTTTGTCGGAAACAAAATGTCCAAAGAAAATACACCTTTTGCACGTGAGTTTCAAGATATTGACACATTAAATATGTTTTTTTTTTATTGATATATGATGTGAAACGAGTAATCTTATATTCTCTGAACTTCTATGAAGGAAAATTAACATCATAAATTTGTTTGAAAACGAACTGTCCATTTTAGAGACATAAAAAAATGTGATCTGGAAATCAGCTCTGTAGATACTAAAAAGTATATTACATGAAGTCTTTGTTAAAATTTTATCAAAAGTTAGTTTGAATTTTATTAATGTTTCACAAACATTCTTACAAAATAGCCACAAATTATCTAATATTTTATTTTAAGGACTGCTATATACATATATAACATAATTTTTTAAATATCAAAGTGTCTGTTTTACCTGAGTCAATAGTTTTTTCATTTCGTTTTACACATTTTTTGTTCTTTATATTTTGGGGGTCACAGTGGTTTCTTTGCTGGTTTCTGTTCATCTATCTTTTTTTATACCCTTCCATTTTGTCCTTATTTTTTATTTCATTTGTTTATCTTTTTTTTTTTTTTTTTGAATATTTGTGTCCTCATTGTTTTTTGCACTTAGTTTGGTAGAATTTCTAGTTGTTTTTCATCTTGGTGTATGCTTAGAGCGCTATAAGCATCAAAACAACAAAAGCAAAAAAAAATAAACAAAAAAAATACTTCATCTACATGCGATGTGCCTCATCGTAAGATATACAAACACGTGTATCTTACATAAATAAATATATTCGTACACATACACACACACACACACATCTACTACGAGTATGTATACATTTGTATGTTTCTTTGTTTGGTTCTTGTTGAACTAGATTTTTGCATCAGGATACTTTTTAGCTTGCCTTCTTTCTTGTTGTTCAGTTCGGATGATGTTAATGACGATGATGATGATGACGATGATGACGATGATGACGATGATGATGAATGTGATGATGTTGGTGCTCTTTGTTTTATAAAATATTTTTCATAGAACCCCTCAGCGTTTTTCACTTCAGTGCTCAGCATTTCGCTGACTTTCGCCTCTTTCTTCATTTGGCTACACTTCTCTTGACTGTAATTTAGTTCATGGCCGTCGCGACGTCATAGTTAATGTTGTACTACCCGGCTCAGATTTTGCCTCTGCATTTGAAGCTTTTTTAGTATCTGATGATGATTATGGGGCGTAGGAGCAATAGTTGAGCAGAGTTTATTAATATTTTAGCGCTTAAGTGTTTATTCGGCTAGCTTTTAGTTTGCCTGCCTGCCTGCTTGAATAATGTTTAGTTGACCTGACCCCAAAAGCGCGTGTTCAGTTATAATAATATATTTTCAGCAAACATTTTTAGCCAAATTAAACACTTGAAATTTGACGATGTTGCTGCACAGTGCTTCGTAAATGTGCTGGTAAATAAATTTTAATGCACAGTCTGTGTCGCTTGTATTTGATTTTTGAATATTTTTGAATGATTTTTGAATAATACTGAACACTTTACCCTTTAATTTATTCGGATCTTATTTCTTTCAGAATGTCAACTATTAAATATAGATCAATTCCTTTTTTACAAACCTAACTGAGCAATAATGTTAAAAAAAAATATTTGTAATCTACTATTAAACACGGTTGTAACACTGTGCAAAGCTTTTAGTGTTGTACAGTTCCTTTCTGAGTGATTTTATTTAATTAAGTGTCACACTTCATCTTGTTATACTTTTGTTTATTTTCTCCAATTTCATTTTGTCTTTGCAGGGCGGCGAAGTCATACAGGAGAGCATAACCTCGAATATAAGCGAAGACCTAATAACGCTTGAGTTTCAGAAGACGGACGGCACGCTCATTACACAAGTCATCGATTTTCGAAACGTAAGTTGAGTCTTTTCGCTGCTGTTTGTTTTTAATATAGTTACTCCTTTTGTTTCCCTATTGTAAAATGTATATAGCAGAGAATATTATTTAAGCAAGTTTATTATTAACAAAAGCATTTTCTTGCACTTTTTCTGTTTTCTTTCTTTTATACTTTTAAATGTAGGAGGTGAAAATTCTCAAGGCACTTGTGCTTGGCGAAGAAGAACGCGGTCAGAGTCAATATCAAGTAATGTGCTTCGTAACCAAATTCGTTAAAGGTGACTTCATCTCGTCGGATGCCATGGCCAAGTTACGCCAGAAAAATCCACATACAATACGTACACCTGAAGAGGATAAGGGTCGGGAGACCTTCACCATGACATCATGGGTGCATTTAAATCGCTCGTTGCCCATAACGCGTCATCTGCAGACATTGTGTGCGGAAGCTACCGATGCGACGTATGTGCGCGATTTGGATCTTAAGGCGTGGGCGGAGTTACCAGGTGTGTAGTTTAATGACATTTTATATAGTTGCAACGTTGTATAACCTAGATTAGTATCAGTCACATAAAATTATGTGCACACAAAAAAAAAAAAAAAAAAAAAAAAAAAAAAATGCTGCACACACAACGAGAAAACAATTATTTTAAAGTTCCATTTTTCTTCCCCATTTTCATACAGGTTCCTCAATCTCGAGTCTGGAAGCTGCCACAGAAAAGTTTCCGGTTCCATTATCCTCACGTTGCAATGAAGTGAGCAGCCTGTGGGCACCGTGTCTATGTACACTAGAGACCTGCATTGGTTGGTATCCCTGCGGTCTAAAGTACTGTAAAGGCAAAAACAGTAACAACGCTGGTGATACATCACAGCAGCAACAGCAAACGAATTATCGTTGCGGCATAAAAACCTGTCGCAAATGCACACAATTTACCTATTATGTGCGTCAGAAGCAACAGTGCCTTTGGGATGAATGACGACGATATAGTTGGATGCGTTGCAATGCACAGGAGACAGTTTTAGAGGCAGCAGAGTTTGTGGTAACGCAATACGATAGCAACAACGGTGGTGAAGCTGATGAAGAAAGTTGTATCTGGACACTGAATGGTTTGCATACTAGCAATCAAAATAGCAGCAACGACGTCTATTCAACGACAATAACAACAACGACCACAAATGTAGCAGCAGCCGCAACAGCAGCAACAAGAACAACGACCAACAAATTACGTCAAATTTTTTTGGCAATGCAACAAATGCCTCTTGCACTTTGGAATTATCATATTCGCAAGAACAACAACAACAACAAATTCAAACGCTGCCACTACAACTAATACAACAATCAACAACAGTCACAACCAATGCAGTTGAAACATCCGCAAGGTAACAGTAAAAGATAAAAAAGGTAGAAATAATTTTTGTTAGAAATTTTATATAATTAAGATTTTCTTTCGACTTTAATAAGTTATTTATGTAAATAATGCATACAGTTACAGATTCACTAGTTCAACATAGGTACATGTGTGTGTGTATATAGAAAAGCTATTTTTATAAATGTGTCTAGAGACACAACTAGAGAGATGAAAAACCCTATCGCGCTGCTTTATACAGTATGTTATATAATAATTACATAGCTCAATCTTTTATAATTGGTCAAATCAATTTCATACACTCATGCAAACTCATAAACAAAAAATTTACATTATTAAAGATAACAATTCTTTAAGAAAGATTTTTGCGAAAAAATACTAGCTACTGTTTACTTTCTTAACCATGTGAAATAATAATATTAAAAATATAAGCTTCCATTTTTTTGTGTTAAAAAGATCGGATGAACATGAGTCGTACAATTTATTGAAAAGCTTTAAATGTTTAAGTGATTGCTATGGTTTCAAATAATTAGCACTAGTTGATGACGTGTAGCGTTAAAGTCTTCTTGTCGCAGCGGGATCTATAATCTATTCTTATCGCTCCGTCTTGAATTTAACATGAACTAGGCTCTGACTGTTGCCAGCTACATTCAATTGCGTTCATATTTCGTTGCAATGTACTGGGCACTTGAGTTCATTTATTGTTTGTTTACATAACGACAAAGTGTCGTTGCTTGATTTATGTTTATGCAGCAACAAAGTGTTGCTTCGTAAAATTTTTATCGATTTTATGATAAGAAATTGTATGGTGTGTGCTAAACTGCGTACAATTATAAACAATTCGCTTTATAGCTATGATGTGTGCTAAGGATCGTTGTCCTGCACTTTGATTCAGATTGTTTCATTAAAAAAAAAAAAATAATAATCCAACACCAGCTATATGCATACACCACCAAGTATTACTAAAAATAATCTTATTTGCATCTAATATTTAAAAAAAAAAAAAAAAATTTATTAATTGTTTACACATCGAAGTCAACACTTATTTTGGTCGAATCATTATTTGATAATAATCGGTATGAAATTCGAAGGAATATATGTCATCAAGACTTGAAGTTTTTCCATCATAATAATAAATTCCATTCAGATTGCTGTGAAAATTAATGAATTTATTGCATATTAAAATTCAGACATTTTCCACAATTTGTTAGAATTATTTTGACACTTGTACTGCCAAGCACACAATGTAGTGTTAAACTTTTCATCTTTGTGATTAGTTAATGAATGCAGTCAAGTCAAGTCTTGATCGATAGATGCATGACCTCAACGTGAAGCTACGTTCTTGTCTTGTTCTATAAAACATTAATCTAAGGTTAAAAATCAACGCTTATTTTGGTCGAATCATCATTTTTGATATCTTAAGAGGATAATAGTCGCTACGAAATTCGCACGAATATATATCATCAAGACTTGAAGTTTTTTTATCTACTCACACAAGTGAGCTATTTTCTCTATTCACCTTTTAAAAATCGTGATTTTTAAATGTTACATTTATATGGTTATGATTGATGAAATTATAGATGTTGTTATGTGCAAATAATACTCCGATCTTGTTTGCGTTTAGATAACGACTGAATTTATTTATCAAACTAATTATTACACTGAATGCTTATTGTATACATATAGATGTATGCGAGCACACATAAGCTAAGCAATTCTTAGCTTGAATTTGATACTATGCTTGAAGGTCGCGAGTCGTTGACATTCTTGTCATCCGACGCTTTCATAAACATTGTTGCGCGGAGCGCGTGTAGCGGACGGTGAAAAGGGCTATCAAACCTTTATATTTTTTAATAGACTGTAATAGATCCTGTGGTCATGTTGAAGATAAATCCTTTTTAAATTTGATTTGAGCTTTGACTTGCAAACCACAGTGCAAGTCGTCTTTATTCTTTGACAGTTTTTGTTAACTGGCGCTGTCTGTACTCATCTAGTGTGATGCGCACAGACATGGCACTTGCAAACGTACACTCTACTCACTCAGAAATTTTTGTGTAATCCGGTACTGGTCCTCCTCCTGCTGTAGTTCATCCACTTTGTCCAAGATATTTCAATGCTGCTTCTATAATGCCGATGCCGATCAAATTTTTAATATTTAACTTCCAACGTTTGAGCTCAACTTTTACACCATCAGCCATTGACAACGCATCACCACTTTCTAATTTTATCAAGCTCAAGAATGTTGACACCATTACTCCACGTTCTACTGAAAAGTAGTTAACGACCACAGCTACATATATATTCATTTACGAAAAAATGGACAAACTTGTTGCTTAATACATAATTACAATTAAAAAACCAAGAACATGCTATGCAAAATGCATAAAAATAGCAGTATATACCGCCTATATGCAAAACATATAATGCACGAAATTTTTTGCATGTAGACAATTATTGCATAAATTCGATATCGCATATGTGCAAATCATTTGCATTCAAGCAATCAATTGGATGTAGGAAAAAAAATTCATATAACCAATCAACTTTTTTTGTTATATATTTTGTAATTTTCATTTTTTTAATTTCATTTTGAACAAAACTTAAAAAAATCATTTTCTATTCATTTCTCAAGACTTACATACGTGTATGTACCATATATGACTATAAATTAATTTAGGAACTTTATAACTTTAAATCAAAATTCATTATTTCTTTTAGAAAAACGTAAAAATGGTTATTAATTATTTTTGTAACATAAGATGTAGCAATTTATAAATGGCTTTAAATTTATTTGGTAACAGATATCTGTTTTATTCCTACATATTAACATACTCTTAATAAAGTTATGTTTAGTAAATTCCATTTGAGATCAACTAAAATTATAAATTCTTTTTGAGGTAAACTAAAATAATGAAATTCATTTGAGACCAGCTAAAATTACAACAATTACGATATACATATGTATCCTCATTTATAAAAATCTGTCATCTTTGTTTGGGTTACTTTCGTTTTTGAATATTTTAAGATACTATCTTCAATAGTATCAATCAAATCTAATTCGTTTACAGTTTTGTCAGAAAAATAATCACGCAAAGAATCTAGATTCTCTAAAGCTTCTTTGGTTGAAGGAATTTTCCTATTAAAATCGTTTTTTATAAATAACTCTTCCTGTACAATATCTTCACTTTCACTATGTCCTAGCACTTCCGCTAAAATATCGTCATCAGACACTGCGCCAAAGCATGCTAAATTATTGTCACATTCTGCATAATCTGGATCAATACGACTCCACTCAGTATCATTAAGTTCGTTGTCTTCGTGTTCACTATTTGACTCAGTAACAATATCTGGTGTTTTATTAATGCCAGCCTAAAAATAAAATAACAAAGGAATGTTAAATAAAAAATTGTTTAATAAATGTAAGCTTTAGTTACCTTTTTAAAACAATTGATGATTGTTTGTTGGCTAACTAATTTCCAAGCTCGGTTTGCATATTGAAGGCCATCGAATACTGTTATGGATTTCAGAAAGTCCACTACATCGGTTTGTTTTTCCAAAGCACAAATTTGTTTTTTTATGAGAATTTTGCGGTACTCCATTTTAAACGAATGAATGATTCCCTGATCTAGGGGCTGTATTAAGGCAGTAGTATTTGGCGGTAAAAACTCAATTGTTATATTCGAAAATGATGCATTTGTTTTGTGGCAAGGTGCGTTGTCAATTATTAAACAAATGTGTTTGCCATTTCTGATTAGATCATTATTTAAACCTGTTAGTATATCCGTCCAAATTCCACTTGTCATCCAAGCACTTTTGTTACTGTAATATGGCAGTGGCACCTCGTTCTGTTTAAAAGAACGGGGTTTTGCCGATGTTCCGATACAAAAAGCTTTTTTTGTATGTGCCTGTTGCATTGCACATTAATAATAATGTAAGACGTTGCTTTTGTGTTTTGAAGCCTTTACATTTTTCATTTTGGTGTTTGAAACTACCGTTTGGTAATGCTTTGTAATAAAGTCCAGTTTCATCGCCATTGAAAATGTTATCAGGCGTGAATTTCTCAAGAATATTCGGCATATGATTGGCAATAAAAGTTGTTGCACTTGTTGCATCATTCGCACTGCCCTCCCCATGGATTTTGCTAAAAGTTATGTTGTGTCGCTTACACCAACGCTGCAGCCAACTACGATCTGGTATATATCCATCGTTTATCTTCAAAGCAAATTCTTGAGCCTTGCTAAGAAGAATTGCTCCACTAATTAATCCATTTTGACTGCGCATTTGGTTAAACCAAGACAATAAGACGTCGTCCAACTTTGTGTGAACACTTTTTTTATTTCGCTTTTTATTTAAGTTGGTGTTTGCGCGAATATCATTTTCTTGCTTTTTAATCCTTGAAATCGTGCTAATGCTTACCTTATATTTTTCGGCTAGCTCTTTTGCAGTCTTTTTACTTTTCATTTCATTGAGAACTGCAATTTTTGATTTTGTAGTTAATACGTTGCGCTGCATACTTATTTTGTTGAAATTAGATGTGCGCCAAAAGAACTAGTGTTGAAAAGTCTCGATATTATGTTTAGTAATAGAAAATGAACTAAAAAATATCAAAATATTGCAGGGATGGAAAATTGCAAACAAGCAATTAAATTTGGTTGAAAGTGCGTTAATACAAAGGAAAATTTTTTGAATACTTGCAATAATTTCATAAATGCGATATGCATATAAGCATTTACTTTTGCATGAATTTTTTTTACATAGTGCCTGCAATGTTTATAATTTTGCATACAAGCAGAATTTGCACTAACCCGGAACGTCATACATCCGGTATACACTGTATACGTAATGTATGTACATAAAATAGTTTATATATTTTTGTAACTTACCGAGTAATTTCGTAAAACTAATATCTGTTGATTCATCTAGAAGCAAACTGAATTTGGCTTCTCCAATGTCCTTGCGTAGATCGTCATAAAAATGAGTAGAAAGGACAGTTTTGATGATGTGCGTACATTTTGTCCGATGAAGTTTAATGCGAGTAGCTGTGCTGCTGTCATCAAACTTTTTGCAGCAAAGGTTGCCTAAATGTCCAACTGGTGCTATTGCACAATGTTTTGCAACGAAAAGGCAAAGCGCGACTTCTTGTTCAATAGTTTTGGTTGGTAATTGTACAAAATCAATTTTGTTTTTCTGTGCAAAACCACTGACTGAACTGCTGTGCTTTTTAGTTGCAGCATGTGCACGTAAATCGCTTAACTTTGCAATCAAAGTGCACTTGCAGTAACTGCAATATGCACGAGTTGCATCAACCAAATCCTTCCGCAGCCAATCCTTAAATTCGTCGCTCTGAAGCCACACGTCTCGAACTTTTTGCTTATATATTTCTTTCGGCATCGTTAATTACACTTATTACCACTTTAACTCACACTTTATTTATAAAAATTAGTGATGGACGCTTGCTAAAATTTAATAATCTAGAGGTGGGATAATATTTTATAATGATGGGCTGCGATACGTTTGCCGCCAGTTATGGTACTTTTGAAATTTAATTGCAAAATTACAAAATTATTGACAATTTTATAAAAAAAATTAGACAAAATAAAAAAAGCAAAAACCCGCCAAATTAATTTTTAAAAACGCTAGATTTCCCGCTTCCCGCAATTTTCGAATTTTTCCCGCAATCACACTTGAAAAAAAGCTAGATCTATCGGGAAAAAAGCGGAAACGGCATCACTGCTTCTATTGTTGTTGATGACATTCGGTCACGTTGTATTGTTTAAAGTTTTGTTGATTGTTCTACAGGACCCTCGTGATACATGTCACGGTCGCCATATAATATGATCCTGGTTCAGTTCAATAAATAAGTCCTTTATTTTGGTTTTATTGTATTACTGACTTGCTCTACACAGAGCAAGTCAACTTTATTGAAGAATGTATTAGTATCGAATGATTCTGATTGTTAGTAATTTTACATAGCTAAGCTGAGCGCTGCTACGTCAGCGAAGCCGACGGCAGAGCTGCAGCGTACATCGTATATATTCTAAGCAGAGCAGAGAGTATTATGCATATACATACATTGTAAACGGTCAATAGCCGGCAATTATGCTGACTATGCTTTGGCCGTTGCCAGCTACATTCAAGTGCGATCATATTTCATTGCACTTGAAATGTGCTGGGCACTTGAGTTCAATTTATTATTGTTTATGTAACGACAAAGTGTCGTTGCCTTATTTATGTTTGCTTAGCAACAAAGTGTTGCTGTTTAATTACTTTATATATGTGCATACTATACTCTATCAGCATGCGACAGACAGACTGATGACAATTGCACAAATTCACCACAAATTCAAAATTGGCGATAACACAGTGGTTAATACTGATTAACGGCTTTCTTTCGATAATCATCCCAAATGTGTTCAATTGAATTAAAATCTGGTGTTTGTGCTGGTGTGGGAAACTGTGAACAATTATATAGAATCTACTCTTAAACGAGATATGAGGTGTGCTTAGGATCGTTGTCCTGCTTATATAGCGCACTTTGATTCAGATTGTTTCTCAAAATTCTCTACCATGGCATAGAAAACTAATTTCTTAACACCAGCTGTAGCCATACACCACCAAACATTACTTAAAAAAAGTTATTTGAAACTATTATTTTTCACAAAACAAAAAAAAATTATTTTTAAAATATTTACTTTCAAAAATTATTTCGGACGTTTATGTGAGCTTGTATTAGTGTTAATTTGTGCAAATGGTTAGTTTTATTAGGTTATTAAATAAAACTGGTAGTTTCGGCGTGGTGTGTTACGAAATAAAATGCCACGTGTGATTGCGAACGAGTGTTTTTCGTGAGGTTATGCGAAAAATGAGATCTCGGGCGAACGAGATGCAAATACACGGATTACATTTACATTTTTTGTTAGAATTACTTTGACACTTGTACCGCCAAGCACCCTACGAGAGTTATTATCATCATCAAAAGTTCCAAACTTTTCACCTTTGTGATAAGTTAATGAATCTTCTGAAAGTCAAGTCTACGTTCTTGTCTTTTATAAAATATTTATCTAACGTTTAAACATCAAATTGATAAATATATATCTTTATTTATTTTTATTTATATTTATTTATTTTCAATAAATTATTTTGGACGAATCATCATTTTTGTTACCTTATGTAACATACAACGACTCGGATGTTTACTAAGGCGTTGGAATAGTCGAGTGTGCACGCGATAGATCCAGCTACTGGCTAGTCGGCTATGGGGAGCGGGTACAAGAAATTGAAGGTTCACTCATCATTCTATTTCCAAAAATCTTCACTTACAGTAGCTATAATTTTTTCAAAATGTAAGTTGCAAATCAATGCCTTGCTAACATTGGCATCACTTGGCAAGTTAAATTTTAAAGCCCACTGGCGACGGACACTATCATTTGAAGGGAACTTAAATAATCTTACCGGAAAATGCTCTGAGCCATCTCTATAGCTTCGCAGGCACGATTTAATTATGCACTTCAACTCACTTTTTCTATTATTTTGCAAAATTTTAACTTTACTCATGGTTTTATTTCACGTGACACTCTTATGCAAATCAATGAAAGATAGGAGAAAAACTGCAGTAGCAAAAAAGCGCGGTCAAAAATAGTGCAAAGAGATAACGAAACAAAAGAAAAATCGCGCGAAAAGCTTTTAAATTTGAAATTCGATTGGTTTTTAGTTTGCTTTTGCATGTTTTACATGTAGCAAAGTCCCCTTCCTCATTGGTATCAAAATACTTCCAAACATCACATTAATACAAGACTACGCCTACGATCTGTTTCATTGCTACAAAGTACGCCGCAAGTGACTTCGGCAATTACAGTTACAAAAGTTACCAAAACAAAGCAAAGCAAAAGTGTCGAAGCTGTCTGCTGTGCTGTGCTGTTCGGCAGTCAACAGTTTTTGCTTTTGCTGCGACTGCGACTGTCGCCAGCAGTGTTGCCAACTCTTGTCAGAAAAAATCAGCTAAATCGTGTTGAGAAATAAGCTAAAATAAGCTAAATTTTTTTTAAAATAATCTAAAAATTAAGCTAATTTTTATTTTTGCAATTTAAAAGTTAAAAAAGTTTATTTTAACATATATATTTATTTATTTTATATTAAAGATATTATATTATCAATATCTTCTATATCTATTTTATATTTAATTACTTCCGCTGTCATTTTTTAAATCTGTCAGTCAAAAAGTGGCAAAAAGTCACACTCTTGCAGTTCTCTGATACGTACACTTCATTTGTTGTGTTGAAATAATGAATTTTGGCGCGCTTTGTCACAAAAATCATATGGTAGACTGACTACGTGCGTGCAAATGAGACAAATATACATACATAGACTTTCAAATGCAGGGCTGCGATGCACTTTCAGGGCTGCGATGGAACTTTTTAGTTTTAAATGTTTCCAATAACAAAACAAGATAAGTATACAAATAAAATTGAGAATTTAAAAAAATCGGCTAACACTCAAAAAATATAGCCAAAAAATCCGCTAATAGCTAGATGTAAAAAAATCGGCTGTCGCCCTTGAAAATAAGCTAGATTTAGCCGAAAAATAGCTGAGTTGGCAACACTGATTGTATGGTTAGTGGCAATACATTGTCCGACAGTTTAAAGCTGATGTTGTCTAAATACTTTTGCCCACTTGTGTATACGAGCCCCAACCACTAATAATTCGAACAGCATGTTTTTTTTGGAGTGCGCAATGTTCAACACAATATATTGTCAATACTACTAAAGATAACGCAGGCCAATTTATTTTTCTTAAAGAGAATTTTATTCTCTTTACGATGAAAAAAAAGTTTGGTTCTATTTCCAACAACAACAACAATATGAGTAATCTATTGAAACGGTAAACTTAAGAGATAAGAAAAAAATTACCACTATTAATTCGAACGCTGCGTAATATGATTTACTATCATACTTAAAACAATAATTTAATTAACATTAGAATTGTGTAACGTCGCCTTTGGCCTGTATTACGCATTTAACCCGTTTTGGCATTGATTTTAATAAATTTTTGCAGTGTTCTTGAGAAATTGAGTCCCAAAACTCCTGCAACTTCATTTTTAGGTCGGAAATGTTTCTTTGTGGTTCATTTCGAAGCTTACTTTTCATTAGCCACCAAATATTTTCAATCGGGCTTAGATCTGGACTATTTGATGGCCAATCTAAAACCTCCATTTGATTGTATTCCAGCCAATTTTTGGTTCGTTTGGCTGTGTGCGATGATGCTCCGTCCTGCTGAAAAGTGAATTCACCGCAATCTGCCAGTTTTGGTATTGATGGCAGAATTAACCGTCCCTTCAATGAAATGCAGTTTTCCTAATCCTTTGGCAGACATGCATCCCCATACCATAATGCTTGCAGGAAACTTTACTGTTCTTTTAATGCAGTCTTTATGGTATGTTTCTGCCTTCTTACGGATGACTCGTTTCCTCGTATCGCCGACACAAACATCAAATTTAGCTTCATCGCTAAATATGATGGTATCCCATTGCCTTTGAGTCCAAGTTATCCTTTCCCGAGCCCATTGCAAACGCTTCTTTTTTTGACGAAGCGTAAGCAAGGGTTTTTCCTTGGCCTATGAATAAAATAAGTTATTGGGTACGATGCACTGGTTATAACAAAACATACTTTATAAAAACCATATCCAATATTTTTTAACTGTAGCCGCGTCCATTCTCGCTTGACAGTTTTGCCAATTTTCTGTGACCACTCAGAAGCCAAATTTCTTAAAGATTGGCGACGATCTGCCTTAACAATTTTGGCCAGTTCTCTTTTGTCGCGGGGGGTTATTGCTGAAGTTCGGCCTCTTTTTTTAATGTTATTTTCTATATTTCCAGTTGTTTTGAAAACTTTTATCACCCCATGCACAGACGACTTAGACAAATTTAATTGCTTGCTGATCTCCGTGACTGTCTTCCCAGATTTAAAATAATCTCTAATCAGTACTCTGATTTCGTTGCAAATTGGCTTACCGCGTACCATCGTTGCTATACTTATACTGATCTGCAGCAATTTTGCATTTTCTCGTAAATACTTTTGCCCACTTGTGTATACATTTGAATTCTAAACCAAGCTGCAACTTATTTATATTTTTAAAGCTGAGTTTTACATGGTAAAAATGATAAAACATTATGACGACGCCGACAATTGGATTAAAATCTGGTGTTTTTGCTGGTGTGGGAAACTGTGAACAATTATAAAGAATCTACTCTTAAACGAGATATGAGGTGTGCTTAGGATCGTTGTCCTGCTTATATAGCGCACTTTGATTCAGATTGTTTTTCAAAATATTTTAATAAAAGTTGTAACGAACTTTTATCGCCAGGGTATCCTCGTCGGATGCCCAGCCGTTCTGTCACAAAAATTTATTAGTTTAAGCGACCACCGGCGGTGTTATTTGCAGAATAAGTTATGAGTGTCGTATTTAATACAACAGCCCATAAATTTCCTTATTTTTTGCCTATTCCTCTGAGGCGCACTCTGCTTTGGCGGCATCTCCAAATATACCTGTAGTCCTTTCTGACGATTTGCGTATTAGGGGTGCATATATATTTTTAGTCCTTTCAGACGGTTTGCGTCTTAAGGATAAAATATATCTATAGTTGCAATCCCTGCCTCGAGAGGAATATCCTAGCTTAATAAAATAAGGAAGTAAATTTCAACTGCTTCAGTCCGCTTTATTTTCTCCTCTACCTCCGATACGCTGCCTTCATCGGAATCGTCATCTTCTTCATGCTCGTCATTTGCATTATCATCTTCAATATCTTCGTTCCATTCATAAACGAGTGGTAGCGTTAATTCAGCCTGAAATGGTTAATAAGAAAATCATTTTCAATAACTTGCATATCTTTGTGCGATTCTGCGAAAACGAACAAACCTCAGCATTCAAACTATTAAGGAGATCGACGGTATTGCTCATCAAGGCGCGAAGTTCAGCTCCCCATTTTTCTTTTAAAACTGCGAGCGGAACACTATCTTCGGGATCGTCATCATCTGCCGTAAAATTTAGAATTGTTTTCCAGCAATTAGCTAATGTTACTTCGCTGACACGACTCCAAGCGGCATCCAAAAGATTTATAGCTGTTCGTAAAGTAATTTTTTTCATCGAATCGAGTAAATTGGAGTTTGTAGCTGCTATTGAGGCTAAAAGGCTGTTTCTGTAATGCAACTTTGTGATCTTTATGGCATTTTGATCCATTGGTTGGATGAGGGGAGTAACGTTTGGTGGCATAAACATTGCCAAAATTTGTCCATCCTCCGTTGCCAGCTGAGCTTCATTTGGATGAGAAGGAGCGTTGTCGATTAGGAGTAGAGCTTTAATTGGCAAACCTTTCTCCTTTAAAAACGACGTTACCTAAAAAACATATTTAAAAGAAAAAGTTAACAAAATACAAAATAAATCCTCACCTGTGGAACGAAGGACTGATGAAACCATTCCTTGAAAATAGCCGACGTCATCCAGGCGGATTTTGAGCTCTTATAGTCTGTGGGGCATTGGAAGTTTTTAAAGCAGCGTGGATTCTTTGCCTTTCCAATTACTAAAAGTTTCAGTTTATGAGATCCAGTGGCGTTTGAGCAACATAAAAACGTGATTCGCTGCTTCTCCGACTTTACGCCTGGGGCTCTCTTTTCCATACTGGACACATACGTTTTTTCTGGCAGAAGTTTCCAGAATAAGTCCGACTCATCAGCATTATATATCTGGTGGTTACACAGCTCCAGTTCGGTCATTTTAGCTTTAAGTTTTTCCTTAAATGGATCCACGAGCTGAGGCTGCGAAGATAGTTTTTCTCCTGATATTTGCAGCAGTCGAATACCGTACCTTTTTTAAAACCTTGAAGCCATCCATCACTAGCGTTGAAGTTAGATTCATTTTCCTTTACTTGTGCATGTAGTACTTTGGCCTTTTCCTTCAACATTAAGGCACTTACTGGCCAGTTTTTATTCCGCATTTTGATAAACCAACGATAAAGAGCTTTCTCCATTTTGGGCAGCTCTGAAGGACGCAGAGTTTTTCTTTGTCCAGGTCCCGAGTATGTGTTGTTCACGAACTTTAAAATCCCTTTTTCTTTAGCTTTGATTCCACAAATTGTTGATTTAGCAACATTATATTTCGTTGCTAAAAACGTCATAGATGAGCCTTTTTTTAAAGAATCGAGAATATCAGCTTTTTGCTTTAAAGTCAAAAACGTGTGTTTTTAGAACTCATTTTTAACAGAAAATACAAAACGAAACACTCCACGCAATACAAAAAACTATCAATAAAACAGAAATTGGTAACGCGAAAACTACAAAAATTAACTCTTTTGTTATATTATAGAGCTTTTTGGGTTTGTTCATATTACAGAGTAGTCAATACATAAAAAAGCCTGTTCACATTATGGGGTGTTCGAACTATAGAGTATTCACATTAGCGAGCGTGCGCTGTACATATATTATAAAAAATATTTGTATATTATAAAATTATTTTTTTACTTACTTCTTGCTTCGTTTTGGAACATTGCACTAATAAAAATATGGAAACTAAGAAAAATATCAAATATATTAATCGCATTTTAAAATGTTTAAATATCTTATGAAGTATTCTTTGCGAATGTTCAAGTTCAACTGATGAAATGCATAGAATCATTATTTTTATAATTCTGAATTTTCTGATAATTTTAAAGCATAAAATTATAAATTTCACTACTTGGAAACCACGTTCTCCCGGCGATGTTATAGTACAAGTATTTCCTGCTATCTTTCTGCAAATAGATTGTGATATTAATCCAGTGCTCGAGCGAGAATTTCCATCTTGGAAAGACTCGTTTAGCAAATCTTCTATTGACTTGTTGTCGAATGTAGTCTGTAAAGGCAAATCTATACGAGTTGTTTGAGTAGGTGCAGTCGTGGACGACGTGAATATGGTTTCCATGATATGAAAATTTTCTACGTATTTGTTCGTAATCCAGTTTGAAGTCTCCGAACTCATATTTCAATCCAAATATATCAATGAATATGTTCCTAATTATAGACAATTCTTTTAATGAAACTTCGCAGAAGTTTAAATTATAAATCACCCTTGGGTGCCGAAAACTTCCATGAGTGTAAGAGGAGGCAGTACCAGCAGAGCACCTACCACCACGACGTTTGGCAGCAACCAATAGACAGCCAAGACTAGCAGCCGCCAGAAACAGCCAAGAAACTAGCAACCAGAAACAGGAACCGCAACCGCCAAAGTTCCAACCCAGCAGCAACAAAAATCGTTCAAGACCACCCAGATAGCCAAAAGACAGCAAGTTTTAAATTCATATAACTTTTTTTTTTTTTTTTTTGATTAATTTGGTTTATTCTTTATTTATTTATTTCTTTTTGTTTAAATAAATCCGCAATTGTTTTAAAAGAAGTTCGATACGCACTGGTTTTGTATTCCCGTTCAATTGTGTTTTTTTTGCGCCTTTTTGTCAGAAAGTTAGTTGAAGCCAAAAAAACCTTACAACTCACTATCTCACAAATAAAGTGCAGTCAGCACCGCAGCTGCGATTTCTAATGGAAGCCAGCACAGGGTGACTCCCACTACGACTTATAAAAATAAATGTACTATGTACTATATTTTAGAAACGGCGCGAACAATCGCAAATGTCCTCCTCACACAGTGCTGCAAAATGAAATTTTTTTTTATACGTAGCTTGAACTAAAAATCTACGTATTTTTACGTAGCCAAAATTTGGTCAAATACGTAGATCTACGTATTTTTTTTTTAAAGTCAAACAAAGCCAATTATAAAGGGTATTTTAATTATATATATGCCATATTTGTTTACATATAAGTTTTTATTAATAAAATTAACATTTTTTTTAATATTTAGGAGTGAATATTTTTATTAAAATAGCTTAGGTGCTCTTTCGATGGCTCAGATGATATTTGCTTTAAATGGTCTTTTGTGAATAATAATCCTTTTAGGGTTTCTGTGCCTAAACAATTCCTTTTATTCGTTTTAATTAAAGTTATCTCAGAAAAAATTCTTTCAACATTTGCGCTGCTATGCGGCAATGTTAAAATATTTTGAGCAAACTCTGACAAAAAAGGAAAAAAAAAGGGAACCATCGCCTTTTTTAATATTTGCAATATACGCCCAAATCTCTACTTCCTTAGCATCTTCCCCAGTAAAGGGCAGATATGTATTCCGTAAGATACGCCACTCCCTGTCGAGCTCATTGAAATTTCGCGTGCACAGTCCTGTCATGAAAATGCATGTTTATTAGAGGTTATATAAAACAATAAATTTTAAAGTAGTTACCTGGAAATGAAAGTGCAGCTTGTGTAATCGATGGTATGTTGCGTATTAATTTCTTGTTTAAGAATACCGCAGGATTTAAGAACTGCGCTTTTTTATTTGACGAAGACTCTCAATAAAAAACTTAAGACAATTTTGCCGAAATAATAATAAATTCGCACAATCAATGGTTCCGCTTTTTGAAGAGTTAGGGCAGCCACATTGCCTCCCAAATAAATGTCATTAAAGTCCAAGTGTAGATCGGAATTTTCAAATTCGCAATTCAAAATTTTTGATTCCAAAGCCGCTTTTTCGTTGCTATTTTGTTCGGGTTCCTCCTCAGACAATTCTATGTGTTCTGGCTTTATGAAACATTCCATTATTGTTTTATAGGCACGAAAAACGTTCTCGTAAAGCAAATACAGCTTGGGGCTTTCTGATTGCATCTCCAAATTCAGTTCGTTAAAAATTGGCAACACAAAATTCAGAAATTCTAAATAAAATTCAGTGGTTGGCTCGATGCACATTTTTAGAATAGGTTCGGCGGAACGTAATCGGTCGTTCAACACAGCTTCTTGAAAATATAACTTTAATGCCGGTAGTTGTTCCAACAGTCTTTTTACTACAGTATATACCGCCTATATGCAAAACATATATTGCACGAAAATTTTTGCATGTAGACAATTATTGCATAAATTCGATATCGCATATGTGCAAATCATTTGCATTCAAGCAATCAATTGGATGTAGGAAAAAAAATTCATATAACCAATCAACTTTTTTTGTTATATATTTTGTAATTTTAATTTTTTTAATTTCATTTTGAACAAAACTTAAAAAAATCATTTTCTATTCATTTCTCAAGACTTACATACGTGTATGTACCATATATGACTATAAATTAATTAAGGAACTTTATAACTTTAAATCAAAATTCATTATTTCTTTTAGAAAAACGTAAAAATGGTTATTAATTATTTTTGTAACATAAGATGTAGCAATTTATAAATGGCTTTAAATTTATTTGGTAACAGATATCTGTTTTATTCCTACATATTAACATACTCTTAATAAAGTTATGTTTAGTAAATTCCATTTGAGATCAACTAAAATTATAAATTCTTTTTTGAGGTAAACTAAAATAATGAAATTCATTTGAGACCAGCTAAAATTACAACAATTACGATATACATATGTATCCTCATTTATAAAAATCTGTCATCTTTGTTTGGGTTACTTTCGTTTTTGAATATTTTAAGATACTATCTTCAATAGTATCAATCAAATCTAATTCGTTTACAGTTTTGTCAGAAAAATAATCACGCAAAGAATCTAGATTCTCTAAAGCTTCTTTGGTTGAAGGAATTTTCCTATTAAAATCGTTTTTTATAAATAACTCTTCCTGTACAATATCTTCACTTTCACTATGTCCTAGCACTTCCGCTAAAATATCGTCATCAGACACTGCGCCAAAGCATGCTAAATTATTGTCACATTCTGCATAATCTGGATCAATACGACTCCACTCAGTATCATTAAGTTCGTTGTCTTCGTGTTCACTATTTGACTCAGTAACAATATCTGGTGTTTTATTAATGCCAGCCTAAAAATAAAATAACAAAGGAATGTTAAATAAAAAATTGTTTAATAAATGTAAGCTTTAGTTACCTTTTTAAAACAATTGATGATTGTTTGTTGGCTAACTAATTTCCAAGCTCGGTTTGCATATTGAAGGCCATCGAATACTGTTATGGATTTCAGAAAGTCCACTACATCGGTTTGTTTTTCCAAAGCACAAATTTGTTTTTTTTAATGAGAATTTTGCGGTACTCCATTTAAACGAATGAATGATTCCCTGATCTAGGGGCTGTATTAAGGCAGTAGTATTTGGCGGTAAAAACTCAATTGTTATATTCGAAAATGATGCATTTGTTTTGTGGCAAGGTGCGTTGTCAATTATTAAACAAATGTGTTTGCCATTTCTGATTAGATCATTATTTAAACCTGTTAGTATATCCGTCCAAATTCCACTTGTCATCCAAGCACTTTTGTTACTGTAATATGGCAGTGGCACCTCGTTCTGCTTAAAAGAACGGGGTTTTGCCGATGTTCCGATACAAAAAGCTTTTTTGTATGTGCCTGTTGCATTGCACATTAATAATAATGTAAGACGTTGCTTTTGTGTTTTGAAGCCTTTACATTTTTCATTTTGGTGTTTGAAACTACCGTTTGGTAATGCTTTGTAATAAAGTCCAGTTTCATCGCCATTGAAAATGTTATCAGGCGTGAATTTCTCAAGAATATTCGGCATATGATTGGCAATAAAAGTTGTTGCACTTGTTGCATCATTCGCACTGCCCTCCCCATGGATTTTGCTAAAAGTTATGTTGTGTCGCTTACACCAACGCTGCAGCCAACTACGATCTGGTATATATCCATCGTTTATCTTCAAAGCAAATTCTTGAGCCTTGCTAAGAAGAATTGCTCCACTAATTAATCCATTTTGACTGCGCATTTGGTTAAACCAAGACAATAAGACGTCGTCCAACTTTGTGTGAACACTTTTTTTATTTCGCTTTTATTTAAGTTGGTGTTTGCGCGAATATCATTTTCTTGCTTTTTAATCCTTGAAATCGTGCTAATGCTTACCTTATATTTTTCGGCTAGCTCTTTTTGCAGTCTTTTTACTTTTCATTTCATTGAGAACTGCTATTTTTGATTTTGTAGTTAATACGTTGCGCTGCATACTTATTTTGTTGAAATTAGATGTGCGCCAAAAGAACTAGTGTTGAAAAGTCTCGATATTATGTTTAGTAATAGAAAATGAACTAAAAAATATCAAAATATTGCAGGGATGGAAAATTGCAAACAAGCAATTAAATTTGGTTGAAAGTGCGTTAATACAAAGGAAAATTTTTTGAATACTTGCAATAATTTCATAAATGCGATATGCATATAAGCATTTACTTTTGCATGAATTTTTTTACATAGTGCCTGCAATGTTTATTATTTTGCATACAAGCAGAATTTGCACTAACCCGGAACGTCATACCTCCGGTATATACTGTAGTTAAAGCTGTGTCAGGCAACATAGATAAAATTGTTGGTTGATGGACGCCTTGAAATTAATGTATTAAAAATATTTATATATATGCATTAAAAATATGTATAACGTTTGTTGAATAAACACTGGGTTTAGTTCCTCCTGCACAAGGACAAGTTGTTAAAAACACATAAAAACATAAATTAAGATACAGACATAACAAACTCGAAGACAACAGACACAAATGAATAAACAAAATACATACTTCTCTCGTTGTTCTTATGTTTTGTACAATTTACGTGATTATCTAGAACTCTTGTACCTGCACCACATTTTAAGTCTATTTTGCAAATTTTGCAAAAGAAAAAATTGCTACCTTTGACGCTTCTTTTCAGCCAGCCGCAATATTTTTTGTCGTGCTCCCAACTATCCGAATATTTCATGTCATAGTGGCGTTTCCGTTTCTTTGTGGGAGTGGTGGATTGCTCCTTATCGCTTTCACTGCTTATAGAAGAGTAGTTTTCCATTTGAGATCAATATAAAAACAACCAAACTTTAGGAACTTTTTATCGCGACAAAAATTTACATGTGCTGCACAGCTGAGAATAATGAATATCGTTGCCAGCCTGTTCTTTCTGGCAACATTAGGCAACATCTTGACTAAAGCCTGCTGCTAGCACACTGTTAGTGTTGGTAAATTGCAAATTACTCGTTTACTTTTAAATTAAACATTTAAATTCTTGTTTATATCTAAAAAAAATTTGCTAAAATTTTTTTTGTACAATTTAAAAAAAATACGTAGATTTGGGAGCTCTATACGTAGATACGTAGATCGGGGCTTAAAATACGTGGATCTACGTAAAAATACGTAGATTTTGCAGCACTGTGTTCGGCAGTCAACAGTTTTTGCTTTTGCTGCGACTGCGACTGTCGCCAGCAGTGTTGTCAACTCTTGTCAAAAAAAATCAGCTAATTCGTGTTGAGAAATAAGCTAAAATAAGCTAAATTTTTTTAAAATAAGCTAAAAATTAAGCTAATTTTTATTTTTGCAATTTAAAAGTTAAAAAAAGTTTATTTTAACATATATATTTATTTATTTTATATTAAAGATATTATATTATCAATATCTTCTATATCTATTTTATATTTAATTACTTCCGCTGTCATTTTTTAAACCTGTCAGTCACAAAATCAAACAAGCGATTGTCGTATGCTTTTTTGCCGATACGTGCGCCTTTAGGTCGCAAAGTTTAGCGGATATGGTACACTTACAATACCTGCAATAAGCTTTTGTTGTGTCTGTTAGATCTTTTGCGAGCCACTCTTTGAATTCACTTAAACTAAGCCACGCGTCTCGAAACTTTTGTTTATATATTTCTTTCGGCATTTTAATACATACGTACACTTAATTTGTTGTGTTGAAATAATGAATTTTGGCGCGCTTTGTCACAAAATCATATGGTAAACTAACAAGTAAAACTACCCAAGTGTCAGACGCCGATTTTGATCTAACTTTGCATACATCAAGATTGATGAAAAATAATCGATACGTATTATTCCATATCGGCGGTAACTCACTTTTAAGGGTAAAAACTACCCTTTGAATTTTAAGGGATGTAAGTTCAATAGTTTTCTTAAAATTGCTTGGATTCACGTGAAACTTGTTACTCGGGGGTTTTCGGGGTCGCGGATTACGAATTCGAAGTCAGTTTTTCAAAATTCAAAATGGCGGATCCAATATGGCTGCCGAGTTTTATAAGAGTTGCTTGGATTCACGTGAAATTGGTTACTTGGGGTTTTTTGGGTTACGGATTACGAATTCGATGTCAGTTTTTGATCATAAATTTAAACTCTACATTTCATTCATTCACAATAAGTTTTACAATAATGGTAATCAATAAAGAATTGCTTTATGCACAATGATTTTTTGCACCATGCACATTTCACAAATGCGGGATTTTTGCATAAGTTTTTTTTGTGTGTAAATTTTTATGTTACAACTTTTTTTTTCTTTTGTGTGTTTTTTGATTTGTTAAATACAGTTCTTTTCTTTACGATTTTAAATGTTTATTTGTATTCTTTTTTTTTATTGTGTTCCGTAAAACTTTCATTTTGTAGTATCAGGACGCACGAATAAGACAACTGATCTTTCGTATTACCGAACATCGAATGAATCACTTTTTATTATGCGTGTCATGCTTGACGAATTTTTCCCGCAATCACACTTGAAAAAAAGCTAGATCTATCGGGAAAAAGCGGAAACGGCATCACTGCCACCTTACTCACACCGTGTGAGTAAGGTGGCAAAAGTCACACTCTTGCAGTTCTCTGATACGTACACTTCATTTGTTGTGTTGAAATAATGAATTTTGGCGCGCTTTGTCACAAAATCATATGGTAGACTGACTACGTGCGTGCAAATGAGACAAATATACATACATAGACTTTCAAATGCAGGGCTGCGATGGAACTTTTTAGTTTTAAATGTTTCCAATAACAAAACAAGATAAGTATACAAATAAAATTGAGAATTTAAAAAAATCGGCTAACACTCAAAAAATATAGCCAAAAAATCCGCTAATAGCTAAATGTAAAAAAAATCGGCTGTCGCCCTTGAAAATAAGCTAGATTTAGCCGAAAAATAGCTGAGTTGGCAACACTGATTGTATGGTTAGTGGCAATACATTGTCCGACAGTTTGAAAGCTGATGTTGTCAAAATACTTTTGCCCACTTGTGTATACATTTGAATTCTAAACCAAGCTGCAGCTTATTTATATTTTTAAAGCTGAGTTTTACATGGTAAAAATGATAAAACATTATGACGACGCCGACAATTGGATTAAAATCTTGTGTTTTTGCTGGTGTGGGAAACTGTGAACAATTATAAAGAATCTACTCTTAAACGAGAAATGAGGTGTGCTTAGGATCGTTGTCCTGCTTATATAGCGCACTTTGATTCAGATTGTTTTTCAAAATATTTTAATAAAAGTTGTAACGAACTTTTATCGCCAGGGTATCCTCGTCGGATGCCCAGCCGTTCTGTCCCAAAAATTTATTAGTTTAAGCGACCACCGGCGGTGTTATTTGCAGAATAAGTTATGAGTGTCGTACTTAATACAACAGCCCATAAATTTCCTTATTTTTTGCCTATTCCTCTGAGGCGCTCTCTGCTTTGGCGGCATCCCCAAATATACCTGTAGTCCTTTCTGACGATTTGCGTATTAGGGGTGCATATATATTTTTAGTCCTTTCAGACGGTTTGCGTCTTAAGGATAAAATATATCTATAGTTGCAATCCCTGCCTCGAGAGGAATATCCTAGCTTAATAAAATAAGGAAGTAAATTTATTTTCATAATAATATTTTATTAACTAAGGGAAATAACGAAAATATACTTACAATTAGTATTTTTTAAATTACTTCGCTTCTGCTGATGCTGTGCGTTGTGCTGTTCCTTTGGCTGCCCAGAACTAAGTGACTTTTCTTACAGAGAGAGAAATTTTTTCTTTATTACCATAAAAGTTACATTGTTTACAGCAGTGTTTAAAAAACTGCCAACAGTTTTCGCAGATCTGTTATTGCTAGAACTGTTGCTGCGAGCATTTTCGACTCGAAAATGCTCGCAGCAACAGCTCTAGCAATAACAGAACTGCGAAAAACTGTTGGCTGCAGAAGCCCAGCACAGACAAAATTTTACGACTGCTGCTGCTGTGACTGTCAGCTTTTCAAACACTGGTTTACAGTCTTTATTGTTAGTTTAACATTTGAATTCTTACAAGTTGTTTAATATCTTTTTTTAAGAATTTGAAATTATATTTCATTTACAGTCTTTTAATTTTGGTTTTGTACATTACTTTTCTAATTGTTGAGAAAATGGTAAAAACTCAACATTTAATTTTGGACTTTTTTTTATAAAAACTACATACATATATTATGAAAATATTTGTATATTATAAAATTATTTTTTTACTTACTTCTTGCTTCGTTTTGGAACATTGCACTAATAAAAATATGGAAACTAAGAAAAATATCAAATATATTAATCGCATTTTAAAATGTTTAAAATTCTTATGAAGTATTCTTTGCGAATTTTCAAGTTCAACTGATGAAATGCATAGAATCATTATTTTTATAATTCTGAATTTTCTGATGATTTTAAAGCATAAAATTATAAATTTCACTACCTGGAAACCACGTTCTCCCGTCGATGTTATAGTACAAGTATTTCCTGCTAGCTTTCTGCAAATAGATTGTGATATTAATCCAGTGCTCGAGCGAGAATTTCCATCTTGGAAAGACTCGTTTAGCAAATCTTCTATTGACTTGTTGTCGAATGTAGTCTGTAAAGGCAAATCTATACGAGTTGTTTGAGTAGGTGCAGTCGTGGACGACGTGAATATGGTTTCCATGATATGAGATGAGGCCCCTGAAAATTTTCTACGTATTTGTTCGTAATCCAGTTTGAAGTCTCCGAACTCATATTTCAATCCAAATATATCAATGAATATGTTCCTAATTATAGACAATTCTTTAAATGAAACTTCGCAGAAGTTTAAATTATAAATCACCCTTGGGTGCCGAAAACTTACATGAGTGTAAGAGGAGGCAGTACCAGCAGAGCATCTACCACCACGACGTTTGGCAGCAACCAATAGACAGCCAAGACTAGCAGCCGCCAGAAACAGCCAAGAAACTAGCAACCAGCAACAGCAAACAGGAACCGCAACCGCCAAAGTTCCAACCCAGCAGCAACAAAAATCGTTCAAGACCACCCAGATAGCCAAAAGACAGCAAGTTTTAAATTCATATAACTTTTTATTTTTTTTTTTGATTAATTTGGTTTATTCTTTATTTATTTATTTCTTTTTGTTTAAATAAATCCGCAATTGTTTTAAAAGAAGTTCGATACGCACTGGTTTTGTATTCCCGTTCAATTGTGTTTTTTGCGCCTTTTTGTCAGAAAGTTAGTTGAAGCCAAAAAAACCTTACAACTCACTATCTCACAAATAGAGTGCAGTCAGCACCGCAGCTGCGATTTCCTATGGAAGCCAGCACAGGGTGACTCCACTAAGACTTATAAAAATAAATGTACTATACAGCGCACGCTCGATAATCTGACCTAATTAAAACCAAGGCAGTTCACATTATCGAAAGTGTTCACATTATGGAATGTTCCAAAAGAATAGGATAGTACGTATTTATATATTAAAATTCACATTTAATTCATGTTTTCATTACATATGTATACGTATGTAAGTTTTTACGTAACACATATTATACAAAATCTAGGTTTTATTTGAAAAAATCAGTCATCCTTTTCTGTATCTTCTGTGTTTCTAAAAGTTGGAGCACAGCTTTCTCTCTTAGACGTCTTAGAACATTTACATCATTTGGATCGACGTCTTCATGAGTAGCCCACCTTATCGCCTTGTTGAAAATTTCAACTGCTTCAGTCCGCTTTATTTTCTCCTCTACCTCCGATACGCTGCCTTCATCGGAATCGTCATCTTCTTCATGCTCGTCATTTGCATTATCATCTTCAATATCTTCGTTCCATTCATAAACGAGTGGTAGCGTTAATTCAGCCTGAAATGGTTAATAAGAAAATCATTTTCAATAACTTGCATATCTTTGTGCGATTCTGCGAAAACGAACAAACCTCAGCATTCAAACTATTAAGGAGATCGACGGTATTGCTCATCAAGGCGCGAAGTTCAGCTCCCCATTTTTCTTTTAAAACTGCGAGCGGAACACTATCTTCGGGATCGTCATCATCTGCCGTAAAATTTAGAATTGTTTTCCAGCAATTAGCTAATGTTACTTCGCTGACACGACTCCAAGCGGCATCCAAAAGATTTATAGCTGTTCGTAAAGTAATTTTTTTCATCGAATCGAGTAAATTGGAGTTTGTAGTTGCTATTGAGGCTAAAAGGCTGTTTCTGTAATGCAACTTTGTGATCTTTATGGCATTTTGATCCATTGGTTGGATGAGGGGAGTAACGTTTGGTGGCATAAACATTGCCAAAATTTGTCCATCCTCCGTTGCCAGCTGAGCTTCATTTGGATGAGAAGGAGCGTTGTCGATTAGGAGTAGAGCTTTAATTGGCAAACCTTTCTCCTTTAAAAACGACGTTACCTAAAAAACATATTTAAAAGAAAAAGTTAACAAAATACAAAATAAATCCTCACCTGTGGAACGAAGGACTGATGAAACCATTCCTTGAAAATAGCCGACGTCATCCAGGCGGATTTTGAGCTCTTATAGTCTGTGGGGCATTGGAAGTTTTTAAAGCAGCGTGGATTCTTTGCCTTTCCAATTACTAAAAGTTTCAGTTTATGAGATCCAGTGGCGTTTGAGCAACATAAAAACGTGATTCGCTGCTTCTCCGACTTTACGCCTGGGGCTCTCTTTTCCATACTGGACACATACGTTTTTTCTGGCAGAAGTTTCCAGAATAAGCCCGACTCATCAGCATTATATATCTGGTGGTTACACAGCTCCAGTTTGGTCATTTTAGCTTTAAGTTTTTCCTTAAATGGATCCACGAGCTGAGGCTGCGAAGATAGTTTTTCTCCTGATATTTGCAGCAGTCGAATACCGTACCTTTTTTTAAAAACCTTGAAGCCATCCATCACTAGCGTTGAAGTTAGATTCATTTTCCTTTACTTGTGCATGTAGTACTTTGGCCTTTTCCTTCAACATTAAGGCACTTACTGGCCAGTTTTTATTCCGCATTTTGATAAACCAACGATAAAGAGCTTTCTCCATTTTGGGCAGCTCTGAAGGACGCAGAGTTTTTCTTTGTCCAGGTCCCGAGTATGTGTTGTTCACGAACTTTAAAATCCCTTTTTCTTTAGCTTTGATTCCACAAATTGTTGATTTAGCAACATTATATTTCGTTGCTAAAAACGTCATAGATGAGCCTTTTTTTAAAGAATCGAGAATATCAGCTTTTTGCTTTAAAGTCAAAAACGTGTGTTTTTTAGAACTCATTTTTAACAGAAAATACAAAACGAAACACTCCACGCGAATACAAAATTGCAACTGAGGTATCCTACGCATTACATGCAATACAAATGACAGTCTTATTTTACAATTTGGGGATTCCCAAATTCAGAATTAGCTGAGATCTGTGTAAACTACATTCAAATACTTTAACGTCTTTTGTTCATATTATAGAGCTTTTTGGGTTTGTTCATATTACAGAGTAGTCAATACATAAAAAAGCCTGTTCACATTATGGGGTGTTCGAACTATAGAGTATTCACATTAGCGAGCGTGCGCTGTATTTTAGAAACGGCGCGAACAATCGCAAATGTCCTCCTCACATGTTATCGCTTTTCAATTTATTATCTTTTTATAGAAAATGACTCAGATTAAGTAAAAAAAAAAAAAAAACACATATTCGATTACATTTTTTAACTAGTTAGCTTATATTTATTATTATTGTTATTATCAACCATTTTTGTTTATAAAAAGAACAAATACTATAATGTATTTATAAAGGGGGAAAAAAACAAATCTTACTTTTATGTTCCTAATATAATAAAAATAAACAAGATCATAATTTCATCTTTTACTCTTATCCATTTTAAATATAAGTCAAAGACGGATTCATTTTTTTTCTTCCTCGCACACCTTGATCCGGAACAGGTAATTTTCGATGACTTTTCGGCACATATGGGGCGGTATCTCGGCCATGTATATATCTTTTTTTTTAGAACGTATGCATTATAATTCAAAGTCATTTTTAAGACTGTAAATTAGTACTTTAAGTGCAATTAGACTATGCAATGAAAATACACATTTTTCCCAAAAAAAAAAAAAAATAACATAAAGTAAAAATTAGGTATTACATTTCATCTCTCCAATTTAAACCTAATTTTTTTATTTATGCTTATATGTATTGCTTTAATTAATAACAGATCAAACTTAACAAAAAATGTAAAAAAAAAATAAACACTTTATGAGAATATTCAAATGTGGCCTTAGCATATATATAGGTATATATAAATATATATTATGAAAAAAAAAAAATCAGTATAAAAACTCTTCAAAAAGACATTTAAATCGTTTTCAAAATTTAAAAATTAATTATTTTATTTCTAAGAAAAGCGTTAAATTTTTTTTAAAAGATTTTTAAAATTTTTCTTAAATGCTACACTTTAACGAGGGTTTACTGTATTTAAAAAGGTGCGTTGCAAGTTTTTATATTTTAAAAATAAAAATTTTAATAAAATTTGTAAATGTCTAAAAGTCTTCAATGCAACGCGCCTAAAAGTCGACTTTAAAAATTTTAAAATAATAAAAAAAAAAAAAAAAAAAAAAAAGAACTTACTAAAATAACATGAAATGGTGTTCAAATATATAAAAATTTATGTATATTATATAAGCTACAATATATATTTAAAATAAAAAAAAAAAAAAGAAAATAACAACAAAAAAATGACTTTATACTTCCTGCAAAAAATTTTCCAATAATTATATTAAAATAATAAAAAAAAAACTTTCCCAATATTTATAAAAAAATTAATTAATTAATTAATTCATAATAATAATTATAAAACCTTTTCAAGTGCTATTTAATTAAAAAAGAAAAACTATTTCGCTGCTCAGTTTTAACAAACAATAAAAAATTTTAGCGCATGAAATCAATTCTAAAATTAATAGGGATTTCAAGTGCAAATCAATAAATTTTGAGGAATAAATAATTAAAATAATAAAAAAATGTAAAGTAAAGAAAACAATAATCTACTCTGCATATTTACAAACCAAATTAATAGTTTACTATTTAGAAAATATTAAATCCAATAAGAAATTGCGCTATTTTCCTATAAATAACCTTTAATATGCAAAGAAAAACCAGCTCTATATATTATATAAAATTTATTTTTATCCTACAACTAAAAACTAGTACGAAAAAAAAAATATATATATATAAAAAATAAAAGATAAACGTCGTGATAATAATTTATTGATTCAATAAATTTCTACGCAGCAATAATATTTATTGTATATAAAAGGATTTGTCTTTGGAAATAAATTTAAGAAAAGAGAAGATAAAAATTGTAGCAGCATAGCAGGCGCTTTGCTAATACAAAACAAAAAGAAGAAGAAGAATCCTTAAATATTTAAATGAAAAAAAAAAAAAAAATATTGTATAAATATTGATTGCATGTTAAGTAGTAAGTTATTTTTAGTAATAAGTTTAAAAGAAAAAATACAAAAGACAAAAAAAAAAATATAAGAACTGCAAACAAACTTATATACTGCATAGTATATAGTACATGTATAGTATATAGTTATGTATTTATAAATTTAAAATTGCGAATAAATGCGAGAGAAAAAAATATCGAAGTTTAAGTGGAATTTTATTTATTAATTTTTTTTTCTTAAATTTGTTTTTTCCTTCTTATCAACGAAAAGATATACTTTTTTTTTAGAGTGCAACAAAAGAAGCACTTTTCAGTAGAAAACAAAAAATCTTTTAGCTGAGAATGCAACTTGCGCTGGGATTACGAAGAAAAATTTTGCAATTTTAGATAAACAAAGCAAAAGAATAGCGTAAGTATGAAAGTAGAAGATGACACATTTTTTTTTTTTTTTTTTTTTTGAGCAGTCTAAAGTATTTATGTAAGCCGGAAATGTCAAACCAACCAGACGAGACACGCGCATTTTGTATGTATTTGTGAATGCATAAATAAACAATGTGCTATGTGTGTGTGTTTGTTTACAAATATTTCTGTTGAAAAAGTTGTCCTTAAAGCTAAATATGCAACAAGAAATTGAAAAAAAAAAAAAAAGTTGCGAAAAGAACAAAATAAATACAAGTGCTGCTTCACAAATGGCAAGAAAATCCTTTGTTCGATTTGTAATTCATGAGCAAGATTCATATCATTTATTTTAATGCTACTTTACTTGAATTGAAGTCATTGAGTGCAAATATATTCAGGTCGATAGATAGCCAAACCGAAAGGTAGGTATTCAACACAGGTACATATGTATACAGGGTGATTCAATAGAAAAACACAGCATATAAAAAAATAATAATGTAAAATTTAAAAAAAAAAAAAAAAAAGTATGAATTGATTTGATTTTAAACTCTGGAAGTTTGAAATGAATTTCTCACTCTAACAATTGTTATACAAATGGATCCTTCAACAAGGAACGTTCAGTTAGGAAAGATAGCGTTTCCCAAGGCGGTTCACTCAAAATCAGTTGAAAATATAGAACTATATTTATATTGAGAATTCTAGAGGCTTGCAGAATGTAAATCTTCTGGTTTACGGTTTAATGTTCCCGTCGAAAGAATTATTGTCTCTGTGACTTTTCTGCACAAAAGTCGGTAGCAACTTTAACTGAAGAAAAACCTTTCAGTTAAAATATAAAATAAATAAATATATATAGTCCCATACAAAACTACCGCTTATTTTCGAGTTTTTCTATGAGAATAGTTGCTATTTGCGAAGGTATTCTCTAAACTTGTTAAAATCACATCTAATCGCATTCTATACGTGTAAACTCTACGGATATAATACGGATCGAGCCATTATAACGTACAATCCCCAAACAAGGTAAGTTTCTTTTTATTAATTTTTTTTTAATGAACCCTAATATGGTGTCTAAGGCTGGGTTGTATCTGATCATGTATTCTTCACTATTCTCTTTACAAAATACTAACCACGCCTCTGATGATCATATTCAAAGTTACTTGTGGTGGATATTTAAGCTTCGGTTCTACCGAAGTTAATGTTTTTCCTTGTTTAATTTTATTGTACGTTATTATAATAAAAAATTTTGGAATTTTGAATAGCTTCCATCAAAAGTTTTAGTTTACTTTTCCAAAATTTACGGCTAAAGCAAGTATACTGATTTACAAAATTAATATTTCGAGTTTTGGAAAACCATTTAAAGTGCTCTTCAAATTTATTTTTAAATATTGAAGTATGAGTGCATTTAAAAAAAAAAAAATAGTAAAATTGAAATCAGTTCAAGCATTATCCTACTGAAAAGTTGCGATGCCAGTTTTATCTATTTATTCATGCCAATGCGTTGCGGTGCCTTTTTTATTTATTTATTTATTTATTTACGCATGTGTGTGTGTGTGTGTGTGAATAATGTGTAATAAATAAAAATAAAGCATACGCAGTGTTTATCTTTGCATATGCAGCAATGGCTGAATACGAGTAATCTGTTTTCGCTTTTGTACAATTAATATTATTTACACAAGCGTTTTCTTTTTTTTTATACATTACAAGAGCCCAACTCTACTACTCAAGCCCTAATTTTCTTATTTATTTATTTATTGCGTTTTTGCCATAGCTTTTTGAATGAGAGCCACTTTATAAAGTTTACACCATCAAATATATAAATATTTTGCATTGAAAGCAGAGTATTCATTCATTGATTTTAACTTTCTATCGTAAATATGAAGTAGGTATGTGATTTTCTAAATTTATATGAAAGTTCATGGACTGATTTTTATCATGACAAATACCAAAATCATTAAAAAGAAATTAACATTTTCATTGACTGGCCTAGATTTGTAATGACCATTTTGTTTCCGTCAAGAGTTGCACTCGATTCGAAATAATAATACGAATTAGAATCGTATATTTCCAACATGCAATTGGCATACGCGGTCGAAAATATTTTAAATACGACACGTATACGACTTGAACATTTTCACCTTTAATAATAATGGTTTTTATAACCAAAATCAAATGCCATAAGCGGACAAATTGATTGTATGTAATTAACATGAATAAACGCTGTAGTACCAATTAGTTAGTAACTAAAAATTACGGAAAATATATGCGTTTGGATTTCTAAGTTTATAAATCAATAAAATTGATGGGATTTTAATAAATGCAAACAAGGGAAAACTTTTATTTCGGTAGAATTATTGGCGTACCTATTAATGTGGACAACGAAAGGGTCTATTTAAATAATTTTTATTTTCCTAATTTCATGGAATTTCAAAAGAGATTTCAAACCAACAAAAAGAGATTTTATGTGACATTCGTGATATATACTTTTTCGAGGAGATTTTTGGTGGTCTTTGATTTAATCTAAATCAAATATTATATTATATTGGCGTTGAAATATTCTCATAGGACTTAAATTGAGTACATAAAAATTGGGTACAGGGTACCTTGCAGTCGAGCATATTCAAAATTGCCAACTATGAATATTAGTATGTTCTCTAGCGTAACGTAACGTAACGTAACATAAATGTAAAACTTGAAGGCTTCTTTCGCGAATATTCATCGCTCTTTGAGCTTGTAAAACGCAATACTCGTATAAGAAATTTTAATAAATCAGCAATCATTCATACGTCACTTTGCTTTTGCGCCACAATGCGCATTGTTGTTGTTGTTGTTCTTAGACATGCAGATTATAAATTGCACACACACAGAAACTTATTGCGAGGTGTTTTCTGACTTTGCAATGTTACGCCATACCATACCATACCACGCCATCTCATACCATACTCGTACCATGGCATTCTATTGTTGTTTTGCCTTAACTAACTTCCTTGGATCACGTGCGAGACAAACGACGACTTGGCAACTATTTTGAATAGCACGTTGCGTCTTATGGCAGGTAATGTGCTGTACAATGCGTCTATGAATAAAGGAATAATTGAATTTAATGCAAATGTGTCATGAGGCACAAGTGAAAGACAATAAGTATTTTCCTTATTCTAGAAAACATATGTAATTGCCTAATAATACGAGCAGGGGTATAGTGTGTATGATATAATTTATTAAACATGTACATACATACGACTTATTAGAGCATTAATTTTGAATTTTATTAAATGGATATAATGGCATGAATATAATTTTTACAATATGGAGCTGAAGCTTATATGTAGTCTTGTTTCTAGAAATTATTCAAATCTGATGAATGGATTTAACATTTAGTAAGATTCTAGTCAAAGTAAGAAAGCAGTTTCTTTATAAATCTTTTGAAGACAAGAAATAATGCTAAAGTCGAGTATGCTTGACTGTAAGATATCCTGTGTCCAATCGTACCTTAAGCTAGGTCCTATCTTACTACCATATCTTATTGTATTGGATTGGGATTGGAGGTATACCAAAAATTATTTTGGTCCTACCCATATTGGGATATTTCATTGGTACTATCGTAGGCATAATTTATACAAAATTTCATTGGTGGACCCAAAATAGATGTTTTGAACAATTTTTTTTTTTTTAGATTTCAGTTGGGAACTAAGACATGATTTGGAAAATATATTTAAAAGAAGGCGAGCAAAGCCGCGGGTATAAACTATTGTATGTATAAATTTTGTTTGAATAAAATCTTTTCATTTATATTCTCGCATGCAATTTTCTACACGCAATAAACACAAAAATATTCAAAAGTATTCCATATATCGTACCATTCAAACAAGAGACTCCGAGTATGTATTTTGTAAAGAGTTTGCTTATCTTTTCATTTGTCTATATTTGCTCATCCGTTTCTTATTGACAACGTTTCATCATTATATGGTAACGAACATTTCTGTGGTTGAACTTTGACATAAATCAATGACTATCAAAATTCCTTTCGTCAATTTTGATTTATTACGGAGAGCATGATTGAACGGGCGGAATAGAGTTTACTGGTTATACCCTTTATTTTCACATTTGACATTGTATATTGGGCTTAGGTAAATGTATGCATGTGAACTTGTTTAAAAGGGTACCAAAGTTTCGATTAGACCGAAGTTAAACTTTTCTTTATTGATGATAATATTTAACATATTTGCTTGCTTTGTTTTTATTTAAAAAAAATACAAGTTTGGTTTTATTCTAAAATATAATCCATTCATATTTTGTCAATTTTTGACCTCGTTTGTTTAGATAATACATATGTGTGAGTATAAATATGTATATAAATATATTGTATATTATATACAATTATGTATATATTTTGAAAATAACCATCAATCAAATACGTTGATGATATTGTTTAGTTTAGTTGTTTATTCAAGCTTAAAGTGAAACATTTGGTAGAAATTGTTGGGTCGATCTAAAGGCTTAAAACTTAATATGAAGATATGTTATATATTATTTATTTTTGTATATTTTTTATTATTGCTATGTACTAAAATATATAATATAATCTGTATCTTGCAAGTGCAAATGAAGTCGATTATGGTCTCATTCTAATTGGCAAAAATAGGCCTTTAATTTGTGATGCGTCTGGGTTTAGCACTACAGTTTTCCAAAAAAATTAAAAATGATTTCTTGCTAGCTTAAATTAAATTAAATTTTTTTAATTGAAATTAAACTATTAAATAAACAACACAACTAAGCGGCTTAACTTCTGTCGTTTGTTGTTGTTAAGTATTTAATTTATTTATTTACTTTTTCGTTTTTTACGCACAAAAGTGCTGAACAAACACAAACAATAATTCGCCAAAATTCAACAAAAATGGCTTGCGTCATATTACAATTCAACTGTTTTGTTTCGTTTGAATTTTCAATCTCTTTTTTGAACTTTATTATTCAATTAAGAAAGTTAAGTTTCAGTAGACTTTATTTTAAAACTAAGCAATAATTCTTGTTTTATGTTATAAATTTTGTTTTCGCTATTTAAGTATGCAAGGCTTAGGAAGGCTAAAGTTCGAATATGGTGACCCTATCTCTTATAATATCCGAGATAATCGTTTTCATACAGCAGATGTTCGAACGGACAGACATACATAGCTATATCGACTCACCTTTCAATGCTGTTCAAGAATATATATACTTTATAGGGTCTATCAAGCCTCATTCTGGCTATTACATACATTTTACAAACATAATACACTAGGTCAAAAATCACTTTCGGTGATTTTTTCACAGTGAATTAAAAATCGCAATAACGCACTGTGACTAAAAATAGTGATTTGTGATTTTCTTGTTCCTCAGTGAACATATTCAGTTAGTGCTTTTGATCCCACCGTTCATATTCACTTGAACACCGAACCTGTACAAATTCGTTGGTACATTTGTCAGTCACTTGATTCGTCAAAACGTACAATTCACAGAAAGCGTGATCTAATGATAGAATGGTGACAACACTATAATATACCCTTTTCCCTTCCCGAGTTTAAAATAAAACAAAGAGCTTGGAAGAAAGTTGTATTTTGGAAAAATAATGAGGGACATGGGAAATTAATTTATTAAATTTATACTGTCCAAGCAAATGGGTTTGTTATTTATGTTTTTTTAAAGTGTATTACCACGTCGGAATGATATCGATATTTCACTAATTTTCGTCTCAGTTCTAAGATCTTAGCGTCATCACACTTTTGAATCCATCATTTGGGTTTAAGTGCTTTTGACACTCGTGTCCCACTTTCGATTCATGTTGATTTTTATGTTAACGTACTTTTCTATCTTTTGTAAACATACTTCCTAAAAAAAAAAAATACTTCTCCATTTCAACATTAATTAGACTAAGCTTGGCTTGTTTTCTTGTTACTCTCGAGATTTTTTCTAGTTTTTCTTTTTTTGTTTCTTTGCATGTCAACTCTTGCGATTTTCACTTGCGATTTTCAATGTGCACAAAGCAAAAAAAAAAAAAAAAAAAAATAGAAAGAAACCTTAGCTACAACTTGGAAAAGATAGTTAAAAAAAAAATGGGAGAAAGGGAAAAAACTAATTCATGACTGAGTGAAAGAGAAATCGGAAAGTCGAAAGGCAAAATAATGACAGAAATACAGTAAAAGTGGAAATGAATGTGAAGAACTGCAAAAGCAAAACTTTCAGTTTGTCATTTATTCTTGGATTCTTTCGTTATCGTCGTTGAAAAAAAGTTGTTGACATCAAAGTTACTTCACAGTCAGAACTGAAATTGTTGTCTGTCAGAGTTGCTTTATTCATCATGAACACAATTCAGTACTAATTTAAACATTTAAGTGCACTTTTATGGTTTTTCCATTCTATTCACTTTTTTCTTTATACTCGACACACATAAACTTATGTGAATGGGTATGCATTGTACTAAAAATGTATTGTATGTAATAATAAAAACTTGTTACGTTTACAAAATAAATATTATTAAAGATATTCAGAATGGTATTGCAAAATAAAAATTAAAATTAACTTTGCACTCGAAGGTAAAGTGAACGCCGCTTGTAAAAGTAAATTTGTGCAACTCTGTGCAACTTTGTGCAATCAGCTGTTCGTGACTTTACTTTGTATGTTCTAAAATAAAGTTTAATGTTTATGTGAAGAATGACACGAGACAGCATTAAGAAAAAATTAATAAAAGTATAAAATAAAAGAAATTACACAGTCATATTCAGCTATAACGAATTCGTTTAGCCCATTGAGTAAATATTTATTTATTTCCTACATTCTTCCAGAAACTTTTGGTACTTGGCGGAACCCATTCACGAACTTCTTCGGTGGAGGAACGATGACCACAATTGAATTCTGAAAACAACTTACACCTTAGGGTAAAAAAATTATATTTTTCAATATTTTTTTGACATACGAGCTTATGTTTTTTTTTTTTTTTTTTGTGGATTCTTGGAGTGCAAAAAGTTTTATATAGCCTCAAACAAAGCTAGACTTTAAAAGAAACTGTCAAGCGACTGCTTAACTTTAGTAATTCCATAACACTCGATACTTATACTCATATTTAAAATTGATAGTGTTTATGCTTCAATATATTGATATGTAAACGTAAAATGTGCTGTCGGGAGTGGGAAAGGGGGTATAATCTCCAGAACACTAGTTTTTTCTCAGGCGTCGATGTATTTAAGCTAAATTTCCTCTGGCCACATTTTGTTTCGACGTTTCTGCTTTTAAATGCTTACACATTTTATCTTATCTTTTGGTGTTTGTTGTCACTCGATAAAGAGGTCCTTAGGCAACGTTGATGTTCAACGAGAAATATTTATGAAACTGCATGTTAGCATCAAGCGCTGAATTTGTAAAAATTTACTACTTCTATATGCAACTTATATGCATGAAATAAAAGAGAAGAGAAAAGAAGAGAGGAAGATACATACATTCATTGTACGAGTAATCGAGAGAGATGCAAAGGAGCAAACGAACAAACAAAATGCAACATGCAACAAAATTTCACACACAACAAGAGGAGTGTGCAACAATAAAGGAATAATGGGTGGTGCTGGTAGAAATTCAGAAACTCAGGAAACGAGCGTCAGATGCCGTGCTGAACAACATTTGTTTGAGTAATATATGAGACGCCTCATTGTTAAATGCACTGGAAGAGTTTACTCTACTCGTATGTGACGACATACATTTCCTCACAACTCCTGTCACACAATTCGTGTAGTGTACCAGCTCGATAGCACCACTAGTTTTATGCGTTGTACTCTCCTCGTATTGCTTAAATAATTTATGCTGTTTTGTGCAATTTCTGGTAAATAAATTTTATTAATTTATGCATGTTGTGTGTTCTTTCTTTTAATCATTTAAGTGTTGACTAAGCAAAAAGCACAAAACGTTTAAATGTTCATTTTTTTTGAATGAGTAATGAAAAGTTTTATGATCTTGTAAACGAGTGGACAATTTTTTAAATTAGTGATAATTTACAAAATTTTCGAAATTCGAAATTTAAAAATTCGCGATAATTTCGAAAAAAATTTTAATTGGCAAAGGACAGAAGACACTACAAAGTCGTAGAGACTGTTAAAAAGGAGTCTACAAAAAATCAGTAAAAAAAAAACAAAATAGTTTGTTTTAAAAAATTTTATTTATTTAAATAAGACGAAAAAAAAAATAAAAATAAAAAATTATAAAAATAAATGAAACTTCGAAAATTCGAAAGTGTGCATGCATGACACGGGTGCGAGTGTTCATTCCCCAAATCGATATGTTAAGTTTATATTTTCTATTGTTTTCATATCAATTTAAAATAAAATTCTTTATTATTTACGAGTTGAGAGATTATTTATGAGTTCTGTATAAAATCTATGCACATACAAATTAATAATCTCATTGCATAAAATGAAGAAATTATTTATTTTGTTTCGTTGTATTGTTTCATAAAATTTATGTTAGATTTCAGTGGCAATGGCAACAATGATTTCAATTGTTGTTATGCATTAATCAATAATAGATACATAGATATAAACATGTTATTTATTTATTTATATATATACAAGTTTGTGTATTATTGTAGCCAAAAATTGTTTGTCGACGCATAAAGGAAAACAATATTTCAGCCTAAAATTATGCAACAAAATAATGGTATTATTATACGCTTCACACATAGCGAAAATGGTTTAAAAATTGTGTGTTTATTGTGTTCGTAACGCTTTAAATTGTAAAAATGTTTAGTTCACGGTTATTGAAAAAAAAAATACAGTTGTGTTCACAAAAATATTCACAAGTCTCCACTTATGTTCTAGTTCTAAATTTTTCCAAAATTCCTTATTAGTACTCAGCTACATCATGTACAGTAACTGTTTTGAAAACTATTAAAAGATAGTTCTTATAGTTTGGGCTGTCCAAATATAGTGAGTAAGTCAGTCAGTCAGTCAGTCAGGACTAAGTTTTGTGATTATTTCATTTGAATTTGACATTGGGCTTTAATATTTAATTTATGCCACAAAATATGTTTAATATTATTTAAGCCAAACATGCGTGCCTTAAATAACTAATTTAATTATTAACATTTCATAATAATAATTTTGCATTTAAAACAATTGTACATATTCTAATTAAATTTGCCGGCAGGTATAATGTCAGAAAGCTGAAATTAATCTAAACATTGACATGGATTGTAGCAAGCAACAAATTACATAAGCAAACTTGTTTGTTGTGTGACACAAGCTAATTCGTTTCACAAATTTAATACAATAAAAGTTTATTATTTGTGTCTGAAATGCAACAAATAATCAATAATGAATGCTCGGAAGAGCAAAAGCAAGAAGCAGCACAATAAGAAATCAGTTGCAAACAATCAGCAAGTCATGCAGTCCGGACTGTACATGCTCGTATTATAAGAATAGCAGCTCACAAGTAGCTAAAACAAGTTCAAGTTTGTGCAACGAAATGCTTTACAAGGCCAATACAAATTATGTAAAAGGGCAAGAGACCAAGTGGCATGATAATATAGAACAGAAAAATAATATTGTAGCATGTATCTTCTTTTTTGTTTTTGTTTGTGTACAAGGTTTTTTATTCTCAGTTTTGTGCATTTTTATATTTTTAATAAAAAGTTAAATAAAAGTTTTCGAATCGAAACCCCATTGATAGTGGTACAGAGGTATTATATAATGTACAATGGCCTTGTGAGGAAAGCAGTTTTATTAACTGGCGGCGTTGGAAATTGTTAGCGTCACTGATCATCAACCTCAAAATCTTAATGCTGGCTTTGAAGGCAACATGTCTTCAAATTGGTGAAGGAGGTGTCTTTATCAACTGCCTGATGGAGCTAATTGTAGGTACATATAAAATAGAACTTTTGTTGATCTGGCTTTTATAAGCCTTGACTCTTCTGTAAATAAAAAATCATTTTCGGAAATTTCAAATTCCAAATTTCAAACAATTTTTTTTTATTCTCCTTGAAACTAGCTCAAAATGATTTGCTGGGGACGTGTTGCGCCGAACTCAAATGTCTTTACACCAAAGGATGAGGAATTAAAATGTTACTGTCTACCCAAAATGTGCATAGATGATGCACCCGAAGCATCATTTATAAATAAGGATGATTTGCATGATACGAAACCAATACGCACACATCTCGAAATGAATAGGGAACAGTTTATGAATGATTTGTCATATTTTGTACGCACAAAGTCGATCTCAAGCAAACCGGAATACTGGGCTGAATCAAAAGAGTTATTAGATCGAGTAGCAGCCATGTTGAAAGATTTAGATTTTACGGTTAAACAAGTAAAAGTGCAGCCTAAAGTTGTGAAAGGACAAGATATAAATGAGGATATTACCAAACCAGAAGTATTATTTGGCACACACTATTCTAGTGTTCACAAGAATACATTGCTCATTTATGCATATTTGGATGTGAGAGAGCCGTATGCAACTGCTGAAGAAGAACATGTGAATGTCGATGTGAAAACAATGGATCCTTTTGTATTAACAGAAAATGACGGACGAATTTATGGCAGTGGCGTAACTACAAGCAAAGCGGCATTACTCTCCTGGATACATGCACTGCAAGCATGGAAGGAGGAGAATGGCGATTTTCCGCTCAATATTAAAATTATTATTGAGACAATGCACGAGCAGCAGAGCATGGGTTTGGAGGAAGTGTTTAAAAGTCAAAGGGAATTTTTCGACCGTATTGATTACTTTGTGATGTACACCAACACTTGGCTTAGTCCAAAACAACCGATGCTCACAACTAGCACAGCGGGTAACATATACTTTGGTTTGGAAGTGCGTGTACCGAAGAAACCGAGAGCTATTCAAAAAGATGATATACCACGACCACCTATGACAGATCTTACGCTACTTTTGAACTCGTTAGTAAATGCGAAAAATGAAATGCGCATACCGAATATAGAACGTTTTGTCTATGAAACAACACAAACCGATTGGATGATTATGGAGGCAGTCGAACTTAGCCGTAAAGATTATAAACGTACATTCAAGGTGCACGGCCTGCCACATGAAGCACACAAACAGGATATGTTAACGCACAGCTGGACCAAGCCAAGCCTAAGTATGCATGGTGTACGTGGTGCTTATCACGGCAGTGGAAGTAGTCAGCAGTTAAGTGATCAGGTCGTCGGTTACTTCTCGATCAAACTAATGGCTGCACAAGACTTAAAAGACGTTGAACTATTGGTGCGCGATTATTTGCAGTCAGAATATCAACGTTTGCGCTCAGTTAATGATGTACGACTCTTGGTATTGAAGAGTACAGCACCAACTCATTATGGACGCGAGGCTGTGCATATAAACGCAGCAAAGCAAGCGCTGGCGCATGCGCATTTTGTAAAGCCGCATGTTTCACGACACATCAGTTTAATGGATCCTACATATAATCTTATACAAGAGTATACAAAGGGTGCCAAGGGTGTGCAGCTACCATTTGGCGAATATAGGCCATGGCTGTTCAATGAGAAAGAGTCCATTCCAAAGGATATGTTGGAACGCAACGTAGACTTAAGCGCTAATTTTATTTATAAATTTGGACAAATGCGCGTCAAGTGTAAATGTGACGTCATCGATAAATTCTGCAAATTGGAGTTATCACATCGAAAACAACGTGGTTTTCTCGATATGCTGGATGAAGCTGTCTATGAGAATCCTTCGGTAATATTCGAAATTGATAATTCACGCGAATTCAAAAAAATTGAAGCAAAACCGGAAAAGCCAATTAAAAGCACGTCGCACAACATTTAAATATTAACATTTTCCTTACAGCGGCAAACTGTCAACTAAATCGAAAAAGATTTTGTTTTTTGAAACTAAATTTTAATTATTTTTTAGAAAATTGGCAAAATGGATGCCGAATTTCGGCATTTTAAAGCGGAAGATGTGAATGAAGTCTTCAAAGAAATTGACAAGAATCGCGAAGAGATTTTGGAAGAGCTAAAAAATTACATTGAGCTGCAAACCATTTCAAAAGGTGCTGAGGAGCAATACATCGAGCAGAGTAAAATTCTGTTGCAAACTATAAAAGTAAAGCTGCGAGAGCTTGGATTTTTTATAGAGCCACCAACGCTCGAGTCAGACTTGGAGCTGGAGTTTGAGGCGCAGGCAAAGCATGCAACGAGTGCTACAGCGGAGAAGAATACATCCGCCGAAGCACCCGATGCAATCTTTGCCTCACTTTATTCCAATTACAATTATGCGACCGTATTAATTTATGGTTATATCGATGTAAATCCAGCGCAACAAGCTGATGGCTGGCGCTTTGAACCCTTCCGACTCTATTCCATGCGTCATGTGCTCTACGGACGTGGCGTTGCCGGTGGCAAAGCTCAATTACTTTGCTGGCTAACAGCAATCGAAGCATGGCTAAAGCGCCAAAATCAATTGCCGCTCAATATTAAATTTATAATCGAAGCGCAACATGAGCAGCAGAGTCTCGGACTTAAGGAACAATTGAAGAAGAGAGCTAAGGGGGATTTCTTTGACGATGTGAAATATGTTTTTATGTTGAATAACTCTTGGCTCAGTGAGCAGCATGCCTTGTTGCATTGCAATGTCAATGGTTGGCAACGTTTTCGGCTTGAAGTGCAAAGCCAAATGGATGATGAGACACAAAATCATGCCGCTTTAAATGAGCTATGCTATCTGATGAATACTTTGTTCGATGTAAAACAGCGCGTACGTGTGCCACAGTTTGAGCGTCATTGTCGCTTAATTACAAACAAGGAATGGCTTTGGCTCAGTGCCGCTGAATATGGTTTGGAGCAATGTAAACATCAAACGAAACCAGAAATGTTGCAACAACTTTGGTGTAAACCAACACTAACGCTGCACAGTGTGTCGAGTAGTGCATCGAGTGTCGCGCAGATTTATACGCCGCAAAGCGCATGTGCCACATTTTCCGTGAAATTGGTACCGGAACAGTGCACCGATTATGTGGCTGGCATATTAGAAGATTATTTGCAACAACAATTTCGTGTTTTCAACACTAAAAATACCTTATCCATTCGCTTGCTGGAATCTTGCACACCTTTGCATTGTGATACTCGTGCACCACACATTCGTGCGTTATGCAATGCGTTTCGTTCTGCTCACAACATTGAGCCATGTCTGCCAAAAACGATTTGCACGCATTTACCTGTTTTGCAATTGTTGCACAGCTTTTGTCCAGCTGCAAATTTTATTCTTATTCCTTTTGCCAATTTTAATGCACTTCTCAGAAATGTCAATGAATCGATTCCAATTGAGTTATTTATGCGCAATGCAAAACTCTGTGCTGCGCTCTTTTTTGAGCTTTCGAATTTGACAAAGTGTTATCCGGAATTACAGCTCAATAAGCATAATCCTACGTGCCAATGTTTGCTAAAAATCGAAAATCTTAATAGTTGCAAATGTTCGAAAGTAAAGAAAATTAATAAAGATAATTACATTTTTGATTAATTAATTAATTTGCCTTAAATCAGAAATTCGCTCAAAAATACTCGGATACTAGGAAGACCATTCAACGCGGGCAAAAAAAAAATCGTTACAGCGTTTCCCAAATTACTTTGGGCGCGCAGCAATCAAAAAGAAACTGGTATTTTTTAGTATGTTTTACATATAGGACACATGTGGAGAAAAACAACAAAGTGTTGCTGCCTGAAATAAGCATACAACAAACACATACATAGGCAAGATACCGGGCAGAGATTCGGCAGAGGCTGACAAATTAGTATAAAAGGACGATCATTTCGCCAGTCGTGATAGTTCATTTTTAGTAACAAGACAGTGCAGATCGATTGGTTAGTTCTTTTGGGATCTAAATAGTAGTTTGCTCTAGGAGTTTAGTAACCTTTAGTTAATGTTCACGGGCATACCAGTGACCCCGTAGTTAGTGGAAACTAAAATTAACCACTCTTGATACTCATTACCAAAGTCCTGTCCACTGTAAATTACTTTTATTATTTTTTTTTTGTTGTTTCTTATTACGCAGCAAATTGCATTATTTACTCAAGGTTTTAATTGACAGACTTTCTGATTGCACTTATTCTCTGTTATTTATATTTTTGTCCTGCAATTCTACCGTGGCATGTGAAATCTCTGAAGGCGCACGTGCTCAGCAAAGCGAAACCGTAAAAAGTTTCAATAATATTGTACTTCGTAGCGAAATTCATTAAGGCTGACTTTATTTTTGTCTTGCAGCGCTTACGTCAGAATAAATCCACATACACAATACGCACGATGTGGGCAAAGATATGGGCGATATACGCGTCTGTTAATGATGGGGAGTTGGATAAATATTGCAATGCAAAGGACGAAATGTTGAACGTTGATAGCAGCAGTCGAGTATGTTGAACAATCTGCTGGTTTTGCTGGTTACTGTATTCACCTCAAAAGTGGCAACAACTGCGTAAACACAATCTACTCAGCAATAATAACAACTTCCACGAAATTATGTAAATAAATAAAGAATTTTACACACGATAAAATTCAACAAGTTGCGAAGACTTTGTAATGTTTTGATTCCATTAATCCGATCCGCAGTGTTAATGAAAATAAAATAACACTAGAAGTGGTTGCAGACATTAGCCTTATATGTGCTCATGCCCCGACAAATGTTAAAGATGAAATAGAGAAAGATGAATTCTTGAAGAAATCTTTCGCCAAACCATTGCTAAATTTAGCCAACAGTAATTGAGAAAGGAAAATCGAATTTGCTGCGAGCAGAAACATGATCATAAGTAGTACCAGATTCCCACATCTCAACATCCACAAGACCAAATAGATAACGTGGGGTTTGATGCCAGGCATCCAACTAGCGTGCTTAATGTACTAGCGTACAGAGGTCTTAACAACGACTTAGACCATTTTGTTCTAGCCAAGGACATATTAAATTCAGCAAAGAGCACAGCAAGCGAGCAACCATACAACGAAAGCGAGATGTTGGTAAGCTAAAGTCACTGCAGACCGCCGCTGCCTTCTCAGCAAGGGTCTCCCACTCAGAAGCATGAGTCATGTCAGAATCCGATAGGTCGGCGTTAGGCGTGTTTGAGAGAAAGATACTTCGGATAATCTTTGGTCCAATCAGAGTGGTAAATGACATCCTTAGTTGCACGAACGAGCTTTATAATGAAATCGACATAGTCAGGGACATTAAATACAAAAAGGCTGTCCTGGGCTGGCCAACTGTGTCGGATGGAAACAGAGGTTCCGGCTAAGAAAATTGTATGTGCAAGACGTGAACCCAATCGGAGAAGCGCGGCAGAGAGGACGTTCACCGCTGCGTATGGGGACCAAAGCTTGAAAGACATCTGCAAGTTTGGTATGCCAAATTTGTGTTGACAAGCACTAGACTACAACCTCTGGTGCGAAACCCTAAGTGCTACCAAGGCCAATAATCGGCTGTATCTCAATATATATATATATATATATATAAACCGGTTACCATTGTGGACATTGTCCCTTTTAAGTTTGATATTTCACTTGAAATTAAATTTTTCTATATTTTAGTTAAAAATTTAAGGGACAAAAAATGAGGTGAGTTTATGTTACAATATGCCATCAGTGTATGTCCTTTATAAAAAGCTTCTTTTTAATCTTTTCTCCTGTAAAATTTTTCTTTTTTATTATGAAAACATATTTTCTTACCTTTCGGCATAGCCCGCATAAGAAATAGTGACAGCCATTATCAGACTTCAAATATTTCGTTTAATTTGCTTTAATTTTCTTTTATATTTTTTTTTTTTTTGTATACTCTCCCACTTCACATAAGAATTTTCCGTTTTTCTTTTGCGGCATCAATTAAATTTTATTTTAAATTATTTACTTTAAAGAAAAAAAAAAGTACCCAACAAGCAAATACTTTCGTGAAAGCGTGCAAACTATTCACAATGTTTTATTTATTTTTGTTTATTTTTTTTTTTGTCCTATTTTATGCTTTCGGTTTCGCAACAACAACTACGCAGCTATATAGTACAGCTCGCGGGCTTTGTGGCATTTTGTGCTTGTATTCAGGAACAATGTCAACATTATAAGTTAAATATTTGTCTGCATCCAGCCAAGTCGAGCCGAGCCGTTGGCGACTGTTGGCCGTTTGACTGTTGCCTACGAATGGAGATTTAAAAGGCCGAAATGCTAAACAGCAACTCAACTCTTTTACACTTGAACCAAGCTAAGAACGTTGCCTAGCTGTGCTAGGCTAGGCTATTGTTATTTTAAGTATTTAACACGTTATTCACACTTGCTGCAGACAAATAATCGTTCACGTATAATGTATTTTGTCACACACACTTTCCACCGAATGCTTTGTATACTTTCGGTCCTTAGGCGTTCCTTTACACAGTGTATCACAGCAAAGGACAAAAGTAATAGCTGCAGGATAGCTCTGCTTGTTTAAGTCCTTTTACTGTGGAACGCGTAAATTGCCACTTCCTGCTTAACACGCCAACATTTCATGTCATGTGGCATACTTACAAACAGCGTTCGCAACTACACACATAAGTGGCAGCCATTGTACACAGCAGCGGCAGCAGCCAGAAATATGTAGAAAGCGGACAATACAGAAAAAAAGTTTATTAACACAAACTCTCTCATTTTAGTTTGTCATTAGTAAATGCATTTAAATGAAAACGCAAAGAATGAACGCCCATTGTAAGGAAAGAATGTTATAATATATGGCGTCATATGCTACATAAGACAATTTCTTTAGATAATAACTAGCAGTACGTCGAGACTATGCTCTTGATTGCAGCAAAACTTGCTCAGTTTTTATACATGTTGAGGGAGGTAAGTTTGTATGGGGACTAGAGTAGTCGTTTGCTAATAAATCCATCATTAAGGGTAATTTAGTACAAACAGCCAGACGGACATGGCGTTTCAGTTAACCTCGATAAACCGATCTGATGTAATATGTCATCTTATAAACAAATTTGGGAAAATTCTCCAGTCCCCAAAGAAATGTAACGAAAGTACTAAATAAACCATAATAATTATTAGGTAATTTAGTAAACATTGGCTTCTCAAACATCGATAAAAGGCATGTTATTTTTATACCTTGTACCCAAGGGTAAAAGGGTATATTAGGAGTGTGCAAATGGACTATGTAACAGTCAGAAGGAAGGTAGACCCTATAAAGTAAATATATTGTTAATCAGCGATGATAGGAAACTATGTCCGCCCTTTGTTCATGCTGTCTGCCGTATAATTATTTCGTAGACTATAAGAGATAGGGCCACCATATATTTAAAACTTACACTCTTCTGAGCCTGAGTCAAGAGGTCACTTACAAAAGGTTTTACTCTAGTCCCATTTTAAGGGGCAACCCACATACAAATCTACCCAACTTTTTGGGTCTTAGCATAAAAACTGTTTTGTTTCTTATTCTAGGACCTCTAATGAAATATCACAATATGGGGAGGGGACCAAAAAGTTGTAAATATAGCCCCCATACAAAGCAAACCGTGGTAAAAAGAGTTCAGAAAAGATATCATCTCTCTCGCGTGCTATTTGAAAGACAGGCGGTACCATACATGGTTATATTATAAAGAGCTGTTCAATGTTTTCTTCATCAACATTTTGCAAAGCTCTTAAACGATGAACTGTTTAAATTAGCAGATCATTAAACATAAGCGAAATTGTCTATATACATATATATAATAACCTCTTCTTCACAACATGAAAGTATCAAAATACGAATTGAAACATAAAACATAGTTTTATATTCGAAAGAATGCCAAAAGGTATGCATACTCGTGTATGGCTGTCATAAGAACGACAACTGTCATTTTTCATGTATTTCAAATTACATAAAATCTTGCTTGCAGCGTTGAATCGGCTGCGTATAAACATTTTATGAGCACATTAAAAAATTGAAAGAAAGAAAACATTTTCTTTGGTAAAACCAAAACTTCAATTCACTCTACACTGTGTATCGACGAATTTTTATTATCCGTCAAAAAGTATTGCAGAAGTATTTACAATGTATCCAGCAATATTCCCATATCTATAGGGTGTAGATGTATCCAAAATGATGTGAGAATAGTAAGACTGACTTAGGGTTTGAAACATTTTATATATGAGATATACCTCTAAAATAGATGGTAATAAACTGAAAAGAGTTTTAATAGATAGTCCGGTCCTAACTTTAGTGCCTTATCCCTTAAACAGATAAATGAAATAATCGTTAACAATGATCCTTTTGAAAATTACAAATGCTGACTCAAAATTAATATGCATTTCATTTTATGTTTAAAGTAAAATATTGAGCAACAAATGAGATACGTTCGCTTCCCTGTCATTGCAATGCGCAAGCTTTTTGTTTCACATTGCGTATACGCAATGTATAAAAATAAAAACATTGTTTGCTCTTTGCTATTGACAACATAAAATCAGTCCACTTACCATAATTCAGATCAAGTAAAACTTATACTCATATATGTATTTAAAACATGTTTTGAATTCAAAAAAACATGAACATGAAACACCTAAAAAAATGTTTTAATGATATAAATAAGAGCAACATTTGTGAAATGTAAAAATAATTTTATGAACATTGCAAGGCAGCCAATGGCTATAATTTAAAAATATATAAGGTATATTGTACGAATCATTATCTTGTTATATAATATGTATAATATCAAAACAATATCGGAAGTCATTCGAGCAAGAAATTTTCGCTGGCAAGAAACACCTTAAAAAAATTAGAAAAGTGATATAGCTATGTCTGTCCGTCTGCACAACATATTTTCTCAGTTTTTTGAACTGAAATTAGATACTTAAGCTTATTCGGCAATGTTATTATTTTGTTGACCCCAGAAGGTCTGCTACCTGGTCAGAGCTCCAGATCATAGCTAAAATTTTTTTGACAGACAGACAGACCTGAATTTATTGGGCCAAGTCCTGAAGAGATGGAATGAAACGGATATCAGATTCGAATTCAGCAATTGTAAACTAAAACGATAGTCACATTTCTAGGTAAGCCAACAGAAAAATTTATCTGAATTTTTTTATACTTTCAGAGCAGAAAGCAGACGTAAATTACGAAAAAATTTGATCTTTAAATTGATCCTTCTACGTCAAAGCATGTTCTGAAGAGAGGGAGAGGAGTCTATCGTTGAGAAAAATCAATGTAAAACCATTCAAAAGGCAATGGATTTATAGGTTAGATTCGGTTTTTTATTTTCTTGTCTTTAGGTCGACTTTTTACTTAAAAATTTAATGCAAATATTCCTGGCTAATTTGTTATTTGATACAATGATATAATATAATCGCCTTAATTCTTAATGAAGATAATATGTGCGGAGTGAATATAAATTAGGCAAGTACATATTGACACACTGACAGAGTGACACACGCAATTTAATATATGGATATAAGTAAGTATGTACATATGAAAGTATAAACACTCAAACAAAGTACAAATAAAGCAATTGAAATAAAAATAATGTATAAGAAAAAAAAAAAAAAGGTAAAAGGAAAAAATATAAATTAAATGGTGTGCACTCTAAAATAAAAAGAAACATGTAAAGGAAAAATTGTCGAATTGATGCGACAGTTAAATACGCTGTATTTTTTTTTTTTAACATTTTTAAATGTGAATAAATAATACAATAAGAAAGATCTTTTATTTTAAAGACAGACAGACGGACATACATTATTGCGGTGCTGTAAAATAATACGCCCCCTAAAGTATGCTACATATTTATCGCTTAAATTAATTATACCATTTTGCTTTAGTTACAGAGTACGAAAAAGAAAAAAAAAAACATAAAAAAATAACACATTACGTATACGTCACGTTGTGTGCATGTGATAATTGTTTACACAATCATTTGTTCGTGGCATTGTTTTGTAGTCAACAACGGGAACGGAACGGTGTGTTCATTCATCCGTTTGCTGTAGTAATTGTTTCATTTACAAGTTTAATTGAACATTTCACGCTCAGATATTTGTTTTGCGTTAAAGTGATGAGAAATGGAAGTGAAATGGAAATATACACATTCATATGTACATATTTACTCGTATGTAGTTATGTATATTCCATATATCAATTGTTTATATTTGTTTTTTTTTTACGTCTGAGTGCATTCATTGGTGTGTGTGTGTGTAAGTTAAACAATGCATGGAAGTATATTTTTTTTCTAGGAGACTTCAATGCTTACATTTAAAACCTCAAGAGCACTCAACTATTTATAGAAAAATGAAGAGCCTAGCCTAGCCTAGTTTTCATTTTTAGAATTTATTAGCTTTGAGATTAAAGCAGAATAATATTAAATATAGAAATGTACCAAAAAAAGATGGTCGTGGCAAAAATTGAAATGCAATTAAATCAGTTTTTGACCCTAGATCTAGATTTTTAGGGATCCCCCAACAATTCTAAGTATACAGTTTTTTAATTCGAGCAGACATATCGAAAGTTAATCGACGCTAAATTATTATTTTAAACATTAAATATATTTACAAATTTTTATTTTAAATTGTCCTTAATTGAGATTAATAAGGTTTAAAATCGAAAAGCCGAGAAGCATAAATTTACACAAATAAAATTAGTTTTATTGTTAACCAGATAAGTGTGTGCCACAACACAAATGCAACATAAAAGCGCAAAAATAATAACTTAAGTAGTGCAACAACAATGCTGGCTGGCAACCACAAAAGTGTCAAGAACAATAAAAGCTGCGGCAATAAGAAAAATAATTGTGTACTACAAGCAAAAAAAAAAAACAACAAAAAAAAAAAAAACAATTGAAAGTATCTAACTAAGAAGTCCTTGTAACAAAAAGCTCTTACTTCCACTCTTAAATATGCTATCTCTTTCACATACACTTTTTTTCATCTCTTTTTTTGTCTTGCCTTTTGTATAAGCTGTATGCATGTGTGTGTCTTTTTGCCACTTCCGGCGAATGCCATAAATAAATTCAACAGAAAATAGCGCCAGACAAAACAAAAGAGAGACAAGACAGACAGACAGACAGATAGACGACTGAAATGTCTGATTGTATGCAACACACACACACAAGTGCAGAAAAAGGAAAACATAAAAATAGTGGCAAAGATAGAGAGAGAGTATGTGTATTAAGGAAAGAGCGAAATAAATACGTTGTACGGAAATTGTTTTCTATCATGGGAAATATTTGATTTATGTTTGTCAGCGATTGCAAATAAACAGAAGAAGAAGAAACAAAAAAACACGTAATACGTAATTGATGATGTGAAGCAATAATATCTATAAAACACAACAACAACAAAATTTGAAAAAAAAAAAAAGAAAAACAGCAAAATAAATTTTTAAAATTTAAAAAAGTCTTCTTTCAGCTGCATTTTAATTTCCATGACTTTTCGACGGATCTTTCGAAATACGAATATGGTGACATGATCAAAATTTATAATTTTAAAATATACTCCCTGAACCCAGTGGGTCAATAGGCCCCAGGTTCAAATTTCAGAATTCATCTTGAACATGTCAAAAATATTTTGAACAATTTTTAAAATACATCTGCTGTCATGTTTCTAGGTCTACTCGCTCCAATATAGGAAAAAGTGGAAAAAAATTCTTTCCAGGGTCTTAATTATACTCTGTGAAGATGGAAACCCTGTTCTTTTAGGTGTAAAGCAGAAAATATTATAGTTTTAATAAATATTAGCAGTTCATTTTTAAGTGAAAAATCGGAAGGTCTGACTTGACCTGTGGTTCTTTGGGAAAATGTTCCTAGAATATTTCAAAGATTACGTATTATACTTTTTTTGACTCGAACAAGTTTACACACCTAATATACAAACATACATTTTATTGGGTCTCTGACTAATTCAATTCTTTTTTTTTTTATTTTTTTTTCAAACAATGAATTTTTGCAAATTTTGTCCTCAAGCTTGAAAATTTGCTAAATGTACCAAATGTGAGCTTCAAACACAGAATTTCTTAATATTACAGCTGTGCTGGCGTTGCTTTATATTAACATGTTAAATGTGTTCATATGATGTACATACTTATGAATGCGTGTCGAAAATTTATGCATTTATGAGCAATGAAAATGAGCAACATGCTGCAAAATACACAACATACTCGTACACCAATATGTGCCACATTTAAATTGTGAGCAACCAAGGACACAGTACAGGAAGACAACAACATCAGACTGATGTACTAAGCAAAATATGGTTTATTAAGTAAAATATGATATGCCTGCCTCATTGTTAAATGTGCTGAAGAAATGCGTTTCTTAGAGCAGAATATCACATATTTTCACTTTTCTGTCATAGACTCATTTACAAGACTCACATTGCACATTATTCATACACGTACTGGCATTGTTTTAATAATTTATGCTGTGTACTGTCATATTTAGTAAATAAATTTCACTATATTGTTTAATGCATTTTGTGGTTTTTGTTTAATAGTTTTTAGAGCTTGAACAAGTTCTAAAAGTTAATAATAGAATTTATATGCACGGTGTATGTGTAATGCAATTTTCAATTTAATGAAAACAGAAACAAAAAAATAAACCTAAGAGAATCAAGTAGTTAACCTAACGTTTTTCCGTATTAATAAAAAATTTATCGTTCTGGAGATAGGCGGATACCATGACGGAAGAACTGCTGGTGCGAAACCTTACGTACTGCCAGGGCCAACAATCGGCTGTAGTACAATTTATTTCTATGTCGGAAGAACAACTCGTCCATTGATGCAATGCATGAATCGACCCATTTTTGGCTATCTTCATAAAAAGCGAAAAGCTGCTCGGCTGGGCCATGACTCATCGACCGGAAAAGATATTAATCAAAAGGAGTGATGTCTGGAGAATACAGTGGGTGGAGTAGGACTTCCCATTTTAGCGTTTCCAAGTGGGTATTGACCGGTTGCTGCATTCCGATTCCGTTTTTGCTTTAGTGCGCGACTCAAACGCATGAGTTGAGTACTACAGAGTTCTCTCGTAATCATTTCATTCGTTTTGAGAAGCTCGTAGGAGAATACGCCACGCTGGTCCCACCAAATGCAGAGCATAAGCTTGATGCGATAAATATTCAATGATGTTGGTGGCTGGTCGGGCAAAACCCATGACGCCATTGCGCTTGGGGTTATCGTAATGGATCCACTATTCTTCGCCAGTAACAATTGGACGCAAAAATACCCTTCCTTTTCTGACGTTCAAGCAGCTGTTTACCGTTTAAAAATCGCCTACCAACGTCACTCGTCTTTAATTCGTACGGCACCCAATTTCCTGCTTGTGAATCACGTCCATGGCTTTAAAACGCCTGGAAATGATTGCTTGATCAATTTCCAATGAATCTGAAACTTCTTGTTGTGACATGGGATTTATCCTGTAATTATTTTATATACTAATGGCGACCTCTTATGAGCCACGTCCAACGTTCAAGGTCCAAATATGAATGTTTCAGCTATAATTATTGTAAAGAACGCAATCATTTTTAGATTTGAGTTACAGTCTTTACCAAATTAATAGGTCAGCATATTTACCAACAATTTATTTGTCATTTTCAATTCAAAACACTGTTGTCATATGCACAAAATTGAATTTGGATTCTGAAATACGTTTTATATGATGTTTTCTCTACATTTTAAACATTTTACATTTCACAACTAATATTATGTCCAGCAGTGTACCTGCTTTCTTTAGAATTTGTCAGTACCTAAATGCATAATATGAGAAAGAATATTTTGCTATGCAATTTACTTTTTATTTTTTTTTTTTTTTTTAGAAAATAGCTGCAACTGTTTTCATACAAATTTTTTTTATTTATTTATTTATTTTTTTTGTTTTGCTAACAACATGGCTGCTTCTGTACAAACAAGTAAACAAATAACAAAATATCAAACGAGAAAACTTATTTAAGTATGGCAACAACAATAGAGACGAGTATAATACTAGTAAATTGCTTATGCAAGTATTTTGCAAGAAAATATGGAAATAAATATAAATTGGCATTAAAGTGAGTAAGAATATGCATGCAAAAGGATTAAGAATGGCATTCAAAAGGAAGCAACATTGCAAAGAGATGTCAGAACAAAATACCTATTAAGTTAGTTATTATCTTTTGAAAAAAAAAACATTTGTATTGAGTTTATTATGAAACTTAAATTTTTGATTATTATTATACTCGAGCATTCCCTAACAATGTTGCTTACATAACCGACGAATATAGTTTACTTAAGCTTAAACCTAACCTTAAATTAAGCATTGACCATAAAAATATGTTCAAAATTCTGGGATTCTGGATTCTTAGCCTACCTGCTCATTGTATTGTCAAAATCTATCTCCTACATCTATAAAAATAATTTATAGTCTATATTTTTTAAGTTTTAGTCTAATATGTGGCTAAACGATAGTAATTTTTTAGCATCATCATCATCACTGGCTTCTTCCTCCTCGGTTGTTATGTACATACCCTCCTCTTCGTATGCCGAATCGTGTTTTGCCATAATACGCAATAGCGGACGTAGTCTCAGCCACCACTGCTTCTTGGTTGTACGTAATTTAAAATCGCTAATGTTAAGTAGATCTACTAAACGCGTAAAACAATACCGATGATGTAGTATGCCCAGCAATGTAGCCGAATCAGCAGTGGTGCATTTCACAACACCTTTTGCGTTAATGTTCTCCTCGACTTGATTGACTAACCATTCAACACACCTGGTAGCCAGTTTAATGCCCAACAATCGATCAAATGGCGACGGTTCACTACCTTCTTGTATGTGACCCAGAACATTTTGACGACAGTCGAACAGACCCTTTCCTTCCTCTGTGTAGAGACGATAAATAAAATCGGTGTTATAGTTTTCATTTGCAGATTCATTGCACAAAACCAGCGCACGCGTAACGCCTTCTGCCATTTTAGACGAAATATGGTATACATCCTGTATCAAATCTTTTAAAGAGAATTTTTCCTCACTAATGTAAGCCACATCAGCACCACCGGCTAAGCCAGCCATTGTAGCCAAATAACCACAATTGCCGCCCATCGTTTCTATAACGAAGACACGACGTTTCGTACCCTGTGCCGACTGACGTACACGATCGCAAATATTGGTTATTTCATTCAGACTAGTATCGCAGCCAAGTGAAAACTCTGTACCGGGCACATTGTTCGAGATAGTCGATGGTATCACTACAATTGGTATGCGAAATGCCGCATAATTAGCACGTTGATCTGCAATTTGTCCGGCGGCATGGTAAGCGTTAAAGCCGCCAATGATGAGTAAACCTTGTATATTGAACTGCTTCAGCCGTTTAGCGATTTCATCAAAGCGACCCTCGGGCAAAGTGTTATTTGTGCCGAGATTAGCACCACCCTGGCCAACCCAACCAGTCACATCGGACCATTGCATTTTTTTGATATGACCCATAACGAGACCTTCGATACCGTCCTGTATGCCAAGCGCTATGTCACCATTGAAGATGACATTTCGCACAAAGCTGCGTACAGCAGAATTCATGCCACAAGCAGGGTTACCAATATGCATTACGGCAAAAGTGTATCTGCCCTTGCCTTCGGCAATCACAGTTTGACGTGCCGGCTTCAAGCGTAATAATCTTTTGTACATATCAAAATTACGCGCAAACGATAGCCCACGCAATTCTACTGCCAAGTCCCAGTCTTTGTCTGCAATAGCCTGTGCCACGGCTTTAGTACGTTCAACGCCCTCCATGAGCGGCACACGCACTGCATGGTTACCGTCCAGAGTTACTACAACTGGTTCCGTATCATCAGTCGCCTCCAATAATGCAATGACCGCTTCGACACCCATGCGGCAACCCAGTATACGATCGAAAGCGCTCGGATTACCACCGCGCTGCACATGGCCCAACACAGTCACGCGTGCATCGCGCTTTAAACGTTCCGAAATAATTTCCTGTACTTCCACAGCAGAAATTGGAGTGCCTTCAATATCGATGGCACCCTCAGCAACAATGACAAAACTCATGCGTTTTCCGCTTGATAGCTCCTGTGTTAGTTTCTCGAATAAAATATCCTCCCAATCGGTTGGCACAGGCTTCTCCGGAATAAATATAAAATCAGCCTCTGTAGCAAGGCCTGCTGCTATGGCTAAGTAACCACAATTCCGACCCATCACCTCCATTATGAAGATACGTTGATGCGATTGTGCAGTGCTCACAATGATATCGATCGCTCTTATAATTCGATGCAAAGCCGAATCAGTGCCTATGGTCATATCAGTACCACAAAAATCATTATCGATGGAACCGACCAAGCCAACAATATGTAATATTTTGCACTTCTCTCGTTGCGTAGCTGTTATATCCCTACTATCGATGAGTTCAGCAAGTAAACTGGTCCATTCTTGACGAAATAAATTAGCGCCAGTCAATGAACCATCGCCGCCAATAACAGCCAAATTGGAGATACCCCTTTCAACAAGATTTTTAGCCGCTTTCAAACGTCCCCAGCGTTCCATAAAATCCATACAACGTGCCGAACCGATAATTGTACCACCGATATGTATTATAGATGACACGGATGCCCAATTGGCTTCCTCAATGTTATCGCCGCCATCAACCAGTCCCTGGTAACCTTCATGTACAAAGAAAACCTTGCATCCCAAATAAATTCCCATTCGCACAACAGCGCGTACAGCAGCATTCATGCCAGACGCATCTCCGCCGCTAGTCAAGACAGCTAAGCCACGACCCTTTTGAGAGCCACGCACCAAGAATTTTTGCTTGACTACATATGAAGCCATTACAAATATTATGATGCAACTTTTTCTAATTGTATAGATTGCGTAAGTGTTTTTTTAGTCTATCAAAGCTTTGAATGTTAAATTTTAGACCAAATTAGTCAAATAGGAAAATCACTTTAAGTAATTTTGCTTTTTAACAAACAATTCAAAGTCGAGTTGATACTTCTTAAAGTTCCAATGCCAAAATTCATAAATTTTTTAAACTTAACTGTCGTTTGGCACCACTAAAACATCTCTGTAGAGAATTTTTGGAACGTGTTGTGCTCTGTAGGATCAGAGCCAACCGGTATAGCTTAGGAAGGACGGAAGGGGCATGAGAGGCATAGATTCGTCAGCGATTCTCAATGCCAACGTCCAATGTGCCTTAGTCTACTCGATCTAAATGCAGGACACACACAGAGAAAATGTTCTAACCTTTATGAAGAGTCCTTTTCTTTACAACTTCTGCAGGTTATGTTGAAAGGGATACCTAATATGGCCACGTATTCCCCAATGACCCTTCCCTGTGATGGCAGCTGTAAGTCTTAGCAAGGTCTTTACAGGAGTTTAACAGTAAAGTTCTGGTACGTTTGGGATTAGTCGTTGGCCAAATAAGCTTAGGTTGAGGGTGACTCTAGCACTAATTGGGATCTGTACCGCGATCTGGATAGACTCACCCAGGACCAGCCAGTCAGTTTGCTCGTTTGCTCGTCTGGAACACAGCGCAGATACTCGAGATCACTGTCAAGTCTTCTGAGTGTACTCCATTTTGCAAATAAAGAATGTCTGTTTTTCGTATAAAAATTTCAGAGAATCTTGTCCATTTATGAGATTATAAAATGATGTCAGCAGCAACTAAAAAATCACAAAAATCATCATTGTGGAACATATTCACTGCATGAACATAAAAAAGTGACCGTAAGCGACAAAGAGGAATTGAAAATGTGCCTTCACTTCATGTGATGTTTGCTTAAGTTCAGTTTATGTAAACAGAATCGAAATTCCAGGCCTTCATTTTATACTAGAACGAGTGTATTCGTTTTTATAGCATAACTTGGCAAAAAACAATGACTCTGCATCACAGTTTACTACTATTCATATCGGCTCAACCTGCGAATGAACGTATTGTTTTAGTTTATTTTTGCTCTACGAGTATGTATCTTTTTTTTTCTTTCGTTGGATTGTATGTATCTGCAGGCTTGCCAAATTTTGACTAAACAACAAGCACTGAAAATGCAATTCCATTCACGAGCGAAACTATTTGAACACATGTTTGTGTTGGGATTGAAAGATAAACAGACTCGTACGCATAGCACAAAAACAAAATTCGTAAAAAAAAAAACTACTCTTTTGTATGTTCTCTGTTTTTCCACTACATACCTCTTTTGACCTTTTTTTTATGTTTTATGCATTAGGTTCGAAACAAAATTAGGAATGCATCTAAATGAGATTTGGAAATAGTTAACTATATTATGAATTCTTTGTTTTGTGTTTCATTTTTAGCAAAAAAATGGTTAAATTGAACATTATCAGGCCCAAGAAGTCTAACATTGACCGATTAGTTACACTGCGTCACATCTTGTAAAAAGAATAAAGAAAAACAAAGCGATACATTACATCAATTTGACGACTATAACTCCTCGATTGACACTCTTGGTATCACAACAAAGATCGTTCGTCTTTGTAGAATGACGCTTACTAGTACACAGTATAGGAAATAATCTCTCCAAACCCTTCGATACCAAGAGAGGTCTTAGACAGGGTGACGCGGTGACGTGCGATCTCATCAATCTGCTCATGGAGTGCAAAACCGTTTTCATCTACATAGTATATACAAAAAGTAAAAAAATTTCTATGTCCGCTATGGACGCTAAAACAATCCAACCGATCAGTCCCAAACCGGTTTCATTAGAAAGGCAACAATGCAAGTAAATTAAAATACCACTAAAACAATACATTAGGCCCATTCTAATTATGGTGTTGCCAGATTTAATAGTGCTGTCAGTTTTCGATACATAAATAACAACCCTCGTACTATCCGTGTATTTTGTAGTTACTTTGATTGCTTGATTTTACTTTCTCAGATTTTGTTATTAGTTTGCAACGCATTAAAGGAGGCATCGTAGACCCTATAAAGTATATATATTCTTGATCACCTCGACGAGACAAATCGATTTAGCCATTCCAGTCTGTCTGTCTGTCTGTCCGTCTGACCATCCGTCCGTTCCGTCCGTCTGTCTGAGTGTTTGTTGCTGCGCGATTTATTCGTTCAGTTTCAAAGACGTTAAGATGAAATTTTACACTCAACCTTTTCTAGGTCCTGTGTACTTTCTATGTTAAAATCAATGTGCCACGCCCAATTTTTCCACGTCAAATGATGTGTAACAGGTATATAAGCTTCGGTCCAACCGAAGTTAACTTTTTCTTGTTTTTTTTTTCTTCATTGAAAATATTTTCACGCTGCATGCTTTTTTTCCATTCAGTTAACTTTCAGCTTACTTCAACGATTTTCCTTTTTGATTCGTATTGTACCCAAAAGAATTTTTGATGTCGAAATTGAAAACTCGTGTAAATGATTTGCATAATGAGCCATCTCGTTTGTCGCACTTCGTATTAACTTTATGCAGCAGCAGCAGGTAAATCTAAAATGAGATGTAAGTAAGCAACTGCTTTGTATCCTGAACATCCTTACCGTTCGTTTAAGTTGGCATTATTGTTTACCTAATGGGGGGTTTTTTTGGTAGTAAGGGAAGAAATGTTTCATATTACATAATATTTATTTTTTATTGTTATCATATTTATTTTTGTCGTTATTTTAATGAAGCTGTAAGCTAAATTAGCTTTTAAAGTTGTGGTTGGTATAATTGTATCTTATCTTTTTTTCTGTTTTTTGCGTCTATAATTTTTTGTTTGCTCAGTTTTTAGAGAGGTTTCATAACTTATTAAGCATATTAAATGTGAGCTGTTTATATGGAATTATTTTCCGGCAGAACATTTTGGGCAAGAGTTCCGAAAAATTAATCTCTGAGGTCGAATTTTCGTATTTAATAAGGCAAAAATGAACTGTTAAAAGCTAATTTTAATATGTGTGAATGTGCTTGTCTCGATATTTTCCACTTCAAGATACAAAATCAATTTCGTTTCATTTTTTCTCAATGTTGTAAAAAGAAATGTTGATGACTTTCTTTGTTTTCATTGTACATACGAGCACATAACATTAAGTTAGTATTTTGCGTTAGTGTGTAAAATTGTCGACTTCAATCAAATATTTAAGCACTTCTGATTACCTTTTCGAATAGTTGAACAAACTTGCTTCCGCCCTTTTGAAATTGTGTAAGCCATATTCAATCCATACGAATGAAACATCCACATTCCTCCATCGTTCGATTGTTTAACATATTTGAAGACGTTCAATATTGAGCAGTTTACTTTAGCAAAAGATAAAATAAAGCTCGGTGAAAACGAAGCATTAATACTCTTCACACGTGCGAGGATTTTAAAATGTGTTCCAACTCTCTATTTCATCGAAAATACAACTCTGCTTTCAGTTGTTGTCGAGATTTTAATGCAACCTATCTTTGCCATCTGAACCGGCTGCGTTCTGGCACTCTCTTGAATTTTTGTGATTTTTTCAACTAAGTCAAATAAAATATTTTATTCAACAAAGTTCAACTGTAAAATTAAAAATCTCATAAAACTGATATTTCAAAATGGAATTCTTTTTTTGTTGCCTCAACTTGAACATTTTATAATATTAAACGAGTTACATTTGCATATGGGAATGTGCTTTAGTAGAGTTATTTTGAAAGAACACAAAAATACAATTTAGTGTGGCTCATTTTATGTGTAGAAAGAAAACACACCCACTCACGCACACACGCTCGCACATATACATTTTTATGGATGATTTGCAAATAAAGGTGTGTCTATACACTGAATGTGTGAAATCTAAATTGTTTTAGCTATTTCGATTACCTTATCGAAATCATTGTATCGAATTGTCGCTGCCACTTGAGATAAATAGGAATACAGACATCAATATTGTGTGCGATGTCAATAGCAATCAATATATTCAGTATGGCAACACCACTACTACATGTATGCACAGTTTTTCACACTGATTTGATATTTTGCTGATTTTGAATTTCACACTGTTATACAATTTTTTATTGATGTGAGTCACATTTTTTAGAATTTTAGGAAAAGTCAAAAATCGACTTTATAAGTTGATCAAATGTGCTAATGCGTTCTTTTAGTGATCTATAACTATACTTGCATTGTTGGCTTTCAACTGAAACCAGTTTGGGACTCATCGGTTGGATGGTTTTAAAGTTCATAGCGGACATAGAAACACTTTTACTATTTTATATATGGATTTCATCAACTTGATAACATAGCAATCAAGGTAATTATTGACAAATCGAATAATTAACAAAATAGTTAAAAAAAAAAATTAAAAATTTTCAAGTTCTGTGTCATTTGAATATCTTTGCACAGTTTAAAAAGTAATTAAAATGGGAAACTATACTAAATATGGAAAGTTTAATTTCAACTTTTTTAGTTCTTTCAGTAACGGAACATAAAAGATGTACAAAAAGTGTCTACTTGGCGATAAAACTATCTTTAAATGTTTTAGTTAATAAACAAACACTAAGACTAAAATTAAACGCTTAATAAAACTAAAAAACAAAAAAACTTTGTAAATATTTTCCAAGTAAAACTTATTGAGCAGCAAAGCGTGAAGTCGAAAAAATAAGATTTTAATGAAACTTTGTCTACAGCCAAAACAAAGTTTGCTATATTTGCTTAACGCTTTCATGTTTTTATTATACTCGTATAATTTGCGAATTACAAAACGATTATCAGATAAAAACTTATTAAGATCAATATTTAAATAATATTGTAATATGTTCAGGGTTGAAGGGTAATTTTAAAAAAATTGGGTTCTAAAAAGTTTTTTCCCCCTAATTTTTGTTATTTTTATATATTTTTTTTTTTATTTTTTTAATATGATTGATTCTGAATTCAAATTTTAAATAAATATGTTCTACCTACGCTTAAATTTAAAGAGCAGAAAATTTAGTCAAAGCATCAATAATTTGTAATTTAATTAGACCGATAACCTTTTTAATTTGAAACCGATAGCAGTTTTGTACAGTTGTGTACTATTCAAAAAAAACATTTTGCAAATGGAACATTCGTTTTGTTTTTGCCGGAGCATGAGTTACTTGAAGTCGTATTAATCTATTAAATCGAACTAAATAGATTCGTAGAAGGCTAAAGTGAGATAAATATATTTCCTGTACTCTTTTAATCACAGTTTACTTTCGTACTGAAATGAAAAATTTGCGATTTTAAACAAGTATTTATTAATATGTTTCTTTTTTCCAAATTGTTCCACAGTAATGCGGTGTGATGTTTGCAACTTTTCAACTTTTCTTTGGCTACTTTATATGCGTACGTTGTGAGCTGTGCGAAAAAAAAGTTTCAAAGTTCAAAAGAAATGTCTAAAGAAAATTTCATTGCCATACAAGATATTAAACCGGATTTATGGAATATTAATGTAATTTTTATTGTGCTCGAAGTAGGCGCACCTACACACACAAAGGATAATCGTGAAATGCGCACTTTTAAGGTCGCCGATCCGACCGCTTGCATTAATTGTACCATTTGGAATGAGCGTTCGCGCCTTATTAAGGTGCGAAATTAAAGATAAAATTAAATAGTTCCATTTTTTATTTCTAATGATTCTGCTTTCTAGACCGGTGATATTATAAAACTGACAAAAGCTTATGCTGTCATATGGCGGCATTGCTTGACATTGTATTCTGGTAAAAATAGCGAACTCGTTAAGATTGACGAATTCTGCATGGCCTGCAACGAGCAGCTTAATATGAGCAAACCTATACGCCTTGAATCGCAAATGAAGCCTTTAACGCACCGCGAAATGAAACTGGAATGAGTGTTTCGCCCAGAGAAAAGCAACAAGTTGGCGCCAGTAGTGTAAATGCAACAGCTTTGGTATGTGGTGAATATTATTATGTTTGCTTCTAGATACAATTACTTAGAAGTAATCGATTCATTCAATTCTGTTTAAGCAGCCGTTACCTGCTAATACTGCAACATCGTCAGATAAGGGAAATCGTGTTGGACGTGCTTGTGCTGCACGTGGCGGAGGCAGTGGTGTTCGTTAATCATCTAATCAAGTGCTTTGATATAAATATTTTTACAATATCAGAAAATCAATTTAACAATGGAGGCATTCAGTTATTACCAGTAATTTCCATTAAAAATACTCCGGAAACCAGTCTCAATAACAAAGAGTTTCCGAACACAAATGTAGAAGAGTACGTACTACAGGCAAAACTACATATCATACACCCCTCGTTTTTCATTTATGTTGATTTTTATTTTATATTTCGATTTTGCTTTTAAATGCTATTTTGTTGTTTGCACGATTAGATATTTTTTTGTTTTTATCGTCAGCAAAATTTTATTTACGCAATATAAAAATGCTTGTACAAAATTCAGAAAACAATAAAAAAAACAAACAAAAAATCAGATTTGCAAAAACAAGTGCCAAGAAATTTTTGAAATACTGCGTACAGCCAGGACCAGGCACGACGACAAATGAGCAGCAAGTGTATCCTGTCAAGTCTAAATCCTATATTTTTTGTTGACTTTTTTCACGCAGCGCTTAGCATTGTTGACTGTTGGCGCCGCTATTTGCTGACAGCACAAAACTTTGCTTCTATGTAAAAAAGTTTTCAGTTTGTTTTCGTCACTCACACTTAGCAAATTTATTCTTTAGAACATCAAAAAAACGCACTCAGTTAGATTTGAACATAAACAAAAATATAAAAGGATATTTTTAAATTTATATCCACGTGCAGACAATATTTTTTTCGTTTCCTTTTTAACTGCGGAACTTTTGTTATTGGCTTCCTTAAGCGGAAGTCTGGAAAAGTTTTCTTTGGTTCCGAATCGGGGTTTTTTTTTTTTTTATAAATTTCTTTTGACGAAAGTTTTTGATGCAAAGCGTAAAGCCAGTGAAGCATATTGACTTCAATCGTAACAAATACATAAACAGCTCGAAATCATAAACAGTTCAAATATAATAATACAAAATGAGTATTAGGTGCCACAAAGATGGATTAAAGGTGGTGTCAAGCGAATCGTTGGTACCATGCGAACCGAGTGCGAAAGAGATAGCCTACTTTTAACATTTACTTCGTTTTCGAAGTGTGAATGAAATAGCAAATTTGAGTTTTGTTTTTGTTTATTTTCATAACAATGAAATACGACTGACGTTGGTACACAACAAGAGAGAGAGCAAGAGTGCTTAACATAACCTCGTATTATTGAACCATGATAACAAACTGTGAAGAGCGCTTAAAAAATAGTTTCGGGTTGTTTGGATCCCTCAAAAGCGTGTTACTAAAATTTAGACTGTTTTGAATTGAAAAATCGTTCATATTTCGCAAACAGTCTTCATTTCAAAACCAATATTGCTTAAACTGGGTTTTAAGTTCTTTAAATTTAAGCTTAAAGGTTATTTACTGATTACTTATTTACTTGTATGTATTTACATAAATAAACAACGCACACACCCACACTCACAACAACCACACTTTCCTATTTCAACAGTTTAAATTATGTTCAGAAGACACACAGTAAAGCCGCAAAGTCGTTTTGACATTTGGCCAGGAAACAATTCAATCTCGTTTGTGTGTGTTTGCGGTTTCTGTCCTTATCTCGTTGATTCTATGTATCTGTATGCATTTGTTTCATTTAGTCATTGTTGTTGATCAGTTGCTAAGACACAATTAATTTTAATAAATTATTTTCTTTTAAAATGAGAAATAAATTACCTAAACAACAAAAAGACAAAACAAAATTTCTAAGTTTGAAGTTTTGTTTTGGAGAAATGGTTTTTATTCTTCAAAGCATTGCCCAACGCTGACCACTACTTTATCTCTCCTTTCGGGCAACATACGAATCCTTTGAGGCAATTTACGGTCGTCGATTTTACAGTATATCCGAATTTGCTTAGTATTTTTAAAATAATTTTAGAAGCTAACCCAGTTCTTAGGACACATCCCTCGATTTCCGGCTTCACCTTGCCCATTGGCTGCTCAATGGTAACGTCAGTAATGGCCTCCTGCAATAACTCCATTTGGTTGTCGTCAGAAGCCGAGTAAAACCCAAGTTTAACGCTACTCGCTAACCGATTATAGGTGGCTTTCACTGTGCCTTAAATAGGCCGACGTTTCTATAAGGGATAAATCCCTTTAGAGTTTTCTTAGAGCGAACTTTTTCGCATTCTCAAAGTGAAAGACACATGGCCCGGTTCTGAGTAAGCTATATCGAAGGGATTGAGGGGCAGCGACTATAGCTATATCCGACTCAAAGTCAGAGGACAAAAGTTTCTTCGAAACTTCGCTACAAAGTTCCTGTAATCTGTGTAGGACTGGCCAAAGGATTCTGCTTTATCGGTATAAACTTTCCCTTCAGGTAATCCTGCAGGAAAAAGTCTGGCGACGTACAAGTGGAAATGAGTCTAATCAGTCACGATTAAATTTTGTCAAAAATTGTTTTTGATTTCTTTGATGTGTTTTTTTATAGTTTATATCTTGTTATGTATTGTACTAGTATCTTAAGTATCTTTATTTTTTTAAGATTATGTGTATCTGTTTGTGTGTTTTTTTGTGGCATTTCACAAACATAAACAACTTAAAAGCTAGATAAACTCTTTTGCTCAACGATAAAACGAAAAATTAAATAAATTGCCTGAAAGCAAATAGAAAATTTTTAAATTTGCATAATAATAAAAGAATTTAAAATGATAAATTTTCTCATGGCGCAACGAGAGCAATGAAAACATTGAAATTTGAAAAGCTCAAAACACTGATACATTGCTCCGTAGTAGCTCTGCTAGGCAGCTAGCTTAGCTATCTGTTTAGATTGCTTGCAAGGATACTGAAAGTCAACTTCCCCTAACAACCAAATATGAAATATATATGTATGTGTGTATATGTACGAGTATAAGGAAGAAGAAACAGCAAAGTTATTGCGCTTACCTGCTGTCTCATGATGTTCCCAAAGTGTGACATTATGCAAATTATTTGCAGGAGTTTTCAATTTTGTTTAAAATTCTTTGGGGTATATTAAGGACAATGAAATAAGCTGAAATACTCGTAGAGTATCGTTAGCAAAAGCTTTAACTGAATAAATACACACACACACACACACACACACATAGCTAACTAAATATTTGAAAAAGAACATCATACAGCACAGATATGATGAATTTAAGTAATAATTCCTTTTTTTTTTGTTTTTTTTTTTTGTACCCTTTATTTAGTTTGAAAAAAGGTATATGAAAATAAATAGTTATATAAACTGAAGTTATGTTGCCAACTTTCCATACCTACACCACAGTATGTTTTTTTTTAAATTGTTTCTGAAAAATATCAGATTACTTTTGAACATAACCAACAGTGAGAAAATTGCATAACTATACAATCCAGAGCTTAATTACGACCCTCCAGCAAAGTATAGGGTATTTTGTAGTTGAGTCAAACTGTTTTCAGTGTTTTATACTTTATTTTTATATTCGAGGTAAAAAATAAACAACCGCAAATATTTTTCTGAGTGGCATTTAAATTAATTGCTGCGGCTTTTAAATTAGATGTGATGCAAAGAATATTCGGTAGAAATGTAGCATTCAAAATAATTATGTCATTATTTTTTCACTGGGAATGAATGACATTTTGCTTAAACAGACAATTATGTGCTTTTCATGACTTTCTATGAAAACTACTGCAAATATTTAAAGTCTATATTAGCTATAAATATTAATATTTCACTAAAATGTTACTAGAAACAAATAGTTCTCGTCTAAAAGTTCGTCACTCTAGAAAGTGTTCAACGACATGATGTCAACAGTTGCTATACTTCTAGTCTCTCTCTTTCTAATTTGCTTACTTATTTTCTTGAGATTCGTTAAGTATAAAAGTAAGAAGCGTAAAAATAATATGTTCACGTAAGAGTATTTGGCACTAGTTGCTCTAGAACCTAGAAAGCAATTTCCACCACAAATAATATTATGGGCCGATGTGAACACCAATGGTGACCTTGCGTTGCATTCGGAACTATCGGAAGAATGATTTTGAATTTGGTTTGAAGCCATGGTCACTTCATCATTTTGGTCCTAGTCCTTATTTTATGCGCTGAACACACTTCTGATGCCCTTCGCTTCTGGTTTTCGACTAAAGTAGGTAAACCCCAAAAATCGTGAATGTTTGGCGTCATTTGGGGAGATACGATAATTTAAATTGACGTTGCGGAGTTCCAATTTTAATTTATCATTAGCCATATTCTTAAAATTAAATCAAGTAAAATTAACTTGATTGCGTTTTCATCAAAATTAACACATTTAGTTCTTTAAATTGCAATCAAGCAGAAACTAATTATAATAATTGTTTTTAAATATATGATCCGCTTGTAATTTATACGAGTAATTATATTTAATTTTTAAATTCAAAAATTCGCTGTCTATATTACAGTGTACCACACTCTACAAACCTTGAAAATGGTTAACACAAATAAAGTTAAATCGATTTTCAATGATTACCTCGAATTTGTAAACTATTTTTCAGCAAATCATTTTTAGTTGGCGTTTTTTTTTGTTGTTTTTTGGTATTTAATGTGTTTTTTTTTTTGAATCATTCCGTATTTCCGATTTGCAATTGTCACTCAAGGGTTTAAAATTCCATGCAAAAAAAAAAAAAAAAATGTGTTAAACGATGCATTTTGCCATTTTTAAAATGTGTTGAACATAGCAATTTGTGCGCATTGTCATTTAGAATAGCCAGCAAAAAAAAAAAAAAAAAAAAAATGTTCGAATAAATATAACCAAACAAACAAATGGAAGTATTTGTGTTAGTCGGATTGTTAAAATCTGACAGGTTTGAATGCATGAAAATGTGCCACATTGAAGTTGCAAGTCGTTATTTTTAATAATTCGGTGCACTCAAATCGAAAAAGTGCAATAAAAGTCATTCCAAAAGCATACAAAAATGCCTCTTCGATTTTTGGGTGGCTGGTGCTGTTGCTTTGAGAGCAGAGATAAAAGGCTTCGGATTTAGATTCTGAACGTTAACTAAAAAAAATCCGATGGTAAATGTAAATAAAAATGTAGTGCTGCGATTTAACAAAAAACAAAAATATTTCGCCAAACAAAGCTGAAAAATAAACATCTAAAATCCCGAAAAAAAAAAATCTTTGTTCGAACTGCGATTGTATTCGTTAAAAGCTGATCTTCTGCTACCTTCTCCTCCTCCTCGTCGTCTGTAATCCCTATTGCTGTTGGCCCGGTCCATACTTTTAAATCTATTCTATGAAATCCAAAAACGACAGCATCAACACTTAAAAAAACAAGAGGAACCATTTAAGCCAACAAAATCAGCTTAACTTGAAAACTGAAAAATAAATTGCATTCAGTTTTGTTGTTAGTTTTCAGTTCGTCTCTTTTGTAAAGCAGTTGCATTTTTTTACTCTCTCTTTTTTATTTTTTTTTTTTTTTTTTTAGAAAAGGATTCCGGTTGTAGCACAAAGTAAGAAACAATTTTTGTTTATGAAGTAAATGAAAGATTTTACACGGCGATTTTAAAAAATTAAATTCAAGAATCTGAGCAATGTTTTGCAATTTGGAATTTATTTTGAGTGCATTCATCTCTTATTTTGGTGTTGAAAAACATTGAGCTTTTTTTTTTTTTTAAAATGCTAAAGGGTCAAATCGGAGCTGAATTAATTCGATAAACTTATGCGAAACCATAGTCAGACATTCAGGGGAGGCAAAAATTTGTTTTGTAATGTAACTCCATCTTATGACTTTCCTCATTCTTCCACCACTTTGGATCCATCGTCTGAAATTCAAAAACTTCTTTTAAAAGTGATGTTAAAATTTTGTGAAGGGTTCCACCCCTTTGGGAATCAACTTATCGTCTAGCGACTATGAAACCGATTATAGCGGAATCTACTCAGAACTCCGAGTCTTGCAAATTATTGTAAATTATCTTAAAACATTATAAAAATAAGATACAGAGTATCTTGTTGTCCAGCAAACTGCACAGATGAAAATACTTTCAATTTAAATGTTTTTCATTTAAAATTAGAAAATAAATAAATACAAAAAAGAAAACAGTTTAATATAATTTATTCATGAACCTTTTCGAAATTAGTCGTAAAAAAAACAATTAACCGGAATTGACTTTACATATAAAAACTTTTACTTGTGTTTAAGTGAAAAGCAACTTAAAATGTGAATATTTTAAATATTTATAATCTGAATCCATTTTGTTTTGCTAGAATAAAATTTGTTAATATTTTTTGTTATTGTTTTTATTTTGCATTTTAAACTGTTTAAAAATTCATATTTGCTGCAATGTTTTTTTTAAAGACAAGAAAATTTATTATTCTGCTAACCATAACCCCCCAAAAAAAGGGACAACTGCGATTTAGATAACACGAAAAGACAGAACCGTTTCTGAATTAAAGCCTAGCAATGGACACTTTGCAGGCGACAGTTAAAAAGAAATCAACTGCTTAAATAATTTACTACAAAATTGACAACCTAAAATATAAAAAGCATGAAAATATTTCTTTGTTGTGGTTTTTGTAAAATTTTGTAATCGATAAAAGCGAAAATGAAAGCCAGGATCAAGCGCAAACGAAATTTATGCCAGGTTTAACGGTTCTGGAGAACGCCTTAGAAAAGGCTTGTGAAAGTCAAGGGAATTGACATGATCATTTATCGAACAAAGCGACGCATATTTGGTCCTAAAGGACATTGGCGTTGTGTATAATTCATCAGGAGATACGATTAATCGCATTATACTAAGCCTCTTTGGTATCAATAAATTTCTATCTTCTAAAATCGTCTCATACGACAGACGAGGGACGAAGCTAGAAATAGCTTGATGTTACATAATACACATATGCCCTTTTACCCTTTTGGGCATCGTTTATCAACTTTGCCAGCATTCGATAACATTGCTGCCTTTTTGTACTCATTTGTAAAGTTTGCAGGACAAGTCAAAAGCTGTGACAGCGAAGATTACCACTTGCAGATACATATTTTGCTGCATCAAATTTAGCATCATTAGGCAACTATGAAATGTCCATTTTTGTGCAAATCAGCATCTGGCATAGCTGCAGTCTTTGTAGAAGAAGAAGAAATAAACATATACTTGGTATATTTGTGTATTTCGTAGTTAAGTATGCACAAGTTTGTCCTTTGTCTGCATTCGAATTGTGTTGCTGACTCACACACAGCTGCTTGTATCTTGTATCTGACACTTCTTGACAGCATTATTACTGAAATGCAATGTTCGCTCATGAGTTGAGTTATTTCGTTTAAACTTGGTGCGAATAGTCGAACAACATAGTTGGACATTTTAATTAATTCATAACGTTTTCCAAAAGAAGACACCATCAGACCAGTGTTACCCAAGCAAGTTTCCAACGTCGAACCTAGCTTTTCAAAACAATCAGTTTGCCGAAAAGATCTTAACGCATTAAAGAAGTAATCTTGATCAACTTAAAGAGACAATACACATAACCATGTTCTACAGCGATTTTTCGTTCAGTTTTGAAGATATTGAGTTGAAATTGAAGCTTTTCTCTTCCCTCAATCAGATCGTTTGTCTAGAAAAGCTTAAATATTTATATTAATTATTTTACCCCACATTTTACGTCTTTTTGTGCTGACTATTATTTGTACTTATTTTAATACTTTGCTAAACAAGCCATATACTGTATAAATTTAATCAACAGACCTTTCCTTTTGTATTAGGAATCAATAATAATAATCACAATAATTAAGACGATTCTGTTGCTGCTTTAACATAAATCAATGCCAATAAAAATCACTTCAATTATTTTGATTTATTATATAAGTTAAGGTAATTTTGTTATACTGGCTCCTTTTCAGCAGAAATATTAATTGGGTTATTAAAACTATTGAACCAAATTACATTTTTAAATATAAATAAAATAATTTATCTTGTGTGTGTGTAGTCGGATAAGTTTGTTCATTATAAGAATTATCAACATAAAAGTACACTCGTTGTTTGTTGTTGTTTGACAAATTGACTGCATGATTTTGTAAGCTGCTGATAAAGCATAAAACAGATACACTAAACCAACTGCAGCAGAAAAGCTTAAAGAAGTGAATAAAGTACTCTGGGCAGCGAACAAAAATTATAAAGCTAGAAACAGATACAGATAGTGTGCCAGCAGCAGCATAGCATCAGCAGCAGAAGCAACAGCAAAAGTTAGTAGGAGAGTGGGTGAGTGGGTGCTAAACACTTTTAACAAGAATGTATGCGATAAAAACACACAACAAACAACACAATTTGTAGTGTAATAGCAGATTTGAAACTTATGAAAGCTTAAAGGAGAAACATAGAGCAGGGATTATACACATACAAGTACAAAACATATACATATGAGAGTGGATTTTAAGCTTATTTAGAATCGCAAACTAATTAAATTTAATAAATTAGAAGCGTTTTAAATTTATAAACGTTTATTTAATAAGTAAAACAAGAAAGAACGCTTAAATCGAGTATGCTCGACTGCAAGATACCCTGTACCCAATCTTTATGTACCTTAAGTTAAGTCCTATCTTACAACCATAAATCATTGTATTGGATTTTCACACAAAAACTTGAAAAAATGGGGCATGATTGTATGGGTGCTATACCTAAAATTTGTTTGGTCCTACACATATTGGAATATTTTATTGGGACTGTCCTAGGCATAATTTATACTAAATTTAGACTTCCTAGAATAAGAAACAATGGCGATTTTATGCAAAAACCCAAAATTTTGGTGTAGATTTCTTTAGGGGTACCCCTTAAAAAAGGATCTAGAAAAAACCCGTTTGGAACTGCACACTTGACGGCTCAGGAGAGTGTAAGATTCAAATATGGTGGTCCTATTTCTTAAAGTCTACGAGATAATCTCTCTTACGGCAGAGAGCAGGACAGACAGATGAACAGACAGACGGACGGACAGACAGACATAGCTAGTTCGACTCCTCTTCCAATGCTGATTCAAAGAATATAATTAGCCTCCTACTGTCACATACGTTCGCACAAACCTTAATATACCCTTTTACCCTTTTGGTACAGGATATAAAAATGTTTCGATTTGAGTTAAATTGGGATATTTTATTGGGATTATATGGACAAATTCCATATTTAGATTAGGTAACAAAAAAGTTTTCAAACAAAAACCAAAAAAAATTGGGAACTACCCCTTAAAATGAGGCTAAAAAGAACCGTTTGATGCGACGCATGATGAGTATAAATAAATCTTTGATGTAAAGTATTAAGGCACACATAGTCGTCTTCTTTCTTTTTTTAATCGAATTGAAAATAAAAAATGTCTTTCAGAGACGATAGAGCAGTTCCCATTGACAAAAGTTGTATTTATTTCTTTTAAGTTTTTTTTTTTTTAATCAAATCGCAATTTAAGCTTGTAATGAAGAATTTTAAACTTCGCCTTGACTTTTTTTATACCCGCCACATAGTGGGGGGGTATTATCATTTTGTCAGAAAGTTTGTAACGCATTAAAGGAGACGTCGTAACTATAAAGTATATATATTCTTGATCAGCACGACGAGACGAGTCGATCTAGCCATGTCCGTCTGTCTGTCTGTCCGTCCGTCTGTCCGTCCGTCTGTATTTATGCGATTCATTCGCTCAGTTTTAAAGATATTGACCTGAAACTCGGAACTTAAGCTTTCTCAGTCCTAAGCAGTTCAAGTGTTAAAATCAAAGTGCCACGCCCATTTTAAGTATAGCCCCCATACAAACTTACCGTTTTCTAATTTTTGCATGAAAATAGCTATTATTTCTGAATGTAGTCACTAAAGTGGAAAGAAATACTTCTAATGTCATCCAATATCAAATTTTTTTAGGCCCCCATACAAATTTTCCGCCCAATATCGAATTTTATATAGAAAATAGCTATTATTTATGAATATAGTCACTCAAATTTGGGTAAAAACACTTGTAATGACATTCAATATCAAAACCAAGGTGCCACGCCCATTTTTAGCTAAGGCACCCATACAAACTTATTGATTATTTTCGAACATTTGTATGAAAAAGTAATTATTTTCAAATATATATTTATAAATGTATATAAGCTACTGATGATCACACATAAACTATTCAAAGATTCGTGTGACGGGTATTTAAGCTTCGGTTCCACCGAAGTTAGAATTTTCTTGTTTTTATATAACTTGACACAAAATGCAATTTCAAGTGTCCTTCGCAGACGTTGCGCTGAGTTTAAAAGAAACGCTTAATCGAAAAAAAAGCCAATGTGCAGCGAAAAAGATAAAAGAGCACAAAACGTACGCAGACTTGTACGAGTATAAGCGTATTTCAATGATATTGTGGATATGACCCCCATACTCGTATGTGTATGTGTCGCACACTATTTATTGCCATAGGCCAAAATGAAAGGCCAAGAATGAAATTTAATTCAAAATTTAAAAGTTTTAAAAAACGAAAACGATTCGAAATTCATTCGAATTCACTCGGAATGAAGAACACTTTTTTCGAAATTTTCTCGTTTTATTTTGTCAAATCGAATCGAAATGTAGAACAGGCATGTTTGTATTTTTTGTGAGTTGAATGAACAGATTTGAAAATAAAAACAACGCACTGACTGCAACCTTATGTATAAAATTATGAAAAAAATATATAAAACAATCCAGTTGAGTACTCAACAGAAAAAAAAAAAAATATCGAAAATGTCAACCACGACTGTTGCGAAACTATATGAAAACTTTTTGACTTTTACTTGATTTAGCGTGAAAGTTTTCGAGTTTTTTATGAGTTTTTGTTCATAACAATATTTTTGTTTTTTTTTTGTTTGTTTAAATTTTAACATTTCACCATTTCTCCATTTGAGAAATAAACCAAGTTCATCAAACTCATAAAAAAAACTGTTTGACGCAACTGTATATATATTTCAGTAGTAGTGACTTCTCAGCGTTGGGTTGGTGTTTTGAAATATTCTTTAGTACTTTCCATCTTTTTGCTTATTATCTAAATGCAACACATTTTCTACGATTGCGATGAAGTTAGAACGAATGTATTTCACGTTGCAGTACTTTTAATTACAAACAAATCCACTAAAGTGCACTTAAGCGCTGTGCTGAGTTAAGTTTTTTGTTAAAGAAAGCATTTGACAAGAATGCAGAAAAAGATACCAAAGTCTTAGTGACAAATTAAAACTTATTTTTCGTTTTTCAACTTTTTCTAATTACATTTTTGACTGCATTTCGGATTAAAGAAATAAAAAATAAAGTATTTTTAAAATAAATAAATATCGATTGTTTTGCGTTCCCTTCAGAACTTTAAATACATTTTGGGTTGTATTAATCAATAAATAAATTCTCGTCATCACATGGAATCTTTTCAAGCCAAAATGAACTTGCGACACACATAATACAGAAGCTAGCTCCGAGCATAACTCCCATCTGCATATAAATATAAAATTTTATTATGACAGCTCTGGAAAACGTATTCCAAAATATTTCCTACATTGTCGTGTATCTTACAGTTTTCGTAAAGCCTTCCAATAAAAGTATAACCGCAGGCATTGCACCTAATTTTGCAGGCTGTTCTAAGACATACACAGCCTGGAGGCGGAAATTCGTCATCTAATTCGTTGCTCTTAGCTTGTGATGTGATGTAATAAAGAAAAATAAAGTAGATATTAAATTTCTAAGAAATTTGAAATCGTAAAAATTACATTTTGTGGACAGTTTATCCAACTTTGTGCCCTTAGCAGCTTCATCAGAACTACTCTCCTCTTCGTCATTGCTCAAATCGCTAACATTATGAATGAAGGTCTCAATTTTATCAGATTCATTCTCACTGGTTGGGTAGTGTGAAGTAACGCTGGAGTCTTCTTCAATAAAATAAAATCACTTTTCTTATTTGCAACTATTCCAATATTTGAAGTATATTTACTATCATCGAAATATTTTAATGCATAACTTTTGGAACTCCAAGAATCTTTTATATCACGTAAAACGCTGCGTGTGGAATAGCCAAAGCTAGTATCTGCTTTATTACGCACGGAATTGTTGAAGTTTTCATCATGTTTTGTTCTCTCCAAATTATCGGTATCATGACTTAGTTGAAGAATGGGTTCTTTATCCAAGCTGTTATCCGATAAATCATTTGGACTTCGAGACTGCAATGTATAATTGCTTGGACCCCAAGCGCCTTCTTGCAAATCATTGTCATCACTGAGCTCAGTGCTGCTGGTTGTAGGATTCTTGCTATTATTGGAGTTTTCATCACTACTGAGATTTTTAAACAGCTGATTCATTTGATCGTCGACATCACATAAGTTATCAGTTGTTTCATTATTAATTTGATTATTTTGTATGATATCAGCCTGACCATTGGTGTAATCATAATCAAAATCTAACCAATTCAAAGTTTTCTTTTAATTCTAGATAATTTATCTGATGAGCTGCTTACCCATGATATTGGAGTTCTGTGTGTACTTCTTTGAAAAATATTTGTTGTTTTAATTATTATTATTATTTTTTTTTTTTGTAAAATATGTTTTACTAGGTTACTAAGGTTAAAAAAAACATGTGTCTAATCGAAAAGATTTTTATTATTAGACACAGTTTGCTGAGTTTTCGGTGTTTTCGAATAATTTACATCTTGGAAAGATCGGACTGGAACAGTATGGAAAACTGCCCTAAGTGATACTTCGGTAGTCCTTGATCTGAGAATTTTTTTTTAAAACTTTTTTTACTCAAAATACAGTTAAATGTTTACATAGCGCAGCCTGCCATCTATTGCCCATAAAGCTGCCATCTGTCGGCCAATAAAGTAAGAATAAATTTGTTGATATTAACTCTTCATAGTAATGATTTACGCCTCTCCCGGCTCACTTTCTCCCACTTTCACAAAATTACAGTAATTTTTTTTTACATTTTGAGTAGAACATACTCTTAGAGTGGAAAGAAAATTTTACTTGTAGACATTTATTTATTTTTCAATCGTGACTATATCGCATTAAAGTTGTATGTGAACTGTCATTTGGGAACTCTGGGTACATGAGAAGATACAATCAAATTGAATATGTTGGAATATAAATTTATATAAAAATAATAAAAAAAGAAACATATGCTTTATTTCCAATTAAAACTTTCATTAAAATTAAAAAAAAGCACATGGAATAATATTGGCTTGGTTGTTTATGTGACAATGGCGTTTTCAATATTATGCTTCTGCTTCTCTGCTTTCCCAAAAAATTGGTTCTTTTGAATAAACAAAATATTTTGTAGTAAATTTGATAAATGGGAAAAGTTTTGCACAAAGCACAAACGCGTTCCACTGAAAATTTTCAATTAAAGTTTTTTTATTAAATAAACAAACTAAATGTCGCACATGAAAAGAGATGAAATGTTTGCATCCAAAGCTCAAATGGGGAAAAATATGAAACATTTTAAAAATAGAAACAAGAGACACTTATGTATGTACGAAGTACATTAATTTGGTCCTTTATATTCCTTTTTCAACATTCGCAGAAAACATTTTTTTTACCGTTTATTTGCATCGTAAAAGGCGCTCAACTGTTGAAAACTTTTTGTGTTCTGCCATCTGATGTTGCTTTTAAAATGTCATATTAATTTCAATTACTCCTTTTCTTTCTATTTTTAGTTTTATTGTAGCTATTTTGAGTATCTTTTATCTATGCTTTGCATATAAGCTTGCTCGTCTTTTCGTTGTTATTTGTCTCCTGGTGCATGTTTTTTAAACCCGAAATACGTAGATTGTGTAAACGGGTATTATCAGTTTGTCGTTAAGTTTGTAACGCTTTAAAGGAGGCATCGTAGAACCCATTAAGTATATACATTCTTGATCAGCTCGATGACCGCCCATGATGCTTTTATATTAGGAGACGTATTCTGCCACTGTCTCTTTCTAATTTGGTAACAAATTTTGTTGAGTATGCATGCTATGGTGAATTTATATAATTTCGCCTTGACTAAAAATGATTTGAATTTATCTAATTCAAATTTGATAAAAACACTTTTAATGTCCGCCCAAGTATACACTACCGATATGATAAGAAACGAGCTAATAAAATATACAGCCCCATACAAACTTAGAACATATTTTGATTTAAAAAAAAAAATAAAATTATCGAGCCCCAATATGGTGTCTTTACTTTGGTTATACCAGATCACTAACCCAATCCACGTTTTTGAAATTTTACCTAAAGCCACATAAACTATTAAAATTCCATATGACAAGTATTTGAGCTTCGGTTCCATCGAAGTGTTAACCTATTTTCTTGTTTTTAATTATTATTTACATTTTCTGTTTTCGTTAGCAATTAACATGTTTCCAAAACTTCCTTATTTTTTATTCGTTTCGGTTTATTCGTATTTTCCGTTATTGCTCGCTGCAATGCATTTTTTATTTTGTCACACTTTCAAGGGTGTTGCATGCAAATGGTTGTAACTTTGCAATTTTCATTCTTGTCTTTGCTGTCATCAGCGCAATTTTCTACTTAATTTTCCTTTTATGCCTCGTAAACAAAAGAGCACGAGTAAATATAATAAAATTCCATTATTTAACTCCTAGTTTTGAAGATATTTAGCTGAAATTTATACAAAACCTTCTAGGCACGTCCATCACGTCGAGCTGATCAAGAACATACATATATACTTTATGGGGTCTTCCATAAAATAGTAATCCCTCCAATGCCCTTCAAGAAAAAAACCCCGAAGACGCAACAGCGAATCGTTGAATAAATCTCCTACCAATCGTATATGAAATTCTAGTCGGTATATTGTATACAAGACAGCCAAGTGCGGTTATAGACCGAAAAAAGTTGACCATAGACTCATAACGATCAAATTATTAATTCTCGCAGCGTTTTATTATAATCTGTGGATTTCACGTTGTAGACTTCATTGAAAAGATAATAAGTTGGCAACTTACAAACGGCGTAATTCGAAAATTTCTTATTCGAAAAGTCCTGTTTACTTCGCATCGATTGCATTTAACATAATTACAATTACTAGTTTATTGTCATAAAAAACAATAGAGAGATGGAACAAATACAAAATAAAGATGTCGTCTGCAGTTAAATGCTTTTTCTGTCAGTTTGTAGCTTTTGTTGAAGGCTTTTCACTCGTTGATGCTAATTAATTGTGCCTAATTGCGTCAAAACTACACAGAACCATTGACTTAATGAGCTCTCAATGAAAAGAAATCCATTTGTATTAGATTTCCAATAATGTTGAGCGTGGAAATCAGACTAATGACGTCTGCTGAACAATGGTCCTTCATTTGTGTTGCCTAATTACAAAACACAAACAGACAGAAGAAAATATCTATATCGAATCAAATATTAAAAATTGATCTGATATTAAGTCGTGGACAACATTTTCATATAAATATTCCAGTTGTTTGAGATGACAAGTCTTGCAAGACTTCTTGGATGACAAGTCTTGCAAGACTTCATGCATGGTATGTCTTTTAAGATGTGATGGCTGGATGTGTTTTCTACAGCGTTTCTAAAGCGCACCGGTCGAAAGCTGTCTGCTACCTCAACTCACAAAAGATACCTTTTTTTAAAAAAATGCCTAAAATTTAATTTCATTCTGTACCAGTCAAGTCTGTTTTGGAAGGTGTTTAAAACGTTTCGATCCTTGATTTTATTTAAAAGGCAAAAAAAACAGACACTCAAGAGTCCTGCAAAACTTCGATGCAAACCAATAGAAAAAAAAGTGGAAAAAAACTATTTTATTTGCTCTTTTACTATTTAATGTTTATGCAAATGCATAGAACCATTAAAATAACATTCAGAATTAAAGTAAAATTAAACTTCTAAATTCAATTAAAACTTTTAACAGTTTCCAATTTTTTTTTCAACCAAATCGCCAAAGCAAATAAAAAACTTTACGCAAATGACAAATAAATAGTCTAACAAAAACACAAAAAAGAAAAAAAACATGTAAAATTTTATCCATTTAATTGATTTTGCCGCCTGATGTTGATTTTTGGCAATGTCAACAACGAACGTCTCTGATGATAAATTGAACATTTTATTTTATCAAATCACAAAAAGCATTATTCATTTTGGAACATTTTAATTATATTTTGGCGACGATAATTTGACAACTTTGTTGCTATGCTCGGATTTTCAATTTGATGGATTTTTGAATACAAATTGAACATTATTTGAAAATTTTACACAGCAGCAATAAGCAAACGAAAATATCTAAACACTCAAAACAAATAATTTAGAATTATGTTGCAGCATTTGCTCAAATTAAACCGAATGAAAATTTATGCAAACACATAAATCACTGTCAAAGACTAATGAAAAGTTATAATAAGAAGATGAACTTTAATTATTTCAACAATTATGAACATATTAAGTGAATACAATACAAAATTCGTAAATTATTATTTAAAATTGGAATTAAGTGATTGATTGAACGAATACATTAAATTGGTTATACTAATTGATTTATTCATATGAATTGGGAATCGATTTAGCCAAATCTGTCTGCTTGTCTTGGTTGTTCTACGATTTATTCGACCAGTTTTAAATCATATCTTAGTGCTCATATGAAATCTAAAAAATTGATCAAATAATCTAATTTGGGTCCACCAATGGATGCCAGATCCTAAAAATCCTTTGATCACGCCAAAAATATTTTATAGCCTTATTTAAAATGGGGCCAGTTTCAAAGTCTCTACGAAAAAAATATGGATTTTCTGGTTTCTAGGCTTCCCATTGAGCCCCAGCTCCTCTACGAAATAAGACATATCTACAGTAAACATTTCAGCTTTGTATCTTTAGCCGTTTGGCATGTACCCACTCAGAGTATCAAATCAAAATGCAACAATTCAAATCAAGATAGTTAAATGCACAAACAAAATGAATGCAGTAAAATACAATTTGTCCAAAATGGAAATGGAGATATGATGTTAACATTGCTAATCTAAAGGGCAATCCGCAAATAATGCGACGACAACAAAATCGCAACTTTTCAATGTTTGCAGCAGTAAGCAACAAGTAAAAGCGCTACAGTCGATTTAAGTCGACTCATAAATACTCTTTACGTAGTGCTGTTTTTTAGTATTCATTACTGAGATATTCAATCCAAAATTCGAATACTGTCTATCCCAGATATATATTGTTCCACAAGTTCAGCTCTTCTAAAGTGAAATGAAAACTGTAATTGAGAAATTCGTTTATGATAATGAAGGGGAGTCTCCATGCTCTTTATCAAAGAACCAGTTATACTTATGGATGAAACTAAAAAAAAACATTTACTTTTACTCGTAGTTGATCTCTACTCCAAATGTCACAAATTTCTTTATTAAATGAATACACAATTGATGCAAAAAGTTTTAAAAGAACTTTTACTCTCCTGGGACATTAGATAAATCACAAAAGATGCAATTTATACTTTGCACTGTGCTGTGCTGTGCTTTGTAAAGTCCACAGGCGTTGAAATGCAACCGGAAATGCGCGAAGCAGCGCCATGCAACATGACAAATAACGCTGCGGTTGAACTTTGACTTGAACATTTATTCGCATTTCTATCGGACGACTGCTGCAACAAACTTTATATAAAAGTTTAATTTGAGTTTACGTTTTAGGAAAAAAAAAAAAAGATAGAATGCTGCATTCGAGTAAGCTCGATGACAATATACCCTGTACCCAAATAACCTATATGAACCTTAAATAAATTTTCGAGGATACGAGAGTCAACAGGTCGGATGAAAGTACATTCAGTTAGTAAGCATTGAATCGATCTAGCTGACTCTCCATTCAATGCTAAACAAGAATAAAAATACTTAAAGTAAGTATAGGGACTATCATGCCTCATTCTGGCTTTATTATACAATTTGAAATAACTGATATAACCTTCTGGTGTAAGGGTACAAAAATATAACTATTATATAAACAGAGACAAGAAAATATGCAAAGGAAAAATATATTTAAAAGATTAATTTTAGTAGAGTCAAAACTTTTTCACAAAAATAAAAAAAGTTTAAAAACCGTTTTTTTTTGTATTGGGCAAATAAAAATACTTAAAATTGTAGTTCGAATGTCAAATCGACAATGACTCAGTTTACTTAATAAACGGCAATATCTTTAAAATGAGGAAATAAAACTTGTTGAAGTAAACCAACAAATAAATGGACAGATGGACAATAACAGACAACAGACATTGCTCTCTCTCTAAAACTGTGTAATTCGAATCGTTTGAAGAATGCTTCAATTATACAAGGTTATTTTAAGCGCTCTTGCTCTCTCAACATGTTGCGTACCAACGTCAGTCGTATTTCAATGTTATGAAAAGAAACGAAAACAAAAATTAAAAACTAAAAGTAAGCTATCTCTTTTACACGCATACACCTGGTACGCATGGTACCATAGCTTCGCTTCACACCACCTTTATAATTCCACCATGTAATGAAGTATGAAAATCAATAATTCTGTTAAACATTTAAAAAAGTCAAGGAGTGCAACACCCTTACTTATTTATAAATCAAATAAAGTACATTTTTTTATTTCATTTAATCACCCAAAACGTAAAATGTATTTTTGAAACATTTAATTTTTTTCGAAAACATTTTGTATATTCAAACATTACGTATAACGGTTTCGCCATCCAACTTCTTCAGATTTGGCAAACGTCGTATGGCCTCAGCGTTGAAAGACGATGCATCCATACTTTCAGCGAGCGTATTACCCATAAAAGTTATTTCAACTAAATTCGGAGCAGCTGCCATGCGCGCAAACTCAACCCAATCCTTAATACTATTATTGGAAACATAGAATACCTTGAGTGCTTTCATTGATTCAATCGGTTTTAATTTTCTCGATGGCATTATAGCTGACCCAAAGCTCTTCCAACGTTTCAGCCAACGCCTCGATACCATTTATTGATTTCAGATTATTTCGAGCGACGCAAAGAATTTTGAGATTTTTTAGAGCGCTAATACCGCTGATCTTTTCAATCATATTGGAGGACAGGCTAAGCTTTTCGCATTCGACAAGAGTGTTTAAAGTTGCATCCATTTTCTCAATTGGAGGCCATTGAAATTGCAAACCAATATCTTTGGCTTTTATGGCTTCCTGTTTGGTACGATCTTCCCAACGTGCTAGAGCATCTTTGATTGTGGTTGCTTTTGCCATTTTATTGTTTTAATGATTACAAAAATTATTGCTCAAAATAAATTCGAATAAATCAGATTGAATATATTTTCAACGTATTTATTGGTGTGTCTCATAAATAATTATAAAAAACTTTTGTGTGTTGACTTAAAAAATTCAATAAAATAAAAATTAAAATCTCATAAACAATTTGTACAAAATTGAGACGTGAAAAATTAAATTTCAGATATATCTAAAAAGTATCTTCTGAATTTTTTTTGGGAAAAATCTTAAACAAAATATTTAAAAGGGTAGTTACAATTCTTTAAAAAATTAAACTTAACAACACAGTTACAGATTGTACAATATATTCTCATAGAGAACGCAGTAATATTGAAAGTTGCATTTGTATCTTTTGTGTACAACGCAGATTTGTAGTTGTGTTGGTGGATAAAGAATTTATATGAAACAATAATAGACTAGACGGTATAAGAGAATAGACAAATCCTTTAAGTCCTACGTATACATACTCCATAGTATCTTTTATTCGTTTTCAATTCAATTTCCATAAACTGTAAACAGTTGAGACCAACTTTAAATGAGAAACAAAAACTGCAAATTGTACTTCAACAACTGCCACAATGCCACAAACTGCATTAAAAATTTCCAGTTAGCATATGCAAATATTCAGCTTAGACACATAAACAAACATGTTTAAGTTTCGATGTACATAAGACTGGGTGCAAAGCGCACAAAAGATAGTCGAACAAATTTCGCATAATCAATTCAAATTGAGACAATTTAATTTAAAGTTTCATTTACTTGCCTGCTGCGTATTGACATTTTCAATAAAGACAAATTTAAAATTTCAAATAAATATTTTTTGCGGTTGCAACAATAATTTTGTAAATTTGCTATTTTTGCACGAGACGCCATTTTGTGGCGAAATAAAACGGAAGTCGACAAACGAAATAAAAGGAAAACGGAAATGGTTCGCACTTCATTTTGACTGCGCAAAGCAAGCTTTGTGTGCAACTTTACATTGAAATTACTCCAAATTTATACACGATAAAGTCATTTTCAATTGCATTTCAGATTTATTTTCTACAAATGAGACATCCATTTGTATGCCTCCAAGCACAATTTGAATTGGTTGCGTACAATTGGCTGTATTTATTGGAATAATTTTGCTATTATAGCGCATAACTCAACAATTAAATTGATTTTATATACCAGACACGCACAGTGTTATCAGTGTTTGTCGGAAAGTTTGTAACGATTTCGCCATGTCTGTCGCTCTGTTTACAAGATTACGATCGGATCATAATGCCCGATGTAGTGATTGAAGATGGTTTGGTACTATGACCGACCCATAAAGCATTTAGTTCCATGTAAAAATGGTAAAATGGTCTTTTGGCCATTCTCAATACGCTCATCCCATGCAGAGAAGAGAGAGGAGCCAGGAAAACTTTTATTATTATTTTAAATGATTTGAATACAAACTAGTGATATGAAAAATCTGTCCGTTTAAAGTTTGTTTTGCCAGACCAAACCAGACCAACTTAATAAAAAAAATAGTAAAAAGCCAACTTTAAAAACCGAATAAACATGAAAGTGCAGAAAACTTGAAGCATAAAATAAAAAGTTCATAATTGAAAAGTGCTTTGCGGAAAATAACAAAAATTTAAGTAAAAGCAAAGAAGAACGCTAAAGTTTAGTATGCTCGACTGCAAGGTACACCCTGTACCCCGAATTTTTGGGTAGATTTGTATGAAAGGTACCCAGTAGAGAAAATAACAAATCTACACTTGACGGCTTAAAAGAGTCCAAGTTTCAAATATAGTATCTCTATCTCTTAAAGTCTCCAAGATAATCGTTTTCATACGGCAGATAAACGGATGGACACATGGATATAGCTATTTCGACTCACCTTTCAATGCTGATCAAGAATATATACACATTACAGGGTCTCGCTCTCTCTCTCTCTGTAGCTATCATCTGTCTGTTACATGCATTTGTATAAACTTAATATACCCGTTTTACACTTCGGATACAGGGTATAATAGAGACGAAAGAAACTCTAAACTGGCCTCTGAGTGAAAAGTTTTTTTTTTTTTTTTTTAGTTAAATGTGGTCCTGTCGGATTGCACAAAGACTTTTAATGGTGCGATTGCTTTAAAATGTTGCGCCCCTTGATGTGAAAATGGAAAATGTTTTCAACTGTGCACTTAGATGTAAAACTTTTAGCAGCAACCATGGCAACAATTGATTTTAGCAATTGACTTTGTATTTAGTATCCAAATAGGCACAGAAGTGATTATTCGTTGCTGAAAGTTGAAAATAAGAATTCAATTAAAGAATTGTTGGTGACGATTTTCATTAAAGTGAATGTTTTTTAATTTCATAAAGTGTAAAACTTGCACGGCTTTATTATTCATCGCACAAGACTGGACGGAATCAGTGCATTATATGATCCTACAAACTTATTTTTGGGTAAAATAATTTTATTTTTTTTTTTTTATAAAGTATTCAAAACCATATTTGTTGTGACTAAGTAAAACAGATGATTTTGTCTGATTCTATTCAAAATATCATTTCAAGTTGTTGTTAATCACAACGTAAATTTCGTTCACAACAAAGTGGAAAATCGGCGTCTAAATTGACATAATTTGTAAAAACGCAACCAAATGGTGGATCCTCGCCATCACAGCTGTGTACAAAAAGCGTTAAGGAAGCGAATAGGTAAAATTTTAAGTAATATTTACGTATATATAACGCCAAAACCATGAAAGAGGCATGCAACAAAAGTGCACGGAAGATTCTTGAAACTTGTTTTTTCATGTACGTTCAATATCACTATTCGATCGCTAATATTGAAGACACAGTGACTTGGATAGCCTGAAATAATTGAATACAAAAATAATTTTAATTTTCCTTTAATAACTTCAAATGCAACCCACGAGGATCGAAGAAATTCTTCAGAGCAATAGCTGCCTCTGTGCTTATTGTCACCGAAGCGAAATAAGAATAAACTACGCCAAGTATCAGCAGTCCAAAAATTTGCTTCATTTTGTGTGTCTGTAAAATATTTCGTTGTCAACAATTAATTCTAAAAAAAAATCTTAAAATCCAAAGCATGCTATAGGAAAGTTGATTGTTTTTTTTTAATGACGTCAACATATTGCGCTTATGGATCTATTAGGCGGACTAGAAAATTTCAATTCATCCACAAATAATTACAGAGAAAATAATCATGGTCAAGACTCCTTGGAATGTTTTTCTCTCTACAAGGACGGTATAAATCGAACAGGTACTCTAACTATAACAACTTTAAGGCGAATTCATCGTTTTCCAGGAGGTGCGATAGACAAATTTGAATGATTTTACTCCACAGTCGAGACCTAGTCATTCGCACTCCAATATGTATGGAATAGTACTGAAAGAGGCTCCTTGAATTCATGACTTCATTTGGGTTCTGCTAAGTAGTAGAGTTTCCAAAATCGATTCGGAAGTAGTTAAGCTATAACTGCAGCAGTCCGCCAATGCCTTTGAATCAAAAGTCTTGAATCTGCTTACAGAGACAACTCCGGCCTCCAACAGTATCCGCGCATAGAGGAAGCAAATCTTTAACCAAAATGATTTTTGGTTACTCTAAACCTCTGAAGGAATCCTTACTACTGCAGATAAGAATAACGCCAACCATGAGTTTCGTGATTGGGCAGTAAACCTTATGGGGCATAATTGTGAACTAATTAAAGCAATTGTAGTCCCACCACCTCTCCTCCATTTCTTTAAATTAAAACTTTTTCATGCAAAATGATTGCTTTTACAAAGCTTCTGAAGAAAAAAAATCTTTATCGCATTATTCTGTAGAATCGTTTTTCTTCAATTACGTTTTACATGTGATAAAAGTATTTTCAGAAATGGTTAGAAATTGAGTGGGTGAAAAGTTCTTTGATCAAATGTCTGCATTTGCTTTGGCAATTTGCCACATTCAACTAAAATGGAACAAAGTTACAATAGAATCTGTGTGTGTGTGAATATTACATGTACGAGTATAGGAGCATGCATGCATGTATGTAAGTGAAAACATGTTACGACTTGTGCGACGTTTATTGGAAAATGGTCAATTTTCAATGATTGCACCAAATTAACAAACAGTTTGTCAGAAGTTCACTTCACTACACATCGCATCGCATCGCTTCGTATCGTTGTTGCTTGTGCTTGATGACATTTACGCTTTTAACAATTGTCATTCACTCGCCCATTCAAAGTCCCATCAAGAGTCAGTTAAACTTTTCATTCGTTTCGTTTTATTTGAAAACTGCCAAAAAACAAATTGAATCGAGAAGAAAATTGACAAAAATGCTTCACTAAACGCACAGAGATATTAAATGTTGAGAGTAAATGTTGAATATAAAAAATATCTAATCAAATATCTAAAGTACATATAAAAAAAAAAAAAAATAAAAGTTCGTTAACTGTTAACATTAACAAAATATTGGAATGGACCCAGTAGGAAAAGAGTGATCCGAAGTTGGTGGCCCTAGTTTTCGCTTTCCGATCAATCATTCCTTTTACACACCGGTGTTATGAAGGGGCTGGTTGGGTTAGGGGAGGGGTTTCATCTTATTTGGAGGAGCAGATCCAGTGTGTGGTCTTTACGTAAGCGGTGGGTAACAGCACTGTTGCTCAACAGGTTTCTGGCAAGGGTGTTATTGTGCATATCCAGTCTCATCAGGTAGACTTTGGCAAACTTGGGGATCTGCTGATGGACCCAATAGACTCCAAGCTCACTGTGCATTTTCCTATTCGTATTGAACGGAAGTGCTTTGGAGATTGGAGTTTTTGGATCAGTTCACAGTTGCTATGGCAGGCAATGCCCCAGATTGAGATCCCATATGTCCAAATGTACTTTAATATTATTTTATATATGAGAAGTTTGATGCGTAGCCTCAGGTGAATCTTTTTCCCAGAACCCATATGCATTTTTTCAACCTAACATTCAACTGCTTTTTCTTATTGATTAGGTGATGTCTCCATGATAACCTTCTATCGAGCTCCAAACCCAGAAACTTGGCAGTGTAACCGTTTGGGATAAGGTAAACCGTCCAGTTCCACCGGGGGACAACCTCTTCCTCTTAGGAAAATTTTGTTTGCATAGATTTTTTCGGGTTAACCTTTATGTCTATCTTTTAGCCGGGAGTTTAGCGTATCAGCTCGTACGAACAGTGCGTTTGAGGAGATATGTCGCTAGCTAAGAAGGCCGTGTCGTCGGTGTATGTGGCAGTTAGCAGCCTAGTATCAGGAATTGTTCACATGTCAGCAGTGTGTTGGGTGTATAGGTACGGACCCTGAACAAGATACCTTCTCTCTGGCCTTCTTTTGTAAGTCAATTTCCGATCATACCTCTAAGAAGGAGGCCTCATTTTAGAAACACTTTCTTTTTTCCCCGACTGGGAACTAACTAACTTATATACGTAGTAAGTATTTGCATTATATAATCTTATATTTTCAAATATTTTTTTCGTTTTGTTAAAGTATCAAGCTTCGGTAAAGTTATTGATTTTGCTTCTGTTGCGGTTTCAATTAAATAATTTTGTGTACGTTTGTACTACAGTCTTAGAAATATGGTATACCCGAGGAGTTGCGATTAGCAATGCAGGTATTGAATAGTCTCGCTGTCAGCGGCGTAATCCATTTCAGTTTCTAGAACCATTCATCTATTTCTGCCTATGCATATCCTCTTATACAGGCAGTTAGTAAGATAAATGTTTTTTTTTAAAACTTCATACATATTCAACAGTGTGAATCAGCAGCTGTCTTTGAAGTTGACGCAGTTTCCATGCAGCAAGAGTGATGAGTGTGCGGATGTGTGTATGTGTGTATGGGCGTTTGTGTCTAATGTCTGCAAGTGATATGTGCTTCTGATATTACTTATACGGCTCCATCTTCGCAGTGGAAAAATGTGCTTGGTATGCAGACACATAGAAATTTTTCAATGCCTCTGATGACTTCAGATTCTTTTTCTTAAACTCAGTACGCTTTTCCACAAGTTCATGTGTTATCGTGTGTTCGTTTTTTGCTTTTTTCATTTACATATTTGAGCACATTGCAAAGTTTTACTTGAACTTTGACTTTGACGATGCGTGATGCATTGCCTTATTCATCACATGCAACATCTGGGTTGCATGATAACACAACTATCAACCTTTGACAATGACAGACAAAATGCGTAGACGCATCAATGGCTGCCATTTTACAAATTGACATAATGAATATATTACAATTTGAATCTCTTAAACCGATTCTGAATGATTTTTTCATGGGTGCAAATGGATAATTCGAATAATTAACTGAATGTGGGTAACAGATCGAAAAGAGAGTAAAGTGTTTCTAAACAGCGATTTTTCTTCAGAAAAGCTGGCTAATTCGGTTAACGGTTCGGAGCAAACTCTCAAAAATGCTGTGGTTCGGTTCAAAACCGGTTTGCAGCCCTGGTTTTTTTGAGTAATATGTATGACAAAATCAATGTACAAATACAAATACAAAAATTTATTTATAAATATATATTTTTTTGAAATATGGTAAATGCGGTGTTTCACATACCCAATTCTTCTTTTTGTATAAAATATAAATTTCTTAAAAATCCATTTTTAAAATCTGCATTTCTCATCACATTCAATTAATTCATATCATATCTCTTTTTGTTCGAAGGTCTATTTTATGGTAGATGCATTTATACTTTAAAGCCATTTAACAATTATTTTATATAATATTTTATTTCAATGAAATTGCATTGAAAAGTTATTTTATGTCAAAGTTATTTTCAAAAAATGTTCACAATATTTATGCGGTGAAAGGAAATAAGTTGTTTTTATTGCAAATATATTTATGGTAACTTTAGCCAAAGGAATTTCGATATAAAATTTTTAATTAATTTTATTTGGTATTTCAAATGACCAAAAAAATACATTAAAATGTACATTCATATACAACAACATAAATTCTGTACAACTAATATCCATGATATATAATCACTCAAAATCGACAATGCACAAATGTACCGTTATAAGGCACTATAGCATCTTCCAGGCGGAGGTAGTCACAATAAAGAAAGCCACAGAAACGATACAACAACTACAAATATCACAAGAACTAACAGTTCCAGAAATGTCCTAGCGAGCGAGGTGTCAGTAGATGATCTAAATACCTCTTAAAAGGGTACACATCTCCTGGATTCCCAGCTATAACGAGATGGAGGAACACAACTGATTGCAAAACTTCTAAAATAATGTGCCTAGAACCAAATGAAAAACTAGCTCACTACATGCTGCAGCTCCAAAAAGAGATTGCAGACTACTAGTAGGCATCTTAACAGGTCACTGTCTAGCGGCCGCTCATGCAAAAAGCTAGGTACAACATCCACAGACGTTTACAGGAAATGTGAGGAGCGAGGAGTCATAGAGACTCTAGAGCACCTCATTTGTAACTGTCCAACTATGGCTTGAATAAGAATAAAATATACAATGTACACCTCGGATCGAATCGTTAAAAGTGGCGGCCAGTTGGACTAATAACAAATTTCTTGTATTTGCTTAGCCCGCAGGAATATTAAAAAATTACGGTAATCTCTGAACGACATCCGTTATCGGTATCACTAAGGACCTAAAGACACTGCCTTCCTTCCTACCTACCTATCGCTTTAGGCTGAAAAGCATTTCAATCATCAATAAAAATAATCAGGGGTGTCACGCAAAATCTTTTTGTATGAAATAAGTTTTTATTTCTGATTGTGTAATTACCATTATGGGACCTGTGGTATCTAAATTTTTCGTTAAGGAGGCTGGTTTAGTGCATAAGATTATTACCCGACTAACTGATTAGTGGTGTCTAGTGAAAATAGAATACAAAATAAACAAAAAATAATATTTTAAATGGTAAAAGTTGTTATTGAAATAATTTTTTTTGCCATTCGTCCTGATTGAGAGTATGAACAACCCAATTAATTCATAATTGAAAGCATTTCAATAGAGTTTCGATTTATTCAAACGCAGACACACACACACACACACAAACGCATTAAGTTCGAACTAAATAAGTCAATAATTGAAGCATGAGCAACCACAGCAATGTACGAGTATACAAAAAGTTGAATAGGAGAACTAATAAATATTCGAATGTATTCAAATTGCTATTTGAAATGCTCAAGAAGTGATTGATTTATGATTGTTGAAGCCACAACTGTCGACAAATGTTGCAAATGCTTTATTGATGATGTGTGTCGAGAACAGTAGAAGCAACCACAATGAAATCATAACAAAGTATTTATTGAATAATCAACAAAACATTATTCAGACTTACAATCCTGAATGTACATGGTTAGTTAATAAAAAATTATTATATCGAAGTTATTGGAAATTAACAAATCACACAAATCTCTTTAAAGTGTCATACAAATCGATTTTCACTGATTTCTGATGGATGACGCAAACGCTAACACTAGTGGAAACATAACATTAAAGTGTAAAGATAACTCCTTAATAGAGACTTTCAAAACTATTTTAGTATAATAAAATGTTTCAAAGCAAGTCAAGAAAGATTTACAAGGCATTGCTTGCGATAGCAACAGGTTAACGCGAACGCAAAAGCCAGTGGAAATGAGCTATAATTTCATTCTTTTCATATCTATAAAAGAAGAAAAAAAGAAAAGAAGTGCTTAAATAAACCAATTTTGATACGCTTTTCTATTTGTAATGTGGAATAAATTTGAACCACAATGTCCTGTTTGACAACTTCATAGTTATCCTTGCGAAAGATACACAGGATATGGCTTCACAAATGAAATGCTTTCGATTTCTATTTTTGCTAGTTTCCGTTCAATGTTTGTTTCATTTGATTCAAATAAGTCGAGTACTCGATTGGGCGTTAGCGGGCGTGATTGACTGAAAGAGTGTAACTCACGCCCATTTTGTTTGTTTTTGCTGCATCAACAGTTTCAGCACTCAGAAGGGTTATAATCAAAGCTTTCTAAACTATTTTCGAGTATTTTTTCAAAAAAAATGTTTTCTTTTTTTTTTTTTTATAATTGCTTTCGTACTTGAAAATAAAAGCAAATTGGAAGTTATTCAATTGCAGAGGTTCATGTTTTTCGAAAGTCAGTCACTTAACCAAGCACTGCCCTCAGTTTCAGAGCGATTTGTGTTCATTTAATCGATTTGTTTCTGTTTTATTGAAAATTCTTTTTTATAAATTCAATTAAATAGCAAAGAAAATTTATGCATCCATTCGAGATTTTTTTAAAATTTTTTTATCTAGCAGAACTAAACTTTAACTGAAAAGTGTTGAAATAACTACCAAGCAGGTAATTATGAAGATAACACACATCAATACAAACATACATTTCTGAAAGCTTATTTTATTATATTTCATTTGACAATTAGTGATGAGTAGCGGACAATAGTTCGATACATCGCAAGTTTAGACGTCAGCAGTGTTCTTAACTTCGCTTTTAGAAGCAATTCGCACGAATCGAATTTTAATAAAAACTCAAAAAGAATAAACTAGATTTGGCGCTATATTAAAATAAATACTACCTTTACTACCTTTTTGCTGTATTATTGTAGTTTTATTTTTTTTTTTAATTGCGCGAAAAGAAAACATGAAACTAAGAACGATGTCAAGAGTTGTCAAGAATTCATTGAAAGTCCAAGTTACGCTTGTGCTGCTCCTTGCTTATTGTTCTGCTTACTTTTAATTTGTTTTTTCAGCTTTGAACCAACTGAGTGACAGACTACAGAGTACTTGGAAGCTTAATTTAAAAAAAAAAGAAGCAGTTCGTCATTTTCAAGAAAAATCCACAAAAGGATGCTTCAAAGCTAAAGTGAACGTTGAGTGGTGTTAAGTTGTTGCTGACTGAAGTGAAGCAACTGACTACGACAATACAGGTGACGGTTTTAAGGCGTACAATGACAAAAATAAAAAAATGAAAACTATTCAGAAATAAATGTGAAACTGAAGTTTTGCTTCAAACTACAAATCCAGTTTCATTTGCGCTTTTGTTGCATTTGCTGTCATGGCTGGGCCTTCGACTTTCTACGGTTTCATTTCATTCAGTCAAGAATTTTTATAGCATTTGCTTTCCTTCCACTTATCGCTCGGTTTTCTTGTTTAATGCAGATTGAAAGGCGAAAGTAGTGGAAAGTGGAAAGCGTTGATATGCAAAATGATTGAAAGGAACTAACAGAGTCGTTAGTTGAAGGACACAAGCATTGGTAAAAGGTATAAAACTAAGCAGAGTTACGAACATTATAAAAAAAAAAAATGAATTACATCGAAACTAGGACAAGTGTCAAAATCACTTAAGAACAAATGACAACATTGAAATATGAATGACGATGATGATGATGAATGGACAGTACGACACGCTGTGATGATGAAACATAAAGAGTATGCAACAGAAATATTGTATTCAGATAATCTGAATAGAACCGAAAAAACGAACAGAAAAAAAAAACGTTCGCTTTGATAGAACTTCCATGCGTTCCAAACTTTTCGACAAACTGATAAAGCCGTTCTAAATGGTTAAAAAAAAATAAAAGTTGTTAATAAAGTTCTATGAATTAAATTTTAAATGGAAAGAAGGGAAAATGATACCCGACACACGAATCATTGAATGGTTTAGATAACATTTGGAGATGGCATGGGTGGGGGTCAATGGTCTGATACATATTCTAAGACAAACAATTTCTTGAAAATATCAGTAACTTATATATATAGTGGCCCGATCCTTATAAAGTCTTAAAATCACCTTAAAAGTGTTATATTTTTCAATATTTTACACCAAAAATAATTTATTCACTCGAATCCGTGAGTCTGGGTTCCGGGTTCTTGTACATATGTGTGACATGTATAAAAATTCTTTCATTAAATTTAATTTTGGAATCGGAGCGAAGTGCTGAGAAGTGTTTTAAGTTTCGTTTTTGTATAAATTGAATGCAGTATTCATTTTTTTTTAATTTTGTCGACAACGTTAAATATGGCTTGCAAATATAGCTATGCAAGGAAAGTATTTTATCGTTTAGCACCTCGACTAAAGCTCTCATTTGTTCTTTTAATTGTCTCAGAGCAATTAACATATTTCCAACACGTTCTATATTCTTTTTCTATACACTTTGTTGTTGCTATTTTTGCCATTAAAGAACACTTTGCATACTTTGTCACGCCTTCACTTGCTTTTATTCACACAAAAAAAAAAAAAAAAAAAAAATAAAAAAAAGAAGAACGTTGCTTTTGTCTTTGTTTCCTTTGACATTGTCTTTGTCGTTGTCATCGCAGTCTTCTTTTCATCATAATTATCACTTTCACTTAGCTGTGCGTTGGAATGAACACCTTAAATTGTTACGAGCCACTCGAATGCTCTTAGCGGCACTACACCAACCCGATACTTCACATTCTTATTTTTGCTTCACTAAGTCACTTCACTTCACTTCACCCGACAGCCATTGTTTGACTTGGTCATTAGCAGATTAAATTTTTCCCTTAAAGGATTTTAGGATATTTTTTACGCTTTTTCCATTTAATATGAAAACAGATACTTTAATTTGTTAAGAAGTTTTTGCTAATTTTAGACGGACGGATATAGCTGGATCGACTCAATTCGTCAAGCTGATCAAGAATATATAAACTTTATAGGGTCCTCGATGTCTCCTTCAATGCGTTACAAACTTTCTGACAAGATGGCGGATATAAAAATTAAAAGTCAATCTGAACGAATTTTTTGGCGCACAGTATCGCACATTGATGCATATTTATCTTTCTTTTTATTTATTTATTTTTTTTTTTTTAATAATTGTATTCTTTTGCTTTCTCTTGCCTAGCCAAGAGCAATTATTTGTGCCAAGTTAGCGTGCCAACAACAAAATCATTGCCAAATAGTCAAAACGCCTTTGAACTCAACACAGCATCTTTGCAAAGCTTAAACTTTAATTGAGGCATTAAAGTTAAAATTTGTCGCCTGAAAATAATAGCCAAACTCCGCACAAAGTAGACAATTTGTGAAATTCCTATTTGTAAAATTTATTCTCATACAATGGATAACTTTATTTTGTTGTTTTGCTGTGAAATTCCACATAAATGCAAAAACGAAAGGATACAAGTTGGCAAATAAACAAATGCAAGACAAAAAAAAAAAAAAAAAATGGCGGCGACCTTAATTCAAAGACCCTGGAGAGAGAAGCTGTAAATGTAAGTTAAGCTAATGGCGCATATTTTTACAGCTGTTTGAGCTTTTTCTGTTTCTGATTTAATTTGAAATAATCATGGAATAGGGATAGCACAACACTGGCTTGTGAAATTTATAAAAAAAATCTTTAAAAATTTTATTTCGAAAATATTGCAGAATTTAAAAATTAAAAATGAAAAACAATTCAGTTAATTCAAGCAGCTATTTTAAAGCCAGAAAACAATGTCGAATAAATTTAAGAATAGTTACCCCTACACGCGTACTTCTCGATAAAGTTTCAGGTATGAAACAGCAGCTAAAGTAAACCAAACAGGAAAAAGAACAGTTCTGTTATTTTTCAAAACAAAAAAAAAAATGTGCTTTTTTTTTTTCGTCGAACTATCTCCATTTTGTGTGTTTCTCTTTGGTGGTCCAGTGTTGTTGTGCAACAGCAACGCAGCCATATGTTGGCCGAAATAAATTGAAATGGTCAACCCCCACAGAAGGATGATGAGAAACATGTGTACAACACAAACAACAAACAAAAAAAAAAAACATTTCGGCAAAACATCAACGATAAAAATATGAAACTACCTACACATCTCGTCCATTTGGGGTTACGTGTTGCAGAGAAGAAATCGGTTGCAGCATTTTGGTTGGAAGGTACGTAAGTGCCATCAGGCAAGTTTCGAGCTAAATGAAATGTCCTTCTGTCGGCAACCCACAAGCAAGCACCGCAAGTATTTAGCACCGTTGGTGCACGTTAAACTATACAGAAGCACCTTGCCCTGCTATGATCCAAATGCTTTAATCCATGCAAAATACTATAACTACCTATGTACCTAGTAGTAAAATAAATAAATAAAAAAAAAACAACAACAAACATAAACGTAGTACGTCGCTAGATTGTAGTTGGCACACTTGTGACATCTTGTAACTCCGTGGTGTGAATATTTTGTGCTCATGGTTCACTTGCGATGTTTGCTGTTTAAAGCATCAAGATTGTCTCCTGTAAGTGGATCATTAATTTTAATTTATGTAATTAAGCTTCCCTCATTGACGATGTTAAAAGTCAGTTAGGACATAAAATGCACACTTGGTCACAATTTGTCACTTAGCTATCTTGGTCACTTGATGTACATAAGCCATAAAATAAGCACTGTAAAATTTAATGCTAAATTTATTCCAGAACATGTGCTGTTTTACAAATATATTTTTTAGATATTAGTAAAAAAAATTAGTATTTTGTGAGTCTTCTTAAGAACGGCTGTGCTTGATATAAGAACATTCTAGGGAAGAACACATAAAACATAAGATTAAAAAAATGTTGTTCTTTGTTTATAAGAAACTCCAAAACAGAAAAGGCATTTTACAAAACTAAGTTCTGCCTTCAACTGATTAGCTTCGTTCGTTCGTTCGTTTCGGGCACAGTTAATCATACGCCATGTTGGCCAACATTATTGGCTATTTTGAGGTTTTGTGCACAATATAAAACCCAAACAGCAACTTAACATCTGCCGCATTGAAGGCAACATTGAAACTCCATTAATCAGCTCAAATGATTACCAGTGTGAGGTGAGTTGCTACAATTCATGCTTCTTAACTCTGTGGTTTTGCTTTAACTTTTGTATTGATTTTATCCTTGGTGTACGGACGTGGCATGCGGTCGCGCATGTCGATGAGTTTGTAAACATTGAAAAATAGCGCACAAATAAATTAAATGGACGCATACGAGTACAGATGAAGAACCTAAAACGAGTAACTACACAAAATCTACTGTACCAATAAATTGTGGCTAACAATAAAATAAACCTAATTAAATATTTAAAGGTTAATTAGATGCTTTACGAGTATTTTGTTATTTTCGATTTCTTGCAAAACATTGTTTCGTTTCGTTACGTTACGCTTCAGTAAGTCAATTAATTCTGAAGTTTTGAAGTTAATAAATATTTGAAATATTTATTTATTATTCGTGAAAAGAAAATTTTACTTTGGCTTTAATTCTTTAAATTTGTTTTATCCAAAAATTTATTTGTTGTGGTTCTACTAAAGCATCAATTCAATCATAGAGTATAAATTTAATCTATTAGCCATGTTCCCGTAATCGCAAGAAATTTTGCGATTTACTTTTAAATCGCAAATCGCATAATATTTCCGATTTCAAAACGGCAGCGTTTGAGTGAGTGAAATGAATGGGAAGACCGATAACCATTTGTAACCGCAGTTTTTGTCAGGTACAATGCAAAGAAACGTTGTGTAAATTTAAAATCGTACGAATTTAAATCTCAAAAGTTTTGCGATTTCGTGAGCATGGCTGTATATGTTTTTTTTTTTTTTTTAAAATAAAAGTCAGTCAAGCATGTATAGATAGCGTGTATATTCATCTATAATGCCTCGCAAGTTAAAAAAAAAAATAAGTAAATAAAAATTCAGGTTAAAAGTAAAAAGTTGAATGAATAAAAAGGACTAAATTTACAACAAAAAAAAAAAGAAAAAAATATTGTTAAATATTTGTAACTTTGCTGTTCTTAACGCTTTATATTCATGAAAAAAATTTATTAAAGAGTGCTTTCTAGGAGTGTATGCATAATATAAAATAAAAGATTAAGATTAAACTCGTCTGAATTTCTTTAGAAATATTTTTCTATGATTTGTGTAAATTTCGCTCTTTATGTTAGTATTCAAATCTGTGCAAAGGATTTATATGTATGTGCAAATTTAAATATCAAATATATACATACACTTACGAGTATGTTACTCCAACGACGACTGCTCAAAACAAAATATGACATATGTATTCATAAATATTTTGTTAAAAAAAAAACAATTACCATATCAGAAGTCTACGAAAATTGTAATCCTGCAGAGATAGTACTCACAGAAAAGAGGAACGACAAACTGCATCCCCAAAAAATGTAACATTTGCATGGAACGGAAGAGTGGGTATAGTTTTTACAATTTAATTACATGAAAGGAAAGAAAGGAAAGTCGACCAATAATCAAATTAAGATTGGAATCTTTACACATAAATCTCTTTCACTTGTCCCAGTAACATAATGACGGAAGACACGACTACAGTCCAAACGACTTAAGATCGAAAGCTGAAATTTTTTACTGTAGCTTCGTTTTATTGTGAAAGTGAGGACTATAAAGGGACTTTGTAATATTTTGACCAGAGGCCTAATGGCGGCCTTGAAACTAGAGAAGCCATATCTCTGGGATGTTTAGACATATGTTAGAGACTTGATATAAGAACATTTTTACCAGAGGCCTTATGGGGGCCTTGAAACTAGAAAAGCCACATCTCTGGGATGTTAAGACCTTCAGACTTAATATAAGGCGCATTTGAAAGGTAGTTAGAAAATATTTTAGACGTGTTTAAGCGATTTCCAAAATTTAGACCTGGGGCCCAGTGTTGGACCAAAAATGAATTATTTGTACCTTTTCTTTTAATTTTTTTATTTGGGCAGAGTTGTGGAGTGTTCAAAGGATTTCCGAAATTTGGACCTGGTACGCATTGGTGGATCTTTAATAAATTTGTTGACCAATTTTTTGATTTAGATTTCATGTGAGCAATAAGACGTGATTTGGTATTTATTGACCCAGGGCCTATCTTTGAAATGAAAAGACGTAGAGACTTGAAACTGTGCGAATTTTAAAGATGGTTAGAAAATAATTTTCAGATAAAATAAAACCTACATTTTAATAAACATTTTAGTCCTATTAAACACCGTTAATAGGACTAAAAAGTTTCCAAACGAATGTAACGTCCACAACATAGGAGTAACCCTCATGGTTTATGTATACGCTTCTATTTTTTTTTTTTTTTTTTGTTAAGGTGTTACACCTTTGGAAAAAAAAAATTGTTTTTTTTATAAACATATTTTCAAAAACATGCATCATGTTTTGTTAAACTTTCTCATACTCAACACTTTGAACTCGTTGTTTTGATGTTTTTTTTTTTGCCTCGGGCAATGCACAAACATTCTCGTTAAGCTTCACATCATCAATAAAGCATTTGAACATTTTGCCGCCCCGTTCCCGTCCCGCCCGTTTCTAGTTGAAAAATCATAAATCAATCACTTCCTGAGTAATTTCCCGTCGAGAGCAGTGTCCCTCTGCATATTTATGGGAGTATGTATGTGTGTGTGTGTATGAATTTCAGTATGAAATATTTTGCCACAAAGCAGCAAGTATGACTGTTAAATGTTATTTATGGCTGAAATTTAGACACACCTCCACATACGCACACACACATAAAAACCGTACAGAATATTGCAAAAAGGACTCAGTCTGGCATGAGAATTTGACTGTTTATTTCCATAACATATAACTCTGCATGTGCAATTGTTTTGTTTTTTTTTTTTTGTTGGTTTGTTATTATTTTGTAATTTTGTATCTGAAGGATTGATATGATTTGTGGTAAACAATCATAATAAAAGTAATAAATTTGTGTATAAATGTGCAATGTGCTTTTTTATGTGTTTTTTTTATGATTGCAATAATTATTGTTAAAGACATTCGTAAGTAGGTCATTAAATTTTTTGTATGATTCAACTCAATGAGACATTTAAGCTTAATATGCTTTTTATTATTTATTGATGTGAAATTTATCAAGTGAACTCACTGAAATTATTCAGACGATTTGTGAAGACAGTTCATTAAGTGTCAATTGAAAAATAAATATGATTTAATAAATTTTCAAGTTAATAAAACCCAACAACAATGGAACATAAAATTTAAAATTAATAACAAATTTCTAGCTATGAAAAAATCAAAAGCGTTAGATTCGCACAAATAAATCAAGGCTGCAAGCCACTAAAAAAGTGGCACTGTAAGGGAAACGAATGTAGTTCGTTTAAGCCAAAAGAGACGATCTAGCTATGTCTGTGTGTGTCCGTCCTCATAGATAGAGCCACCAAATTCGAAAATGGGCCTTCCTTATCCGTCAAATGGTCACTTAAAAACAAAACCCATTATAAAGAATAGCCCACATTTAAACCTACCCCAAGACTTTTTGTTTTTCATGAAAATTTTGTAAAGTTTATGCCAATGAAAGTCCAAAGGGGCCAAGGGGCTACTCCCCTATAGAAATTTATACCAATTTTATTTAACCTTCTTACCTTATTTAACCTTCTTACCTTCTTAACCTTAGACATGATTAAATGCAATAAAGTAATGTATCACTTACCTACATTTCATTGTACGTTTTTCAAAATTGACAATCGGGCACTTATCAAAATTGGCAATCGGGCACTTATCAACATTTTTTTCGTTTGTAAAATATTACAGCGTAATGACGTCACCGCAAGAACAAGAACTTTTGTCTTTGTTTTTTTTTTTCTCTTAAAGATTGTTGCAATACATTGCTGCATTTTTATATTATTTATACGAAACGCAAAAATTTTATTTAAAACTAATTTTACTAAATGTTTTTATTTGCACACGCGCACGCACATTTTACACAACTTCACAATGCACAAAACTTTAAAGCACTGAAGAAGCGAGAGAGAGACGTGATACAAAAAATCGACAGAGAGATCGTTGCAATTACTGAGCGTGAGAGAATACTAACTAAAACTAACGGTAAAAGAAATAAATGCAAATAAACAAAAACAAAAACAATTTATATTAATATTAGCGAGGCTCCAATACATTGAAAAAAAATATCGGCTATGTCTGTATTTTTTGTTTAAAATTAGATAAAAATAATGTGTCCAAACCTGGTTTGTTCAGTTTAAATATTTTTACGGATCGTGCATCAAGATTTCTCGAATACGAAGTATCTTATACTATTTGTAAGCCATAAATCTGTACAGCTTTAAGAAAAGTAATGATCTTTGTAAAATAATATCATTTCTTTGAATATTTTGTCAAAAAGCAAATATGCAGCTTTAACGAGATTTCAACAGTTTTTGAACAAATAAATCTAAATTCTTAGTGCAAACGATTGCGAAAAAGGCGAAGATGACGAAAAGAAAAGTGCAGTGCTAAGTAGCGAGAAAGAGAGAGTGAGAGAGACCAACACAAAAAAATTAAGTAAGACTAAGAGAAATATAAATTCTGAAAACACTTTAATATGCTTTCTTTCCTAACAAGCAATCGAACATTTCTCATCTCAGTGGGTCGAAGTAAGGCATAACATAAACAGTGAAAATGACTTCCCCACCATTCTCACGCAACAGGCAACGCTATTACAATCCTGTTTCGAAAATTCAATCGATCATACAGAACCTTGACGCTGAACTGGAACAACTTTGCAAACAATGTTCCATACCAAGAACAGACAAATATTTGTCTAGCGGCCAGAGTGCTCTAACTGGCGCCAATAACAACAGCGATGTCAGCCGCAGTCGAGTGAGCGCACTCGCCGGCTCCATTGTTGACAATCGCGCAGGAACACGTAGCGCCTCAACAATGAGCAAATACTTGGAAGCAACGTCAACGGATAAGCAAAAAAGGCAATTACGTAACGCCTATCGAACACGCGTCGTCGACGCCTATCGCAATCGTCGTATCTTTACGGTTTTTGGTAATTTTCACACAGTGCGGAATGCGCTCAAACAACGCGGCTGGTTGGAAAAGTTACCGCCGAATCGTTTTGCGCAGCTGCAGCATCTTAGCGAAGATACTCTTCTGGAGCAAGCACGCAACGGCAACGATTATGAAGCAGTCGTCATATCGAAGCTTATAAATAACTTTCCTGCCTTCTTCATCTGGCAATCAAAATCACAGAACGATATGTGCGCTGATGTGTTACCGTATCGGAATCGTGTGCGCCGTGCTGCCGGCTTTGATTTTTCTACGAAAGTTGGACTTGTTGGCTGCTCTGAGCAAGAGCGCTGGTTTCGTGAGGAAGGTATCTGTGGCATGAGTTATCCACGATTCTATCGTCTGGGCAATGACAATGCCGAGGAACGCGCTTCATTCATTGATGACTTTCATAATACTCAGGCACGTGCACTATTACGTTTCATAAAGGAACAAGATGCGACATCTTTGATTGATCCAGAGAATGGAACAAAAAAGACAACAGTGCTGGATTTTGCTTTGCAGAAGCTAAAAAAATGAAATTCGAGAAAAAGAACATATTGGATTGGATGATGCACAATCAAAGCAAAGATCGCCGGCTGAGGTGGCAAAGATGGAAACTTTTATGATCGATTCCAAGGAAATATTAAAAGATCACGCACGTTTTCGAACAAGCAAAGAGGCTATAGTAGAATATGCACGTTTAGCTGAGAGATATTTAAAGGAGATTGAGAAACTGCGTCCGGACTTTCGTTGGGATGGCTGTCGTAATTTATGGATACTAAAACCTGGCTTTCAATCGCGTGGCATTGGTATTGTAATACGTAATACTTTGGATGATATACTGCATTGGACCACAAACAATCCAGGTCGCAAATATATAGTACAGAAGTATATTGGTAAGCAATTTATAAATAGATACTTACGTAAATACTTACATTAATCATTCGATTTTATAGAACGTCCACTTCTCATATACAAGACCAAGTTCGATGTACGTCAGTATATGTTGCTAACCATTGGCGAGACAAAATTCAAAGTTTGGATGTATCGCGATTGTTATCTACGCTTTAGTTCGCAGGAGTTCACCATGGATGATTTGCGTGAATCAATACATTTGACAAATAATTCTGTACAGAAACGCTATAGAAACACTGAAACGCGTGATATACGCTTGCCACGTCATAATATGTGGAATCTAAATCAGTTTAAAAACTACATGAGACAAGTTAATGCACCCGATAACACTTGGGATCTCATTTATAATGGATTTAAAGAGAATGTTATTGCAGTCGTCATGGCTAGCATAGATGAAACGGAACTTAAACAAAACGGTTTTGAACTCTATGGCTGTGATTTTATGATCGATGAACACTACAATCCCATACTCATTGAAATTAACTCATCACCAGATCTTACGCCTTCCACTGAGGTCACGGCACGCATATGTCCCATGGTACTTAAGGATCTTATACGCGTCGTAGTTGATCTACCAAAAAAATCCACATGCCCCAGTTGGTCTTTTTGAATGCGTCTATGAGTTGAATTATCGTACCAATCGTAGACCATATGAGGATGATCCACTCATAATTGATGGCGCCGCTGCTGTGCTGCACGAGGGCGTTCAAAAGCCAATTCCATCAAAACATAAATTCATACGTCGCATTGTACGAAGCGTAAAAGACACTAAACCCAGCCGAAAGGACAATTCAAAAGATCAACTTAGGCGTCAGAATTCGAAAAATAATTCATCATCTACGCTTAGGGAAAAAAATAGTTGTTAAGAAAACACTAAAGGAGCGTTTAAAACTAAATAAGATACTTCTGCTTAAAGATAAATCGAAAAGTGTTCCTGCGGAAATCAGTTCAAGTTCCACTGAGGCACTATCTCAGAACAAGTTGAACAATCAAAAACAAAGAAAGCGCAACAATGCTGTAAAATGCAAAGAAAGTCATTTTAATTTCACTTAGATGGAATTTATATGAAATCAGATAGAAAATAAAGATTGATCGTGGATAACAATGTTACAGGATATTGCGGACATCTACATTTATTTCTTAATTATAACCGGGACCCAAGCACTGAATATATGAGTACCCGAATTTATTAAACTTGTTTTTACAAAGAGAAAGTGAATATGAGAATATGAATTAAATTCAGACCTTTTTAATGGAAATGCTTTTCGTATTTATATTCGCAAATGCATCGCAGCCCAATTTTTTTTTTTTTTTTTTTTTTTCCCCAATGAAAATACTATATGGATGGAATGTGTACGGAAGCGATTTATTTCAACTTCTACACAAAGCATTGAACCGTTGCCAATAATTCTAAATAAATCGTTTATAATTGCATTTTATTTCATTTCCGGGTCATACTCCAATTCTTTCTGCTATCAGCGTACACTTTCTTTGTTATATGAACGAGTATAATTACTTACATACGAGTATACCTATCTATCTGAGTATAAATCTATAGAATACAACAGCGAATTGTATTTTGCAGCGAATCGATAATGCTTTAGTCTTCATTTTTGTTTAATTTTTTAGTTTTCGCACAGAAGCTCGAGAAATGGCAACCGGAATTGTAATAAAGATAATTGAGATATTATTGCTTAGCCACTAATTTTCGCTAATCAATAATTTATAGAAAGGAAATTGAATTGAAAACGAACAGACTAAAGCACATTGCTGTGAAAATTTTCACCAATTTTAATTGTACACAAATGAATTGACTTTGCCAAAGAATTTGGCCTGTTGTCTGAACTTGACTTAACTCGAATTAATGTTTTCCGTTGAAACTTTTCTAAAAGTTTTCACAATAACCCAAGAAACAAAGGGTAAACGGAAGGCTTAGTAACATGTTTCATACAATGTCTGCTTTCGAGCCAGCAGCAGCCATTATCATCAGCAGCATCGCCTTCTTTTTGTGGACTGCTAATGGAATTGAATGCATTCAACGTTCCATCGAAACACTACGATTCTATTAATATTTCGAATGCAGTTTGCGAGAAGAAGCAGACGCTTTTTGTGTGTTCTTTGGTTGACCATTAAGAAAGAATTTCAGTTTTAAAAATCAAAAATCTGTTTTAAAATTCGTTATGCATCTTTGATTTAAGACTGCGGTTTTATGCTATGAATATGAAACTAGTTGACTTGCATAGTTCCCATTCAAATTTTGTAAGAGAAATATTGCGTTATCCTTCGTTGGCAACATAGACAGCAGTGTATGTCCTTCATTCTCTCTTAGACGTAATTTTGCCGCATAATTACACTTTAATTACAAACTTGATTGGATACAAACCGAACGAACAGCTTAATCATCTTTGGACATTTTAACTTCATTTCTGTTTTTTTTTTTATAAATCGAAAATGCATCACAGAAACAGAAAAGTCCTCATCAGAAATTGTATGCTTAACCAATCAATAAGGTCAAGCATATGCCACATAGAAACTAGCATGTTTTATAACATACGCCATGAAGAGCAAATTCTTGCCTCTAACATGTCACAGCTATTACTCTAAGACGGTAGGTAGGGAGGCTCCGATACAAATACAGCCGGTTTTCACCCCAGATGCAAACCTAAAACTCAATGCGCTCGGCCACTGTATAAGACCCTGAGTTTGGGGGAAGGAGTTTAAAAAGTGCGCATAACACCAACTGAGTCGAAAGGTCGTCAAAAATTTGTAAATTAGTGTTCATCAGTTTTTGGTGCTCCAAGTCAAAATGGGCCCTAAAAAGGCCCAGCTGGACATACTAGGGTTTCTCAGCTTAACCGATTAACAGATTTTTAAAAAAAAAAAAAAAAAAAAACTTTTTGCAATGTATCTCAGCCAATAAAATATGTGGCAGTAGGCATATAACTCAACTTTCTTTTTTTCTGCATCCTTTGTTGTTTTTGCTTGTTCTTGATTTTGTTTAGTTGCTGATGCTTCACTCCTAGCATCGCCTTCATTGTTGTTGGTGTAGGAATCCTTGTTGCTCCTGCCTTGTTTTATAAATTCAGATATTGTTGTGCATTTTTTTTTTTTTTTGAGTGTTGTTTTCATCCTTTTTCATGTAAAAATCAGATGCATATGCAAATGTTATGGTCTGCCAGAAAATTGCTCTAAAATTTTAGTACAATATACGACTTATTTATAAATTTATTGTTTTAATTTGAAAGATTTTTGCTTAAATCAAGGAAAGAAGTTAGGTTTTTTCTTAAAGAAACCTATTTTAAACTGGACTTCAAAAAAGATACGAACGGCAAAAGATATAAAAGAGTATCGCCTTTCATAACATGTCACATACACAAACGTAATGGTGCATTATGTAGTACATTATTTCCACCTGCTACAAACACATACATACATATGCATATATAGTATAAATATGCACAAGCTTATTACACCCTTGGCACTTTTAAAATACTACATACATATTATGTATATTTATAAGTCGCAGAGCAGTACTTGCAAAAATTTTATGCATTACACCAACTGTTAAAACTCATCTGCAGAACGACTGATATCAATATGAACGAACGTAAAGACGAGTAAAAACTCTGCCATGGACAGAGCAATCAACACCAACACCAGCCGAGCTGAGCTGAGCTGAAAAATGGTGAAGTCGAGAAAAGCCGCTTAACTTCCTAACTTTTGCCTGTTGCCCGCATTCATTGCAATAATGTATGAGTCCATAAATACGTATATAGTGTGTGGAATATATAAATATGTACATTGTACATGTATGGAGAACGGGAAGCTGCGAAATTTTAAAGAAAAAATTATAATAAAAACAGCACAATTCAGTATACTCGACTAACAAATAACCTTAATTTAGTATAATGATCTCATTTCTATATTTTTTTTTACTTTTCAAATAAATTCTTATAATTCTCTCACAGTTTAAACAGCGATAGGTACTCGTGTTGAATGGCGACAACAGGTTCGTGTGGAACATTATTTATAAAGTACATTTTTCATAACCACTTGCTGACGTCTCACATCCGATCGCGCCGAAACTCTATAGTTATGTTAAAACTGTTTGAGAATTATAAGATTATAAGAATTTATTTGGAAACTAAAAAAAATAATTTCGAAAATGAGAACCCCAGCCTGTATATTTTTGAGTTCTTTCATACAATGCAGTACCAAACTAAATATACCGTTTTAAGCTGTGGATGCAGGGTATACTTTAGCACCAAAGAACGGCACACAAATTGCTGAAGCGGCATTTCTGCTCATTTATCTGACAGATAAAAATAAAAAAAAAAATATATAAAAAAACGCGCAGTAAAGAAATTAAATAAATGTTCATATTAAAATGTGTTGTTTGCATGAGTGTGTCTGCGTATATATTTTATATGGTTTGATATGAGCAGCAGCCGATAATTTTTATATTGCATGGTACTTCTTTCGCACAATTTTAATATTTTTATCTACGAGAGGCGAAGGACATAGCCATAAATTTTCAAAGATGTTGTCAGTATCGTTTATTCCTTTGCATACAATTTCGCATGCGAATTTTTTTAGTATATTTAAATTACGTAGCTCTTACATTTTGAAAAATCATTTTTTAAAGCACTGACTTCAACTTTTCGGTTTGGAAACTTTTCGCTCGATATGACCACCTTTTGCCTTGACTAAAGCTTTGAGACAATCAAAAAAAAAAAAGAACTGCAATGGTCCCGAAAGATACTTGCCCAGAGAGAATAATCCATTAGATTCTGATGAATTCGAGAGCCATTGTAAAGTCGAAATAAAGTTCGGAAAGTTATTTTTCTGCCATTCTTGGTTCTCTAGCGTTTTATGAGACGTTGCCGAGTCCTGTTGAAACGTTCATGGTCTGCGACCGAAATGTTTGTCTGCCCACGGCTTCAAAAACGAGAACTGCCCTTTAGTTGGTTACACTTCGACTGCCGGACACTGTATATGTTTGATCATCAGTGGCGTAGGTAATCTTTCGCAATGGGTCTCTGATGAGTGAACTTGGTTCGCCTATTGAAAGAGTACTATTTAAACGACCAGTTTCATTATTGATGCTTTTCCTATGAACACTAAAAATTAAGTTTAAATAATCGATTTCAAGTATTAAATTTTTTAAATATTTTTTAACTCTTCCGCTAAATCATTTCTACAAATCATATGTAAAGCTATTTCTAATATATTTCTACTTTACTTAATCTTTGTTTTTTTTTTTATTTCACTTCAAACATTTTATATGCTTCGATGGAAAACACATTTCAAGCGAAAAAATAAAGGAAAAAGACAAAGAAGCCTAAACTCAGTACAGGAAACTTGTCAAAGGAAACTTAAGCGCTGAATCCTCGTAAAAACTTTTACGGCTTTCACTTACCACGTTGAAGAAGTTTGTGAAAGTAAGTAGGTATGTGAAAATGTGTACGAAAATTTACCTGAAAATTTGTTGGAAAAGACTCGTTCGTTATGTAAAAGAATTTTACTTAAGTTTACTCCTAAGTCTTCACGCTGCTCTGTTTGTCACACCACAACGCAAAGTAGACAAAAAGTCCTAAAGTTCTTTGTCGCTGAATAATTAGACCGCAAAAGTATTAAGCGCTGCCAAAATTAATTAGAAATGAAATAAGTTTTTTTATATCACCTAAATATGTGCATATACAGCACAAAAATTCTATTCCATGGTAAATTTTTGTTGAAATTAATGAGCTGAAAAATTTCATGTGAAATTGAAAAATGTCAAAAAAAAAGTTTCGTTTGCTTTAAAAATATTACCTGATAGAATCAGAACTGTCATACTATTTATATATTTTTTTGAAAGCTCTAAGCTTTCTCTTTTCAAAAATGTTTCAAAAATAAATTTCGATTCGAAGTTAACTGAGTTATTGCGACATAAGTGAAAAAAGAGAAGAAAAAAAATACATTTTACTAACCATAAAAATGATATCATAGTGAATGCGTTAATTGTGAAAATGTACAACGAATTGTTTTTTATGTACGAGTATATAAAATGGAAATTAATACATTGTAGAGCTTTTCACGTAATTAATTTTTTTTGTATTTTTAACAAAATGAAAAATACAACGGAAATATCAAAAAACCCAAAAAGCAGACAATGCATTTTGGTGACAAAAGCGAGGAAAAAAAAGCTGCTTCCTGTCGAGTTCGTTTACATACTTTTCAACTTAAGTTAGCTCAACTCAAACGTACATATTTATGGCCAGAAGCATAAAATTCATTTTACGACCAATGTTGAATAAAATGTGAAACGTGCTTGAAGTCTTAAATGTGATAAGAACAAAGAAAAAAATGTTGATTTTGGTGGCGCCAAAAACTTAACATTAATACACAAAAATCTACAGATAAACGCACGAAATTTTTATGGCGACTTACTATAAAAAAAAAGTATTCGGGTATTTGAATTAAATCATGGCATTTCTTAAGTGATTACTCCAACAATAACTTATGTTGAGGTTATTATTAAAGAAACGCTGTATTGTGGCAGGTTTAAGTTTTTGAATTACTGAAGACGAGTCCTGGCAAAACAAAATAAAAAATTTAAGCAGGTCTGTAAAGCGGTTTTGGACCGAACCAGTTTTGGAACCGATTCGACAAATGTGCCTTTGCTTCCAACAGGCCTCAGTGCTATCGTCTGATGTTCTAATCAAAAATTTTGAACATGAAATTGTGTTGTCAGGCATATTAACAGTCTGTTTAAAATCTGACATTATAAGACTGACCCTATCAAGCAAACTCTTTTTACCATAATCAAATTTTTAATGTACCACGACTCTCAGAAATAATTCCATTTTGATTTATTCATTTGAAATCCAGATTAGAAGACAATTCATTTAGAAAACCTAGTATACATTATTTTATAGATTTTTCATCATTGAATGAGAATCTGACCTTAACAAATTTTCATTACATCGAGATTCTGTAGGGCGAAAGAAAATACATCTGTTGTCGAAAAGAACAGTGTTTCCCTTTCGTGCAAAATACGGTCGTCATTCAGCTTCTCCAGAGCAAGCTATTCGCCGTATAATTCTAAAAAAGTGTTATTTTACTCTATATGAATACCCCGGTTTTCATTGGATGATGCGCATTTTTGACTAAATGGCTATGTCAACAAGATGTTCCTGAAGCACCATTGCACCCTGAGTAACTTACTGTTTCGTATGAATTTTGTTATGGTGGCATCATCGAACCGACCGTTCAAATCCTTTTATTCCAATTGGGAAACCCTTATAAGTATAAGACAATATCGCCTATGCACTATCAATGTTCAACAAGTATGAGTTTTCAACAATTGAAAAAAAAAAAAAACTTTCAATTGAATTCCAAAATCAGTTCGCCAAACTAATTAAGCGTCACAGCTGCTGCCTGTAATTATAGTTGGTATTAGCCTTAAATTGTTGCTAGAGTTCATATCGAAAATAATGATAATGAATGAATAAAATCATCTAAACTTATGGTTAAGCAGCAACTTTAGACTTTGCTGCTCTTCATCGTATTGGCTGCAATGCTTCGGAAACTAAACATTTTCTAGATAAATTGCAGTAAAATGGCACACTCAAAGCAATAAATCGCTTGACTTCGAGTTCATTTTGGCCAAGTTGTGTGTTGGTATTGCCAATTCATTAGTGTACAATTAAAATTGGTAACTTTTCTCGAACTAAAATTTCCGTTGGAATTGTCGAGTTTATTTACTCAACCTCGAACCATTTTCTTCTTCAATTTCGCATTTGGCTAAATTATTGGCAAAAGGAAAAATAGTAAAAGTAATAAAATTCTCAATTATCTTTATGGCATTTTTGGCTTGTTTAGAAGTCTCTAGGAATATTTTCTACTTCGTTGATTATTATTATTGCAACATATTTTTGCGCTACGACTTCGACCATTAAAAGAAATTTCACTTTATTTCTGGTCTAATTTTACTTTTGCACAAACAAAATATTGTCTGCAATTACGTTCTTAAAAATGCAAAAATGCATATTTCATAAGCGTATAACTTATTTATTCATAGATGTAATTTAGTACCCACTTTAGAGAAGCTTTTGAATCTTCATCAAGTTTTCTTATTCGCATTAAAACTTTTCGATTCTCTTTACTATCACATTTCACATTTCGCGCTTCGTTGGCTATTAAATTTTCTTTGTAATACAATAATGGCTGCAAAAAAAAAAAACTTTGTTTTTATTGTTTTTATGAAGTTCAAAACTTTAGTTTATTGTGAGCATCGACATTATCAAGTGCAGCACTGCACAGAGCACTGATTTACATTCTCCGCATGCATTTAAATTTAAGGTTTTTTAAAAATATACGATGTACTAGTGTTGGCAAATAGAGTGATTTTAGCGACTGTGACTTGAAAAACGCAGTGACTGCAAACATCAGTGATTAAATCACAGTTCACAAATAAACAATTAGCGATTACTGAACAGGTTCACTGTTCGCAAAAAGCGATACACATACAAATCGTTGTTAATTTCTGAGGAGGAAAATCGCAAGTCACTATATTCAGTCGTAGAGCGACATTGCGATTTTTAAATCACTGTGAAAAAATCACCGAAAGTGATTTTAGTATGGAAATCCCTAAAGTAAATACGCGACAAAAGCTTAGGATATTTTCAAAACTTTTTGTTATTAGGCTTTGAATTTGTTCTTTCTATTTTTCTTTCATGCAACCCACTAATTACAAAATAAAATAATGAAACACCATAAGTCACGTTTTCCACGTTCACTTCGCAGCGCGCTGCATATTCCCATTCCACAGCACTGCTACAAGTCCGAAGCTGTTATTCTATAAATAATTTTTATGTGTTCGTGTATATTTACTCATTCATGACTTCATTATGTCCATTATTGGACACATTTTATTATTATTGAAACGCCACACAGTCCGACAGACACTTCAATAGAAACTGGAGTAAAATTGAAGCAATACAAAACATGCTACACGTGGTTACTTAATTTAATATTCCAAGTCTTAATTTATTTCATCTATTTTATTACTTTTTTTTTTTTTTTTTGTTTTGGTTTCGTAAATTTCGTTTATTTTGATACATTTTCTCTCGGTGACATCTTGCTTATATTTGCTGTCGTTCGCTTTTATTTCATGCAATAAATTTCTTCTTAGGTTTCATTGAATTGTTTTCATGTTCATTACTCAGAAAAAGGATGAAACTGGTTGGCAATTGTATAAAAAAAATTTATGCGGAAGAGAAATAAAAAAAAAAAAAACATTGTTACAATTTTAGTTAGACTTGAATACGAGTTTATTGACTTAAATTGGTTAATTTGACTATTTGGGTAGTTTGATATAATTTTATGTAAAAAAAATCAGTATATTTCGCTACTTATTCTAGATTTCTGGTCCCCAATTTAAAACTGATATAAAAGAATTCGATACAGACGAATGTGAGCGCACGTTAGTCATGCACAATTTTTGCCATAGACCACCCCATGGAGTCTTCAAGGCTATTAAACCCGATTTTTGGCAAAATTCAAATCACATCCTTAGGATTGTTGTATGTCGAAAGTAAGAAGACCCGTATTTTTTTTTAATCGGATAATATTTAATGGTACCACAAAGACCCTAAAGTTTCCCATGCATTTTACATGGTTAAAAAATATTCATTTACCAGGTTTCTATATTAAATCTAAAAATGTTATTTTCTATGAAAAACACCATTGGAAAACTTTAGGGGCCTTGCGACACTATTAAATATTATCTGATTAAAAAAAGATACGGGTCACTAATTTCGATACAAAACAATCCCAGGGGGTGGGAGCATTAAACATTTTGTTAGGATTTTTATCCTTTGCATATATGAACCACCCTATATGTACTACATTCTGGAAAACAAACGCATGTCAATGGTTCCCAATTGGAGCTAGACTACATTTAAACTGTTAATGTTGCCAGATTTCTCCACTTTAGCTGAATTGCTTGTTAAAGCCTTTAATCGACATGTAAATGTATCTATCTAGTTTTTTGTGAGTTAAATTTTTCTATAGAATACATATGTATTGTACCTTTATGAAATTCAAATACTAAATTAAATAAATGAGAAAACTTTTGCACAATGCGATTGCAACATGATAAAGTTTTTTTTTTTGCATTTTCAATTAAAGTTTTACGATACAAACACACCGACTCGCTGTCTGGAATGTCGAATAAGGAGAGAAATAGGATGTATCTACTCTTAACGACGACGTGATGGCATTCTAATTGGTATATAAATGAAAGTAATGACTGCTTTTATTTTCTATCTTTTCCTTTCTCTCTCTCTCTTTCTTTCGGTGTATTCAACATAATATTTTCTTTAATTAAATTAGCGTATTTTTTTTTTTTTTTTCTTTAAAAAAAACATTCAACTAATTTCAGCAGCTGTTACCGGCTTCCATTTTGAAACAGTTGCACAGAACGATTTCTTTTCTATTAATGTAGACAAATGAAACATTTTTTAATAGCATTTTTATACGCTGCCTACTAGGGTTAGACTTATTTATGAATACATACAAAGAAAATTTTTTGATAAAATTACCACTTTAGATATGCTTTGATATGGCTAAAACTTAACATAACATTTTTTCCACATCAAATCCAACATTTTTGGACCCTGAAACAAAACTTAAATCGAACAGGGTGCGATTTGTATAAAAAGGTATTTGCCTAAATTTAAGATTTAAAAATATCCAACACTGACCAAACTTGGCAACAATAATTATAACATTTTTCTATTACGCTCAATTTTACTTGTTGCATAGCTGATGCTTCCGGATTTTATGTTCTTGGCAACTTTTGCTAAGTTTCAATCTTTGAATGTTTATGTTTTCATAAAAATAAAATAGAAAGAATTAAATTATATAAAAAGTCAAAACGTTGTGACTTGGCACTCGGTTAAGGGAGCTGTTGCACCCCTACTCACAGAAATATTTCTGTGTTCTATTGTTTGCCAAAAACAATAATTGCTGCCAAATTTGCGTGCCAATAAGAAATAAATTACCATAAACGAGATTTTGGGATGCGGCAGCAGAACAATGAAAAGACTTTGATGTCTTCGTTCAAGCTTTTTGCTCAAAAGTAGAGAATTTATTTAACTCAATCAAAACATGCTTAAAAAGGAGAATCCATCTTCGAAAGTTTAGGATTTTTTTTTTTTAAATTTAACAAGTGTAAATTGAGTAGGAAAAAATTATTGATTAAAATCCCATTCGACTAACACTCAAAATCCATTGCAAATTGAGTTATTTTTCAAAATAAAATTATCGAGAATCATTGATTGCCAAAACACTCAATGCAGCAGATCATATAGACGCAGAGGAAATTGTTTTGTGATTGCATATAGGAAGTGATTGATTTGCGTTTTGCTGGAATCTAGCGGAAAACTTTGCCAAAAGTTGCAAATATTTCATGGATGATGATGATGATGATGTCGAAGCAATATTGTATATGTATGTGTTGCAATAGTCAATGGCAAAAATGTCAACCAGCTCAGAATGTTGTATATGAATACGCAATCTGAATTTATGGGTACATATGTGTCGTTTGATATCTATAAAAGTTGACACACAATTATCGAAAATTGATAAAGAGCCACTTGCATTGAATTATGAATTTATGAAATCTGTTGCAGAGATTGGCAATTGAATAAAAAAAAGCAGAAAACCTAAGCTTCTTGAGAATGCAACTCTGTGCCATGTTGCAATTAGACAAGGTGTTGTATTCGTATTCTGTCTCTTTCTATTTTTTTATCTTTTGTCTGTTTAAGTTGTCAGTTTGCTTGATTTTAACGCTCTCAGCTTTCGTTTGCGTAGCTTTGCTGCATTTAAAGCAGTCAACTCGAAAAAATAAACCTAAAAGAGAACAAATGTAACATGACTTTTAAAAAAAAACTTAGTATTAATCGTTTCGTTACAGTCGAGTCATCTTGTGGGCGTTGAAGGCGTAATTGGCTCTTAATTGCAACACTGTTGCCACTTAACCACTTTACCGCAATGCGACAAATCAATTGACTTTTTTACTTGCAACATTTCAACAATTTGTGGCGATACGGCAAATCAGTTAATCGTTTTGTAACACAAAAAAAATATACAAGAAAAAGCAGAATTCTCGATTGTGATGACTGATTTTTGTGTCGCAGTGTTATTAGCGACTTCAAACAGTGATTAAATCACTGTTCGCGAAAATTGATATAATTACCAAACACCGAGAACTAAATAGGTTCGCTGTTCGCAAATGCACAAAATTTTCGCTAACTGAACTATTTAGCTACAAAAACTCAACAAACCTATTGTGGTCTTTGGTGCTTCCTATGCCATTGTCGATCTAAGTTAGTCACACATGAAGTGACAGTTTGCATTTTACATTCTGTCGTTTAAATTCACTGTGATAAAAATCACTGTGAAAAAATCACTCTAAAAAATCACTGAGAAAAATTACTGTGAAAAAGTCACTGTGAAAAAATCACTGTGAAAAAATCACTGTGAAAGAATCACTGTGAAAAAATCACTGTGACAGCAAACTCATTGGAAATTGTTAAACTTGTCTTTACAATACAGGAAGAAGTACAAATTTGTAGAAAATCGAACAGCAAAGCAAACCTAATCAAACTCAAAGTTCATGTTTACAAATTCCGATACAAAAATATAAACAAAGGAAAATGCGCAGAACATTAAAATTTTTGTTGGCAAAATTAATATTTTTTGCATTGGTTTCGGTTTTGGTGTTATCATTTTTCAAATTATCTGATACGCCGGTAATTGATAAAGTAAAAAATTTTGTGGCACCGCATTTGGAGCAGAAAGTGATAGCAAACACACCAGCCACTGTAATCACAACAGTGAAGCCATCTTTTGAAATTCGAAACCACGTGGCGCCGAAAACAACTACAACGCAACTAGTTAAAATTATACCAAAGCGCCTTAGAAACGATACTTTGCCATTATTGCCCTCACTGCCCAAGAATGTAGCCAAGCAAAATCAAAACAAAAAATGGAGGAATCTATTTCAGCTGAAAAAAACACCATCAATTGATGTGCTGGCAACAAGTCATGCAAAATTTTATGTCTACGATGCCAAATGCAAAATGCCCGAGCCGAATCCATTTACGCCGGAAGCATTGGAGTTACTGGAGCCAACTACATTGCCAATCTGTAGCACTGATCCGGATTTGATAAGCGTACGCTACAATGCAACATTACGGCAATACAGATTACACGTAAATGAAGAGGTGACGCAGTATTTAACGAATATTAAACGTGGCGATAGATATGGCTGCTTCTATCAGGAAATATCGCGGGGCCATGGAACCTTAGCAGACGAGAAGAGTAGGTAATTCGAGTGACGAAACGTTGTGCATTGACTTTAAATCTAATTAAAAAAAATTTTTGCAGCATTAGCGCTAAAGTCTACTTTGGTCAAGATGCTATTGTGCCAGCAACAATCAAGTCAGCACTGGTTGAGTGTCATCTGCTCAATCGGAATGTAACACTGCAAAGGGATGCTTTTACCTTTATACGTGAACCGGTTAAGCCAAAAAGAAAGCGCAAAAAGTCTCAAAAGAGCACTGAATTGCCAGCTGATGTAGCATTCGATACGTTTTCTGCTGCTCCAGCTGCTGTCAATGTTCCTGTTGAGAGACAACAACACTCGCCAACGCCGCGTAAGCCAAGCGTCATAGTGCTCGGCGTGGACTCGCTATCGCGTATTAACCTGCGTCGCACCATGCCAATGATGTGCGATTTTCTCAATAGCAGCGGCTGGTTCGAGCTGCAAGGCTACAACAAAGTCGGCGATAATACCTTTCCAAATCTCTTCGCTGTACTAACCGGCTACACCCCGGAAGATGGCTTAACAGTTTGCGATCTAAATGCACCCGGCTGCTTTGATCGTTTCCCGTTTTTATGGAGCTCCTTTTCACGTTCTGGTTATTTGACTGCCTATGGCGAGGATCTCAGTCGCATAAATACGTTTAACTACTTCAAGCCTGGCTTTCTGCAATCGCCAGTCGATTACTATTTGCGACCATTTACCATAGCCATTGAACATCTTTTGCCAATCGTAAATCACTTTGGATTCCCATACTGCATCGGGCGTCGCACAACGGTCTCCTATATTTTCGACTATTGTAGGCAGCTACTGGCGCGCTTCATACGTGAGACGCAACCCATTTTCGGTTGGTTCTGGTCAAGCAGCATGACGCATAATAGTCCGCTAGGCGCTGGCGCATTTGATACCACAATACGGAACTACCTGCGTGAATACGAAAAGTTGGGTCTCTTTGAGCAATCCATTGTGCTGTTTTTGAGTGATCATGGTGCACGTTACGGGCAACTTGTCGATTTACCCGATGGTTTTCTAGAAGAGCGTATGCCTGCTGCATTCATTTGGCTGCCCCAATGGTTCCGTGATAAATATCCCGAATTAGTCGAAGCGCTACGCTACAATCGCAATCGTCTGACTTCCAATTTCGATTTATACATGACCATGGCACATATTATCGAGTTGGGACGCCCCGGTTTAAAAATTCGTGCCGCACATAGTTGCCCCATGTGCCAGTCTGTTTTACGGAAAGTGCCCGTAGAACGTACTTGCGCTCAAGCTGGTATACCGAATCATTGGTGTATGTGTGAGCCGTATGAGGTGATTAACAATGATACTTATGTACGAATTGTTGCAAAGGCGGTGGTTCAAAAGATAAACGCCTACCTTACATCGCGTCATTTATCGGCGTTGTGCCATCCGCTTATACTGAAACGTCTGCTCTTGGGTGAACGTCGATATAGTTTCAACGATTTGGGTCAGAAGCTGACAAATGGCAATATTATCGTATATCGCGTAAAGTTCGAAACATTACCAAAAACTGGCATATTTCAGGCAACTGTCGTGGTTAACCGTGTTAATCATCGCTTGGAAAATTTCAAATTGCGCGATGTAAGTCGTCTCAACTCATATCGCCAGGATGCACACTGCGTACACAATAGACTTACGAAAAAATTTTGCTTCTGTGAAGATCGAACACAACAGGACGATGTTTATTATAATAATGATGGATAATATGTAATTTAATTTTATATATTTTATAATTTAATAAAAGTTTTTTTTTTATATATTTTAACTAAAATCCAATCTTAAAATACAATCTTAGGAGTGTACAGTAGGGCGGGTCGTTAAAAACTTTTTTTCGAATTTGGGACCCGCCCTAGTATACAGCTTTCCAGTCAGGTTGGGAAGGGTTAGCAAGTTTTTACAGCAATATTCAAAACTCTTAATCATTCGGTTCTCATTATCGTAAATCGTAGATCGTGATAAATATGAAAAGTACTTTTCCTGATATCGCCGATATTAGCGACTATATAGCGGCACACAAAATTTTAGAAGACACAATTTTACAATTAGTTTTAATTAAAAAAATATATGGGTTATTAAGTAAATAAATACATAAAGCAAGTTAAAAGAACTGTAGTTGAGATACTTGACTATATTGCATCGTATATAGCCTCAAGCAGCAGCTTCTCGTTTATTGGAAAATTATTCTTTTTAATCCAGTTTAATTTTGCTGGCGAATCAACTGATGATTCCAATTTATATGTATTCTGTTTGTTTTATTACCTATGTACTTAATATTTTTTTTACGACTCAACAAGCCGTATAGATACTTTTTACAACAGATATAACGCTTGCACACAGAAGAAAAATACTCTTAAATGTTTAAAGTGGCATGTGCTGATGCTGCTACTTGTACATAAGTAATTTGGCTTTGCTTTTATGAAATAAATATTAATTCATAAACCGAATAGGCACTTCAATTTATCTGTTTTCATTAAGATACGAATTTAATTAATAAAGTTTACATTTAACACAATAAATAATGCAGCAATTAATTGATTTGTATATTTTATTTAATCAGAATATCTGATTACAAAACCGCATTCAATTGGATTATTTTTTAAGGATAAATTTTTGTAAAAACTTTTTTTTTCGTTACACCAAACTGCATTTGATGCATTCGATTTTAGCCTTTTTCAATTAAACGAATTATATGAATCAATGCGCTATTTTTGCTTTTTGTATTTTACAGATTTCGGCATAAGGACAAAAGTTCAAGGATTTTATATTTGCAAATTCTGTTCTGTTGAATTTTATTCGACTGAATGCAAACACAAACGAAAATCACGTAACTTAAATTCATTCATCACTCATACGCCACGTTGTAAACAGGCGTCAGCTGGCGTAGAATTGTTTTAATTTGACGCATATTTTGCCCAGTCACGTACTCGTACATTACAATGACGACTTGTCAACTATGTTGTACATTGAAATAGTCTTTTCAGAGGGAAAAGCTTTTTGTAAAATTTTACATCAAAGGAATACAATACACGCCAAATGAGACAAAGCAAATAATTCAAAGAGCACAATATAAAGAGCTGTCTAGTCCTTACATTGTTGTTATTATTGTTAAAAGGATTGTTGTATAAAGGACTCTTAAACTTACAAAATTTATGGCACTTCTAACAGCTCAGGATGTTATAATTGTGTTGTGTGTAAAAAAAAAAAAAAAAAAAAATAATTGTGTGAAAAGTTTTTGAAGTTTTTAATAAACTTGAAAATTTTATAATTTGAAGTAGCTCAGTTTTTGCATTGAAGGAGACGTCGAAAACCCCATCAGCTCGACGAGATGAGTCGATATCTCAGTATTATGATTATATGAGTTGATTGTTTTATCATGTTTTATAGCTGATTATTGCGTTTATAATCCTTTCAATGATCTTTGACTGCAAAGAACTCATTATTTGCTTAGGAGAATCGAGAAGTATCCAATCAATATGTTTTCTACCATAAACAATTTTAAAAATCGAAGAAGATACATTTTAATATTTATGCTAACCTTGCAATATTACGCATACGTCATGTTATTTCCTGCATAAAACTTTTATATAATGGCACAAAGCAATTTATTTCTAAAATTCCCAAATGTTTGTCAATATGCTTTTTTCCTTTTTTTTTTTTTTTTGCGAGCAACTATATTTCCACATTAATACATTTTTTTAGATACAAAATGTGAAGTAAACTATTTTGAAAAAGTCGTTCGTTCACATACATAAGCAAGAGCAAATAAGTAGTAAGCCAAGTAAACAGTAAACATGCAAAATACGCGCGTGTTCATTTTGGGAATACATGTCAATAAAGTTTTATTTTATTACATAACATGTTTCTTTCATTTGGCTTTCGTGCTTACGTATCCCTTCCCATACCATACCATCGCATTCTATCTTTTTGTACCATCATTTTTTGTATCATTTCAATGTTCCAAACTTTGCTCTTCAATATGGATGTCGTCGTCGATAGCCTAATCAGCACGAAACATACTTTTTTTATTGAATTTATTTCTAATATCGAACGAGCAAGAGTTCGTTTAACTCGAAATTTTTTTGTGGAAATAAGTTATCAAATTTATTGTTGCGTGTGTACTGAGAATTTTTTTGATGCCAGCCGCTGTCACCGTACAATTTTTTTTTTTTTTTGGTTTTTAAAGCAAACAAAATGTCAAAGAAAAATTTCAGAAATTAAAGTTTTAATTTTATTATTATTAGTTATTTAACTAACTTTATTTATGATATATTTATTGTTTTATTAATAATTTTAACAGGCTCAAGGTCTGTCGGGTCAAAGAAATGTTTATATGAAAAAATTTTAATGAGAAAGTAGCAGTCATAGTCCGCCACGACAACTCATCCGCTCGCTTTACTGCTATAATTTGTATTAATTATTTATAGCCAACCAAACCGGAAAGCTAACTCATGAATTACAAATCATGACATTATAAATTTTACAAAGTAAGAAATTATTAATTTCAGTGCTGCAAACTTCACTTGCAGCAGCAGCTGTAATTATGATTCATGGTATTTTTGGAAACACTGAAAATTCTAAACTTTGGTATTCATGAGTTCTAAGCTGTGGTCATGAGTTCTAAGCTGAATGTTTCGGTCTTTTGTGTTTAATAACTAAACATTTTTTCCAAGTATACAGTTAAGTTTTACATGACGATAGACCTACAACCTCCACTGTAAGAAATCTAATATAAAACAAACAAAAAATTAGTCAGTGCCAGGTACAGCTAAAAGCATTCCGTAACAGTAAACATTATTATTAACTAATTCATTTCAAAACTAATTTAACTTCCGTAAGAATTTTATTTTATTTATTTTTTTTAACAATGCAAAAAACTTAAAAATCTACTTAAACTTTCAATAAAAAAAATGGTCATACAATTTTTTTCCCCGTTTCTTAGTTATTATTGCAGTGTTAAACTAAATTTACAAATCTTTTATATATTTTTTTTTCATTTTCGCTGACACTTATTTCCCTAGAACTCATTCAAATATCAAAGTCGATTGTTATTTTTACGCTAAAAGCATAAAACGTCTTCATAGTCCTCTCCGTTGACTCTTCAGAAAGTGACGCTCCGTACGCTTAGTTAAAAGTTTAACTAGCAAAAATGTTCTCAAGAAAGGAAAATTAAGTTTTTCTACATTTAAGTTTCTTTTTTCTGTCTTTTTTCTTTCTTTGAATACCCTTCAGGCGAAATCTTTTAACTTAATTAAGTTAATTTTGAGCAGTTCATAAAGTTAAATAAAAATATATTCCATAAACTGTAATCCAAGCTAAAGTTGTGTGAAACCAATTCAGTTCCAAAATCAATTTCTTGCAAATATTTCAGATCAAAGATTCCCGAAGCAGTGACAACAAAAATATAAGGTTTTCGAAGTTTCATATTAGTTTGTTGTAAGCCCATTCCAACGCCCATATTTCCGGATAAATATTTGATCTCTCAATTCGAAAAGAAATTCCAAAAGAAGCGCATACAATACTTGATCAAATATAAATCATATTTTTTTTTTATATTTCCTCTTTTAGCTTTTCAATCTATACGTATGCTATACGAGTATTATATAAAAAAAGTTATTATAGTAGAACGCTGGTGGCAAGTACTTGGCCAGCAACTTACAATTTTGCAGCCAGTTTAAGTTTCATAATGCACACAACTACAATTTCAAGTCGTTTGTACTTGTATTGTTCAAGTATCTACGTCGAAAATAAAAAAAAAAACAAACGCGACTAAATTGATTTTGATAATAGAGAAGTTTTTCAAAAGTAGTGCATAGAGTATTGAGTTTATTATGGACGAGAGGTGCCACTACCTGAAATTGTAGTAAACTAAAAACTTTGCTAACTTACACTTCACAGGCTTTCACAAGTTTCCCAACTCCAACTCCAAACATTTTATGAAAGGCTTTTGTTACGCCGTGCATGCAATTGATTGACTGTTTTACAATAATTTCAATAAATTTTTGAGCGCAGCGTAGCGAAAAAAAAAACTTTTTAACGAAAAGTTTTGCATGCAACTTTTTTCGGAATGTTGCAGAGGAACTTTCAAAAAAGATTTTATCTGGACGATTGGATTGTTAAAATGGTCTTATTTTATAGTTTGTGTTATTCTAAAAAATATCAGACTAAAAGTTAACACATTTGTCGAACAATTCGATGCTAACAATTAAAGAGTTATTTTCAAAAAAAAAAAAAAAATAAATAAAAACGGGTACCCCTTGTATAAATCAATAAATTAATTTGACTGATTTTACTTATTACTCAATAACTTCGACACTTTTCGTTCGATTTAAACAATCTTAGGCTTTATGTTTTTGTTATGAAATAAGCTAAATTTGGTAATATTAAAAATAATTTATTTTAATTAATTTCTATCAAAAAAATTAAACTTAAAATGAATAATTTTCAAAAAATCATAACATTTCAAATGGTGTACTGATCAGCTGTTTGGAACTATAAACTCTTAAGATATATATTAATAACTAAAAAAAGTCCCAATAAACAGTTTTTTTGAGATTATCTCGAGAACGATTCGTAAGAATAAATTTTGGTGGCTATTTTTGGAGTCCATGAGAACCCAGAACCCTTTTTAAACTGTAAACTAGTGCGAAAGGTATACACTCCAATATTGCTTCTTACTCGTTAAGCTTTAAAACAAAGATTTTAAAAGAAAAGTTAATTTTCTTTTCTTCGGCAAAAAAATTAAGTGCAAAAAAAAAAATAAAAATAAAAAAAAGAAAATGGCATCCATTTTATCATTTACGCCACAGCACTTCCTAAGAAGAGTACAAAAAGTAAATAAGCGAAGCGAAAAAAATTTCAAAAGGAGAAAAAAAAAAAAAATACTTCGTTCATGCTACGTTGACTCCAATTTACCTGATAAACCGCAAATGTGCTTTAATGAGCAAATAAATAGAAAAATCAGCAGATGGCAACGAAGAGGAAAAGATTAAATAAATAAAATTTCGTAAAGAAGTAATGCGAAATTAGAGGAAAAGTTAATCAAATGATTCTTGAGTATTTTCAAAGAAAATATACTATATTGTATATGAACCAAAGAAATTATATATGATTTTCCTTTCATCATTTGCATTTAAAAAAAATGTGAAGCAATATCTCATTTGGTGCGCATTCAACATATTTGCCATTAAAGACGCAGCGTTTTTATATTTATCAAAAAAAAAAAAAATTTTTTTTTTTTTCCAGGATTTTCTTAAGTTTATATAAATAATCTGTTACCTCGTTTATACATGTAATTAACGTTTCAATTATTTCAAGAAAAGGCATCACTTTTCATGATATTCTCATATTTTATGTATTAATTTCACGTCTTAGTAAAGCCACTATATGATCATTGTCAACTCCATTCATGAAAAAGTGTTTAGAAAGTGACTTTTCACGAAAATATTTCACGTATAAACGAGGTAAAATCCTGTTAGTCAAAAAATACGATTTTCGCGAAAAGTGTGTTTAAACGAGGTTTATACTTATCTGAGATAAAATACAAGAACTGACTTTACCAATTTTTAAAAGTCATTTAAATAAAAAAAGTGGACCAGTTTTCGTGATATTTAAATTTTTTAAGTTCCGAAAAAAGTGAGTTCATTAAATTGCTTAAATATACAATATCTCCCAATTACCAATTATTATCAGTACGCTTGAAAGCATTACATACACAACAACAATTTTCGATTTTATCAAGAGTTTTTGGTCAAATTATTTGACACGTTACAGACATTGACTTGTACGTGACAACGGTGTGTTTGCAGTTATCAAACCGGAAGTACGCATGCATGTACAACAAGTATACGCCTCGTATGCCGTAAATTGAAAACTTTGTTGAATGTGAATTCAGTTCAGTTGAATGTGTTTGTGCAGCATTGCACACGTTTTTGGATGGAATTAGCAACAATTTAATCATAAAATACAAACCACTTCGAATGGAATGGCTTAACTACTCTGAGTGACGCTGCCGGAAACTGTTGATTTAGGCCAATATTGACAATAATATTTGAGTTTTGCAAATTTGACGGATTTACTTGCGTACTTGTGCGGTATTTGCTGTGTTTATCGAAAATAAATGTTTAACTATTTGGCTTTCAACACTTAATAGATGCACTTAATAGTAGATTCGTGTCCTGCGTTGAAAAAAAAAATTGTATAAATTTCAAAACTAATCAAACTTTTGCTTCTTCTCTCGTTTATATCTTGGAGTATTGTATTCTTTTCTTTTACCTGTTATAAGTCTTATTCTACGTGTACAGAATATAGAAAGAGAATGTTAATTGTGTAGCGAAAAGTCATAAAACAAAAGAATCAAGCATTTTATGCTAAAGTTTTCATAAAATACAAATTAATGCGAAAAAAAGAAAAAAATTTTAGCTATTTCTGCTTCTATCTTTCTTTTTAACCATTAAGCTGCTTTATGTATCTTTTTTGACATTTACAAATCAGCAAAATTTTGTTTTAATTGCAAACATTAAAAATTTTCAAGGAAATTAATTAAATTTAGACGCAAAAATTATTTAAATTTTTTTTATTTATTAATAATTTAAATTTTTTTTTTTATCGGCAGCACAAAGCAAAAAATATTCTTTAGGGCTATAATTATATTCTAATTGGAGACCTACGGTTAAAAACAACTTTGGATTTGAGTGACTCGCTACAAAAAACTTGCGCAGGTGGGTCAATCAAAATTTAATTTGTTATTTGTGAATGAAATCACTCCCATTGGTAAAAATGTCAAGGCAAGGTGGCACCCCATTTTTAGGTATATCCTCCATACAAATTACCGATTAATTTCGAGTTTTTATATAAAAATAGTTGTTTAGACGAGGTATTTTAAAATCTTGTTATTTTTGGAACTGGTATTTTTTTGTATCTGAGTTTATTTGTGGTATTTTTAGTGCTCAAAGTTTTTTTTTTTAATTTTTAAATTTTTTTTTGGTTTGTTTATATGAACAATGCCCCCCGCGCTCCTCCCATTTTCTAATCGATTATACTTTTCTTGTTCAAATATATGAATCATTTATATTTTAGGATGACTTTACGGGGCCCACCCCCTCCCCCTATTTTTTAACTTTGCAGGTTCCAAATTTCCCAATTTCAATAAAATGGGTTTAGTTGTTTTAGAAATATTACGATTGGTTCTACCATTCCCATCACCTCTCCTATGGGTATAAAAAAATAGTTTACGTCCGTTTCTCAGACCTATTGAGTATCACACAAATTTTCATAAGAACTCGGGTTGGAGGAGAATTGTTACAAACACGTGATACGAGAATTTTTTTTATTCGAAATATTTTATAAATAAACTGTTTGAGAATTACAAAGTTTCATTAAATGCAGAGACAACCCAGTGTTGGTCAACTCTCCTAGGGTGTTGCAACGCCGGACGCGTCAGCTTTGTAGGACATTGCTAATAAAAATTTGATGCAAAATGGTAAGCTTCTGGGTAAGTTGTATCTTACTACGGTTGACTCGTATAATTTCTGACAGATCCAATAGAATATCAGGTATGTTTTTAAAATTCTTTAATACATTCCATACGAAACTTCTTAAAGCAAATCGCTAAAGTAAATGCATATTCCATTTTGCGAAAAAAAAAACAAAAATAATATCCAAAGACAGTTGCATATGTGCATATGTCAAACTGCTGCCAATGCAATTTGTTTTGCATTTAGTGTATCCTAAAATGTCCTTCTATTATTTTGGCTTTATATGCTTCGCTACTGTCACGTCTGTTACTGTTTTGCACATTTTATTTGAAGATTTTCTTGGCAGTTTTTCTTGTTGTTAGCGCATTACTATGAAATTGTTTTTGTGCTTGTCAAACGGAAGTGTACAAGTGGACAAGTGAAGAGAAACATTGAAGAAGAAACTAAAAGTGTGACAAGAATGTAAGTACATCGAAATACCGGAAACGGAAACTAAATGTAAAGACACATACAGCACAACAACAACAACAAAATGGAATAAACGAAAAAGGATTTAACAACAGGAAATGTGACGTTGACCATTTGGCAGCAAATAAATTATCTCTGCAGTACTTTCTATGTTATTTCTATTTTTTTTTTTTTAGTTAAGCTACTTTAAAATATATATTTTGTGTTTTAAGTAGAGATATTGCCGCTATAAGACAATTTAGCTAATAAAGAGAATATTCCCGATAGATTATGTAAGCAATCTAATTTACAAATCCTTTTGTCATTGTTGCAATTCTACATTTTTAATGTGATAAAATCTGGCCTTAACCAATTCAAAAGATAAGACACGCCTAATAGGTAAACATGCCATAATAGATTAACTTATTTAAACAAATAATCTGAACGACAGCTGGATTTGTATTTTAATTTAAAATTTTTAAATTATTTAATTCAACAGAAATCTAAAATTTACAAATTTATTTTGCATGCCACAAAGAAATTTGTTTTCGACATTTTATTATATTTATTTAATATTTAATGAAATTATTACTGACCAATATTTTAAATTACGTTTTGAATTTTTATTAAAAAAAAAAAAAGAGAAAAATTTTATCCTATTAAAAATGCTATTTAAATTAAAATATTAAAAATTAAAGCTAATTAAATGTCTATTTGACAATTATCGGCAACACACCAGTCAGTTTTAATAATTATTTTTGTATATATAATATTTTTATTGACACGATAATGTCAATTAATTAAAATTTCGGTCGCATAAATCATTATGACTTTGAATTTTAATTTTTTTTTTTTTTTTGCAAAAGCTATTTAAAAATGAAACAAATATTGATGTTGGCAATAAAGTTGAGTAAACATTGAATAAATTTAAAAATAATCAATTTGGCATAGTAGAAGTATTTCTGTGACTTCGCTGACAAAGTAAATATTAGACTAGCTAATATGCGCGACTTCGCTCGTATTTTTGTACACCCAGTAGAAATCCCAAGATATCTACTGACCAGTTTAAGGCCCATTGAGCCCCTAGTCAAAATTATCCAAAATCTCGTCTAAATGATCAGCTATATCGTAATTAAAATCTACTCCAAAAAAAATTAAAAATTGACAACATTTAGGTTTTGGGTCCCCTATTGGCCACAGAAATCCCTTGAATACGTCTCAAATAATTTTTACTACCTTTCAAAAGTCTGGCTTTTCCGGTTTCCAAAGCCCCCATTAGGCCCCTGGTAAAAGTTTTTTTCAAAAAATACCTTCTTAGTGTTTACTTTTATCATAAAACGAATTCTTGGCCAATCGCCCCATGTAACATATAAAAGAATGAGTCAGTCAGTAAGTAATTCAGTTGAAAGAGATTTATTTAGTTCGGGTGACCCCAATATGCTCGTCAGTATATTTCTCGAACAGATGGTGGTCGCTGGCAAAGTTTTTATGGCATATATATTATGTTACAGGCAGAATGGGGCTTAATAGACCCTATAAATATGTATAAATATATTCTTGATCAGAAATATTGATAGGATCTTGCCGATCTAGCCATGTATGTCTGTCCGTCTGTCTACTGTCTGTCGTATGATAACGTTTATCTCGAAGACTTTGAGAGATACCCCTACCATATATGAAACTTACAATCTCCTGAGCCATCAAAAGTTACTCTATTTTAAAATTTTACGATTACTCTACACTTAATTCCACGCAAATAAATAATTCGCGTGGCTTTTTTGTAAATAATAAAATCGATTTGATTGTACAAATAAGCAACTAACACAATAATCAATTTTGATTATATTCCCTGTTGAAAATTACATTGCTAAAATGTCGCGTTTTATTACTGCCAGTCGAGAATTAAAGTCGTTCGGAAAAAAAAAAATAGAAATGCTAATTTAATCTGATTTAATTGAATTTTGAGCAAATCAAATGATTGATAATAAACTATCATTAGCAGCGTTGCCAACAGCAAAATGTGACAGCATTTACTGCATGCAAAAGGCTTTAGGTAATTAGTAATTGTTGACAGCTCTGTTAAAACTTTAATTTTTGGTTCAACAGCAACGTTAAATCAATTAAATTTGCTGTTGAACCAAACTGATTTTTGATGGTAGCCTACGGCTTGATTTCTAATTAAAATAGAAACAAGCCAAAATAAATTTGATGAAAATGAAATTTTAGAATAATAAATCAAAAATGGAACTGATTTCTGTTCTTAAAACAAGATAAAAAATCTTATTGATAAAATACTACTTAAATGCTAACCAAACCGCAAAGCTAGTACCGAGTACCGTCTTTATTTAAGATTGAACACATTTAAAGCAAAGTTAAATTTGTTAAGGTTGATTTATGTGTATTTTGTTATATGAAATGTGTAAATGTAAAGTTTTCCTCCATTCTTGTTCCTGTTGCTCTTCATGTTTCCGATAGTTGTTCTCATTTATGTTCGCAAATCGCCTCCTATTTCAGTTTACTCTTGTTGCTCTTGTTCCTTGGCTTATTATATAACAAAGTTTGTAGCTTGTTGCTCTTGTTTATGCTGCTGACATGTTACTTAATTGAGCCTACTCTGATTTGTATCTTTGCATGTCATTCGTTTACATACTCGTACACATTTATCTGCTCGACTTCAATGTTTCCATACAATCTGTATCCTTAACACAACAAATTTCCTTTTCAGTTCACTTCATTTCTGTCAATCGGATTCGTTGCAAACTAAAATTAAATTTAAATACCGGAAATTAATCTGCTCAATATCGTTGAACAAATATATTTTATATATAATATTTATTACAGACAAACCGAACAGGCAGTTAAGAATGATTGAATCTAAATAATCAATAAATAAAATATACATATATTCTGGATTAATTGGCAATAATAATGAGCTTCTAAGAGATGGCCTACGGTGGCTTTCTCTTGAAATAGGGGGAAAGATACCTTTTTATAAAAATTTGGCTCTTAACATTCTAAACAACCACATTCGTACTTTTTCGGAGCATGTTCCCTTTTCAATTCGATATAAGCAAAATGTTAGTGCAAACGAGGTGAATATTGAATAAAAATAAGTATATATTTTATTTAATATTTTTTATTTGAACATCATTTAAAACTTAATTTTAATTAATTGGCAAACAACATGTTTGAAGTTAAAATAATTGTTTACGATTCCATTTCCACATATTAATATAAAATGTTGACTTAATAAATGTTGGTGAAAATTTATTTTCCACCGCCTCCACCACCACCGCCGCCACCGAACCAGCCACCGCCACCACCTCCTCCACCGCCACCCTGAGGCTCTGGAACAGGCTCTGGTGCAGCTGTAAGAATAAAAAAAGGAGAATATTATTTAAGCGAAACATTTTGTTTTTTGTCTAGGATATTTAAATATTTGAAATTTCAATATTTCCAGAATTTTTAATCCGTTCGTGGAGGTTAGGATATAGGTTTAACAACGAACATCAACTTGATGATTCTATTATAAATTTCAATGTCGAAACTTACCCGTAGCCAAAGCTAACATAGCCAGTACAAATCCAAGATAGGCAAAGATCTTCATATTATTAGATTTAGTTTATTTGTTTCAACGAACTGAACTGTTCTGATGCATTTAGCTGCAAATTCCGCTACTATTTATATGAAAATTCAAATGATGTTATCTGTTAAATCGCGCTGTATATACAGTCTGGGAAAATCCATTGATCTGTTAATTCCAAGAAATACTAATGACGCGTGCTACGACACACTTGAAGGGGTTTACAGATCTGATAAGAAATAAATAGAAATGTAGTAGACAAATTAAATATTAATTAACTTATTGAACAAACGATTACAAGTGCAAAGTGCCTGCATTGAATACTAATGACATTGATTACGTTGATCAAAGTTTGAGCGACTATAAAAGTCAGGGCACAAACTTATAGATCATTGAAAAATTTTTAACGAAATGAAATCGGCATGCAAATGACTTTGAAACTTTTTTTGGAAAAACCAAATCACATAAAATTTTAGATTTTATTATTCTCAGAATTCAATATCTTTAAAAGTTTCTAAGTAAAACGCATTGCAATAAACGGACGGCCAGACAGACGGACATAGCTAGTATTTCATATTTCATATAGTCATTAATTTATCGTAAAAACATTTCAATGTTTTCTAAATTTTATTCATCCGCACTATTTAACCAATCTTGCCATCTTGTTATGATTTTTGTTACATAATATTTTTTTATGGCTGTAAAGATTGAATTTGCTTGTTAGTGAATTCACTTCTTTCACAATTCTAACATAAATAAAAGCCAAAATATGCCCGATAGCTACCAAAAAAAAGGGTTGCCGATTAAACGTTTTATAGTGTTAAATGATGCAAATATTTTTGGTTTGCAGACCTTAACGCGCAATTGTTACACAACATTAACTTTAGTAAAGTCTGCTCCCAATCGTAAACACATTTTATGAATACAATCTCTGTTGTCCTTTTCAAATGAAAATGACGGCAAAAGGACATATAACACATTTTTTTTTTTTATCTTTTGACAAAAACAAAACGATAAAATTAATTTGATGAGTAAAATGAGTAGTAAACTGAAGTAGAACTATGAGAAATGATGTGTATGAATTTATAATGAATGTAAATGTATTTTCGTTTTTAGTTAGAAGAACATAAGAGATGAGCCTTAATTATCTTGAGACAAATTAGCTAAATTCAATTTACTTGTCGCAGCATATCTGATATAAATATTAAATTAAATTCAATATTAATATTGATGCAATAATTGCATTCGATAAATGCATTATTGGTGAATAACAAAATTTAATATGTACAAATAAATTACATAATACAAATTTACTAATACCAACGTACTCGTATGTATGTACTTGCATGCATATAAATAGAAACAATACAGCTAATTCATTGAATTCGATTACACATCACACATACGCCACATATGCCGAGCATCGTAAACTTGTTAAGCCAGAAATGCATTTAGATAAGCATTCGGACATGTTAATAACTGACCAGAATGCAAATAGCAGATTTGGTTTGCAGTTTAGCATTAAACACTAAATTACTCACATACTTATGGCTTCAATAGAACATTCGAAATAGTCCGATTATTTCAAACAGTATCACTATTGGCAACAGCTGCTTTTAATCAATAATAACAGCCGCCGAGCAGTCGTGCAACCGAGAAATATTTTCACATATTAAACACAGACGTACGAGACGAGTATAGGCATGCATCCTGCGGGTATTTGCAATCAGTTGCATTCATGCATTCCATTTGAATTTGCATATTACACTGTGTCTTTACTTGGCAGTCAGTTCTATTGATTTCGAATGTGTGACTGGCTTATATACGAGTAAATTAATAGCAAATGATAGAAACTAAATTGAAACTCATTAAATTAATAGAAATTTTATTATATTAAAAATATTATTTATATCAACATCAAATGAAAATGGTTTGGGATTCTTCGGTTGAATGGTTTTTAAATTCATAGCGGACATAGAAACATTTTTACTATTTTAACATCTTCTCGGCCGGTCAAGCTACGATGACCGGCAATCATGAAAATAAACTTGTAATCTGCAAAAATGTAAAGACATTTGATATTTCACGTGAAAATACAGACAGATATATTCTGAAAAATGTCAAAACACTTTATACATGTTGGCCATTAAAAAAATCTGGAAAGCTTTAGGGGAGCTTTTTGGTCCATAACTGGTGCAAAAAATCTCAAAAAATTCGGCTTGCCTTGTTAAATTCATTGAGATTATAGCCCCATAAATGTAGTCAAAGAGAGTAAGAAAGTCGAATCCACAGATCAAAATTTTTTAACGAACCAAAAAAATATTATGTCAGCCCCCTGATTAGTCTCGAGTTTTTGTTTTGTTTTAATTACTTTTTTTGGTACTTGGTGATAATTGCTTTGTTTATGACTATGAGTACCTGAACAGTTTGAGAATTATAATTTAGATTTTATTTAATACTAAATTTCGATCACTCAACTGCCTTAAGAGTATATCCGATTTGAAAAATAAATCACAAAATTTTAGTGGTTCCAGAAAATGGTTTTTCGAACTGTTTTTTTTTTTTTTTTTTTTTAAACAAAAGATCTCCTTGATATTTTCGTGATACAATGTCAAACAATGATAAAAATGTATGTCAAACAAAAAAGAAAAAAGCAAAACAAATTAAATTTTTTTTAATATCTTCAATTCGTTTCGGCCTCTGCTTCTAAATTTTAGATTACAGCTAACGGAAGAAAATAGACTGAAGAAAATGATGAAAGGGCAAATGCGGTGCAGAAGTATTTAAGCGGAGGAACATAAAGTGAATGTTTATGAAATCAGCAGAAACTCGATTGAACAAACGGAGAAAGCCGTCATAGAAAAGTGTATCGAAAGACACAGCAAAGATGTCTGCCACGACAATTCCATCAACGCGTAATCGCTATTATAATCCCGTCTTTAAATGTTGATCCGTTAATACAGAATCTTGATACTGATCTGCTAAAATACTGCAAGAAACCAATTAAAAATTTTACCATTTCCGATGTCGGTGCACTCGAAAACTACGTTGATGATATACAAACGGATGATGAGGATACTACGCAAACGAAAGAACAAAAATTACGCAAAACCTATTGGAAACGTGTCATAGACGCCTATCGTAATCGACGAATTTTTACTGTCTTCGGAAATTATCACACAATACGGCGTGCCATGATACAACGCGGCTGGTTGGAGAAATTACCGCCGAATCGTTTTGCTAAATTGCAGACGCTCAGTGAAACCACATTGCTGGAGCATGCAGTGAAAGGCAACGAATACGAAACGGTTGCCATTTCGAATATGATCAACAGTTTTCCATCGTTCTTCATTTGGCAGGCAAAAGGGCAACGTGATATGAGCGCTGATGTGCTACCATATCGGAATCGTGTGCGTCGCACGCCTGCATTTGATTTTTCCACGAAAGTGGGTCTCGTCGGTTGCTCTGAGCAAGTAAACTGGTTCTGCGAAGAAGGCATATGCGGCATGAGTAATCCACGTTTCTATCGGCTTGGTGCTGAAAATTTCGATGAGCGCATGTTTTTCATTGAGGACTTTCAGAATACTCAAGCACGTTCGTTGCTACGATTTATTAGGGAACAAGATGTGACAACTCTGATTGATACCAAAAACGGCACCGTACAAATATCCGAACTAGACTATGCGCTACAGAAAGTAAAAAATGAGATACATGAAAAGGGAACATTTTGCATTGGATGATACACGAGGAGACAAGCAACAATCTCCTACGGAATTATTGGAGATGCAAGCTTTTATGATCAACTCTACGGATATATTAAAGGGCAATGCACGTTTTAAGACAAGCGAAGTGGCTATAAAAAAGAATACGCTCGTTTGGCTGGCAAGTATTTAAAAATGCTTGAGGAATTACGTCCAGATTATCGCTGGGATGGTTGTCGTAATTTGTGGATACTAAAGCCAGGCTTTAATTCTTGCGGTTATGGCATTGTAATACGCAGCTCATTGGATGAAATACTGCAATGGACCAACAGTAATCCAACACGTAAATATATTGTACAGAAGTACATCGAACGACCGCTACTCATATACAAGACAAAGTTCGATATTCGTCAGTATATGCTGCTCGCCATTGGCGAAACAAATATCAATATTTGGATGTATCGCGATTGTTATCTACGTTTTAGTACGCAGGAGTTCACCATGGATGATCTGCGAGAGTCAATACATTTAACCAATAACTCCGTACAGAGACGTTATAAAAACAATGAAAACCGTAATGCGCATTTGCCACAGCATAATATGTGGAGCCTCGAACAGTTTAAGTCGTATCTTAGTAATGTTAATGCACCGGATAATACCTGGGATCACATCTACAGCGGTTTCATACAGAATCTTATTGCTGTCGTTTTGGCCAGTTTGAATGAAACAGAACTTAAGATGAATACATTCGAACTTTATGGCTGTGATTTTATGATCGATGAACAATACAATCCAATACTCATCGAAATTAACTCAACGCCTGATCTAACACCAACGACTGAGGTTACTGCGCGCATATGTCCAATGGCACTTAAGGATGTTGTACGCGTAATTGTCGATTTGCCAAGGGATGAAAGTGCATCGACAGGACTGTTTGAGTGCGTCTATGAATTGAACTATTCGACCAAACGGAATTTTTTGGAAACTGGACCATTTGAGGTCATTGGTACAGCTGCGGTGTTACACAAAGCCAGCGAAAAGCTACCTGCAAAGGGAACCAGACAAGTGCGTTCAGTGAAAAAAAACTAATTGAAATGCGAAGGAATCAAGTGCAAAAATAAAAAACAATCAAGCGTTTCATCTATTTTTATACAAAATGTCGCTTCTCGTTTATATATAAAAAAAAATATGTTTGACATTCATATCACTTCTTCAATGTTATTCACTTTAATTCATTAACTACCGTCAAAATCCGTTAAAAAATAAATATGTTCGAAATATATACGAAAACCTAAAAATTTCAAATTGGTTAAAAACTCATCTAATATCATCCTATCCTTACTCTACTGATATTTCAAGAATCAGCCCACTATAACATTTAGCCCCCAAACAAAGTCACCATCCATTTTATTAATTTTTGTTGTATTTTTTTTTCAAGAAAATATTTATTATTCTGTCCTTAGGTTTAAATTTTAGCCCAATATTGTGTCTAAGCTTTGGTTGTATCGGACTATTGACTCCAAGCCATCCCTTTTCCAAATTTTACCTAAGCCACTGATGATCATAAATAAAATAAACCGAGATGTGGCGGGTAACTTCTACAGAAGCTTAACGAACTTCATTCCAAGACTTCTTTCCTTCCTTTTTGTTTTATAATTTTTATATTCGTGCAAGTCACTAATTTAATAATTCTCATTTTTTTTTAATTATTTACAATTTTTGCAGCTCTGGTATCGATGAAAATCTTAACCAAACCAAACAATTTATGCTTGTCATGAGGATTTTAAAACAAAATGCCAAACAGTTTTAAATTAATGATTTGTGACGCCATCGTAGGGTGAGCTTTTCATCAGTTTGCTGATAACATTTTTTAGTCTTTAAAAGGTTTGAAAAAAAAAACTCATGGAAAAAAGATTATCATCGGCCTCTTTTGAGCTAACAGCTCTCCCCATAAACGATGTAGCGGCACATTCGCTTTGCTAATAAAAATGTTAATGCGCCGGAAAGTTCAAAGAAAAAAAATTCTCGTATGCCAAAAATCTCATTTTTAATTAAAAGTTTTAGCTACAAAACGCAGCAGCTACTAACAAGGGACGACTTTCCAAATTAATAAACGCTGTTTTTCCGCATATTTTGCTTCTTTGTTGCGGTGGCTCTACAACATTTTCAGCTCTCCCCTTTTCATAGAAAGTTGTCTTTTCGTTTGAATTTAAATAATTTTTTTTTCCATTATAGCTAAAATTAGCGCTTTCAAACAAAAACTTTTAAGAGGAGCTTCATTAAGAACAAATTAATTTTGTTGTTTCCTGTGAAGATTCACTAACCGTGTTGCACTAAAAAATTTTGCGATGAGCGAAATAAAGTTTTTTTTTTAACTAATCAGAGCGGAAATTTTTATTGTACGTACTCTACGGGTCATAATTTATATTCAGTTCCATCGTTTGTATTTTTTAATCTAATTTCTTCAACTAATGCGTCAAGTTCATCTTATATGAAAAATAGTGTAAAATATGATGAGCATCTAAGCTTAGTTTCCAACTTAACTCTTCGAAATATGCGAAAATGGGTGGAACAGTCTGGTTGCCAATTTTTGCTATTTTTTTTGCATTCTCATTGCCACTTAAATTTGGCAGCAATTTTTGTTTTTGGCCAACAATGGCACAATTGTTAATGATTGCAGCAGTCAACAACGTTCAGAGTAAAGATCCAGCGCTAATTTTCACAATTCGATTGCCAAATTTTCAATAATCAAAAATTAATTGAAATTAACAGCAAGTAAAGCTTGTAAAGTCTTGCAATCCGTAAGGAAATTTATAATACTTCTTCTTTGCTTACAGAGCAACAACACTTTCGTATGCTTTGTTGTTTAAGTTGTTGGAAAAAAAGTTGTTGTAGTTTGCTTGGAGCCTATATTACCATACCATATATACCAAAATACTTTACGGTTGTCTTTTCCGTACTGGGAAAAAAACCATTGCTCTGTCGATTCCAAGAAATACTAAAGACGCGTGCTATGACACACGTCGTTTTTCAGTTCATTCTTGAAAAGAAATAAACAGAACAAATAAACAGAATTTTAGAAGAACAAATAAACAAAAATGTAGAAGACAAATTAAATACTAAAATAAAATAAATATTAATTAACAAACAAATACAAGTGCAAAGTGTCTGTATTGAATAATGACGACAATGATTACGTTGATCAGACCTTGACGGACTATAAAAGGCAGAGCACAAACTTGTATGTCAATGAAAAATATTTACAAAATGAAATCGTTCTTTTCAAAGAGCTTGCTGTGCGTTTGTCTGCTGACAACGACGTTAACACGTGCCCAATTTAATGGAGGTGGTGGCGGTCCCGGTGGAGGAGGCGGCGGTGGTGGTTCATTAGGATTTGGTGGCGGAGGAGGAGGACCTTTTGGAGGCGGTGGTGGAGGCGGTGGTGGTGGGAGGTGGTGGACCATTTGGAGGCGGTGGTGGACCTATTGGTGGGGGTGGAGGAGGACCGTTTGGAGGCGGTGGCGGAGGACCGTTTGGAGGCGGTGGCGGAGGACCATTTGGAGGCGGTGGTGGACCTATTGGTGGGGTGGAGGACCATTTGGAGGCGGTGGTGGAGGACCATTTGGAGGCGGTGGCGGAGGACCATTTGGAGGCGGTGGCGGAGGACCATTTGGAGGCGGCGGTGGAGGTTTTGGACCCTAATGGAGGCCGTGGCGGACGACGTAATGGTGGCGGAGGAGGTCGCCCAAATAGAGGCGGTGGTAGAGGTCCTAATGGAGGCCGTGGTGGAAGACGTGGAGGAAATGGTGGAAATGGTGGTTTCTTTAGACGCGGATAAATTTACTTGCAATGGAGATGGCTATCCTGTGTTCTAATTTTATTATTTTTGATAAAAATTTATGAATAAAATAAAAAACTGAGAGTATAATGCAAAATTATTTCGTTCGTTTTTTTTTATTACTTCAATGTTAAATACTATAGTAATATGTACAAATGTTGTACATACATATACCCGGATTTCAACTATTCCAAATTATACACAAATTAGGTTTAAAACGGGGCTTCCCTGCATAAAAATCACATTCAGCTATAACATTATTTTTGATTAGAGAAACTGAATTCGCTACTTGCTTTTTAGGTAAAATACTTAGGTGTGCCACCGCAATTTGAATAGAGGTGCCATATATGTATAACATTTTATGAACATTTCATCCATGAAGTTAAATTATATCATGACAGGTCGTTCTATTAAAACTAGCATTGAGTTTCATTCCTGTGGCAAAAGGTGAATTTGTCTATTTCTTATATGGGGATCACGCCCCTTCCAGGTTTACCAATAAATCGTACTCTTTTCGGTTCTAGTTAAATGTATACCAAATACCATTTCATTGTATAGATAATTGAAAAATGACTTTCAAAATTTTTTGGAAAACCCAAATCATTTAAATTATTCCAAGAATTGAAAATTACTCGTAATCTTGAACACGTATGTACATAATTTGTAAACAAAAATAAAAAATAAAATAAAACATATTATAAAATGGGAAAGTACTGATAAGGGTGCACAACTAATGAGGTAATCTAAATATTTATATATGACACATTACCATAAAGCTCAATTTTGGATTGGGAGGGATGCGGATATTATGATTAAATATCTACAACTAAAAAGGACAAATTTTTAAACTGCTTTGTTTCCTTAATTAAAATTAAAAAATCGTTTTCAAACCATAATCTTATCCATTAATATATATGAAATCATTATTCGATTCAAGACAAAAAAATTCTGGCTAGGAGAGTTAAAAGCAGGACAGATCTGTCCGGAAACAGGCTAAAGTGGCATCTCTTTTGTGCTTCTTGTGCAATTTTGCACAAATGCAAGAGCTTGTGAATACTTTAATGAGCACATCAGCGACATCTGACAAGTAATTGCTTAAAAGCGATAACGCTTGCATACTTTTAGACACAAAATAATAGTACAAATGTGTACAACCGTTTTGAGTTTATTTATCTAATCTAAGTCAAAATTAAAGTTGCAAGTAGAGGTGATGGTGTTGCAACCATTATCCACAATAGTGTAACCCATAAACAATTTCCTAGTAATTAGGGTTGCCAACACTTAACTGCCTACAACTAGAAGCTGCCCACACTCAAAATTTTGGGATAGGTTTCTATGGGGAACTCCCTTTTTTTCAACTCGTTGTACAAATCTATTTCTTTTACGCCTTCGGTAAGGAATCCTCTTTAATTAGCGAATCTTTATGTTTTAAAGAATATTCATACATAAAAGCTGCCAACATTTGACTACCCTGAAGAAAGTTGTCCACCGAAATGCGCTCATTTGTAGGTCCACGGCAACCATCACTCTTAGCGATCGGCATAACAATTACATTTTTGGCCAGACAACGTTCGAATATTGAGGGCGCTAGCATAGCACCACCATCACGTACAATCGATGGAACCACATCGTAAACATCGAAATTTGCGTGTACAGCAGCCTTAAATTCTCGCGTATTACACTTTGCAGTCCAGCTCGGAATGCTAAATTTCTCACAGAGTAACATTTTGTTTGGTGAACCACGTTCAAGCCAAACTTTACCCAAATGTTCTGTTAAACGTTGTGTCACCTCCACCGCAAGTTGATTCGGCGGCAATGCTATTGAAAATTTTCCAATTACACGATGTGGTATTTCGAAATTATTTTCTGAAGTCAAGTTTGCACCTTCAATGCCATGTATCGATAAATGTGGCATAGCCCAGTTAGCATTTAGCGCTGCACGTTTCCTGCCATCATTCGGTAGTACCATAACATTGATATGCTGTGCCATTTCCCATGTATTATAGTCCACGGCAAGCGTATTCGGATCAACCTCATAGAACGAATCTAAGCCATCGACCAGAATTTGATTATCGGGACTAACCAATGAGCTCAACAAATAGAAAAGATCCGGTAATGCTTCATATAGCGCGCCACCGTGACTGTAGCTTATCAAATTGTAATTAGCGCATTCTACTTCCAGATGATAGTAGACCAGACCACGAGTACCATATATGATGCTTGGTATTTTATTTGTCAGCCAGCGTCTGTCACATATGCAGACACATGATACCTCACGAAAAAAGCTAATTCGATTGCGTAATACATTCTCCAGACCCAAACTATTACAATTGGCCATGCTTTCGATTAGAAAAACAATATTAATGGGAAGTCGAACGCCAGCATCCTTATAAATTTGAAGTGCATGCAACCAACAGAGCAGTGGTCCCTTACCATTGACAACGCCACGTCCAAATAAGAACTCATCACGTTCTGAGAGAAAGAATGGTTCGGTTTGCCAACCGTCAGCTAAATTGGCATCCTCAACATCCATATAACCATAGACGAGTATTGTTGGTTTGCCCGGGCTTTGCGTCAGCACACCAATAATAGTCTTTGGCATTCTCACTGTACGAAATGAATCGGTCAATACTTGCATACCCATATCCTCCGCAAAGGCAACCACACCAAGTGCAGCTCAGTCGCTTGAGCAACCAATCTGATGCTTCCCACAGTTCATCTCGTTTGTCTTCATTTGCAGATACCGTTTGAAAGGCTATAAACTCCCACAGATCATTGATAAAACATTCACGTTTCATCGATGATATGCGGAAGAGCCTTTCCAGTGGCGAATAACGATCACTATCTGAAGACGTTTGACTTTCTCGTAAAGTGTTCATTTTGTTTGATTTTTTATTCTGAAATTTCGACAAATAAAGCCAAACTATGTAGTAAATTTATAAAACGAATGGAAATAACTTCTAACTAGATGAGAGGTTCCGTGAGTTTTGGTATAGCACAACTTTTTTTGAGCGAGTCTTTTTTGATATTCGGCAAACGAGATCTTAAAAATATAATTTCCGCCTTTAGGCGAATAATATATTGGTTCTGGGTTTTCTCGACTCTACTCTTGTAATACCGGCGGCTCAAGCTTTCAATTTAAGACTAATTCGAAATAAAATCTACAAGCTAAGCCTGTGCAATCGATCTGAAATTGTCTAAAAGCTTAAAAATATATAAATAAAATATATTTTAAGGTATACGTTGGACAGATTAAAGCTGCTTAACACTTTAAAATTTTCTTAAGCTAACCAAAGCTGTTACTTTAGCGATTCATCAACTGACCACAATCAACAATTGTAGCAATTTTAGTGGGTTTGCCTTCTTTCGTACCATATGACTCAATCTTTTTAACAACATCCATTCCTTCGACAACTCGTCCAAAGACAACATGTCTATTATCTAACCAGGATGTTCTTATGGTACTAATAATAAATTGTGAACCATTTGTATTTGGTCCGGAATTTGCCATTGATAAAGAACCGATGACGTCGTGTTTTAAATCGAAATTCTCATCGTGAAATCGTTTGCCATATATGGATATACTACCAGTGCCATCGCCTTCTGTAATATCACCGCCTTGACACATAAAATCCGGTATAACGCGATGAAAAATTGATCCCTTATAACAGTAGCCATTTACACCTTTGCACAAACGACGAAAATTCTCTGCAGTCCTAGGCACTACATCCGGGCGCAATTCAAAGACAATACGACCCAAATGTTCATCAGGTCCGGCAACATCAAAGAAGACACGTGGTAGCGAATAAAGACCTTCACTGTCACTGCTACTCATTATTATTATTATTTTTAGTATAACTTTAAGGAAAAAAATTGTAAGTTAAAATTAAGTTTATATTTTTGGTATTCTGAAACATATTTACCTTTCAATTTAGAAATTAATTATTTTAGCGTATTTTAATACTTTATTCTCGCCACTTGAAATTTTTATAAAGAATTTATGTACAAAAATTAAATGTATAAACAAAAATGTATACTTTAAAAAGTAAATGCTAATGTGATTTTCAGCAATACATCTTCATATTCTTATGCTTATTCTTCATATTCATATTCCATCCCTACAGCAGAGCAACATCAAGAGATAGTAAGCAAACATTTTATTTTTTGTACTTTCGATAAAATTTACATTTAAACAAGGTGAAATTGTAAAAATTCACCACTACATGCATACTCAACAAAATTTGCTAGCAAATTAGAAAGAGATAGTAGCGGAATACGTTAGCTGTTATAATTGCAACATGCGTTTGTATAAATAATTCGATGATCAATGTAATTTAAGCATTTTCTGTAATATTTAATTTAAAAAATCAAATAATTATTATTTTGTTTATTTATTTCTTTTTCAAATACAAATAAGAAATGGGAAGATTGCAACAAAACTTTCAACCGAAATGGATATTCCTCATTGTATTTTTTCTAACTGGAATATATTTTCTTAATTTTATCAAAAATCAAACAAATAAAGCTTCCGATTCAGATTACAATTCACAAATCGTCCCAGAACTGTCAAGAAAATTCACGACCAAATTTCCAGCAACAATAAAAAGAATAAAGTTAAAGATCACTCCCTATCGATTTCATAAAATACCCCGAAGAGTACAAAGCGATACAGCGGCTTCAACATTACGAAAAACACTCCGAATGAGATATCAACTGCAAAATGCAATTTATGATCGTTTGGCAATAAATCATACCAAATTTTATGTCTTCGATGCAAAGTGTACAATAATTATGCCAAATCCATTCTCAATTGAGTCATTACCCTACAAACATGCGACGCCATTGCCTGTCTGTAGCAACGAACCGGATTTAATCAGTGTACGCTACAATGAGACGCTACAACAGTACCAGTTGCATGTTAACGAGGAAGTGCCTGCGATTTTAACTACTTTCGAGCAGGATGATAAGTTTGGATGTTTTTATCGCGAGATTACACGCGGACGCGGTGCTAAAGCGGATCTCAGAACGAGGTATGTGCTCCAAATAGTTTTATGCATTTAACTTAATCATTAATTCTACATAGATATGGTCCCAAGATGTATTTTACGCAAGATGCATTCGTGCCACAAACTGTGGAGGCCGCTTTGGTCGAGTGTCATCTGTTCAATCGGAATGTAACGCTGCAACGTGATGCTTTTACTTTTATACAGGAACACGCCGAGACGAAAAAGCAAGCCAATGTTCGAATGAATTCTCTTGAAACGGAGACATTACCACGTAAGCCCAACTTCATTGCCATCGGTTTGGATTCATTGTCACGCATAAATCTGCGTCGCACCATGCCACAAATGCGTGATTTTCTTAACGGCAGCGGCTGGTTTGAGTTGCAGGGTTACAACAAAGTCGCCGATAACACCTTTCCAAATCTTTTCGCCATTTTTACTGGCTACACGCCGCAAGACGCTAATAGGGTGTGTAATATTATGTCAACGGGTTGCTTCGATCGTTTTCCTTTTGTTTGGAAATACTTTCAACGTTTTGGTTATTTAACCGCTTACGCGGAGGATATCAGTCGCATACATACGTTTAATTTAGCCAAGCCGGGCTTTCTCCATATTCCCGTCGATTACTATTTACGTCCGTTTACAATTGCCATTGAGCGTCTACTGCCGCTGCAGCATCGATTCGGCTATCATTATTGTATTGGACGACGCAGAACGATCAGTTACATCTTCGGCTATTGCAGACAATTATTGGAACGTTTCGCGCGTAATGCCAGGCGTCCCATTTTTGGTACGTTTTGGTCGAGCAGCATAACGCATGACAATTATTTTGGTGGCGGTACTTTGGATGCGAAACTTCGTGAATATATGCGTGAGTATGAACGTCTGGGTCTGTTTGAAACATCGATAGTCATGTTCTTCAGTGATCATGGTGCACGCTTTGGTCCACTGCTTAATTTGCCTGATGCTTTTTACGAGGAACGCATGCCTATCGTATTTCTATGGCTGCCACAATGGTTTCGTAATTTATATCCCGAATATGCTGAAGCTTTGCGTTTCAATCGTAATCGTCTAACATCGAATTTCGATTTGTATATGACCATGGCACATATTATTGAATTGGGCGAACAAGGTCTGAAACTGCGCACCGCAAAAAGTTGTGCCACATGTCAGTCGGTTTTACGTAAAATTCCAATAGAGCGCACCTGTGAGCAAGCTGGCATACCACTGCATTGGTGTATGTGTGAACCATATGAGGTGCTTACCGAAGATCCCTATGTGAAAGTTGTGGCCAAAGCTATTGTACAGAAACTGAATGCTTACCTTGCAATTCATCATCTAACAACGCTCTGCCAGCCACTTGTGCTGGGGCAAGTTTTATTTGGCGAGCGAAAATTCCGCTACAATGATCAGGGTCAGAAGCTGAATAGCAGTAATTTTATTACTTATCGTGTTAAGTTCAAAACATTGCCCGGTAATGCCAGATATCAGTCAACGGTTGTTGTTAATCGTATGAATCATCGCTTAGAAAATTTTAGTATTAACGATGTAAGCCGTTTGAATGCATACCGCAGCGATGCGCATTGTGTACACAGCAAGCTTCTGAAGAAATTTTGTTTTTGTTCTCAAAAAATTATAAGAACCGATATTGACTATAATGATGTAGATGGAGATGAATAGTTCAATATATTTTCATATTTTAATTAGGGTTTTTATGTAATTATGTATCTGTTCACGAACTATTTAACATATTCGTTTGAGAACACACATTCAACAAATTTTGAATCAAAGCCAAATCAATCACATCAAATCATCTTAAGTGCAATTTAGCATTTGCATGGCAATCTGACCAGAATCTTAGCCATGAGTGACGATGATGCACTCTATTAAATGTTCGATGTGCCAAATACATCAACGGAACTGGAGTGCATTCGTGCAACTTCATCCAAAATTCGTGTGTACAATTTCAAATGCAAATGGAATTTATGGTAATGTGTAACCAAATCATGCAGTTACGATTTTCACGTTACTAAATGTGGAATAGTTTGGTGCGCACAACAGACTACGCCTGACTTGTTGTGAAGCTTATTATTTGGTCGAAATTAGTTGTTTCCGGTAGCATCATCTAACTGCGGTTTCGCTTGAATTCTACGCTGTTCAACAAACACATCGATTTCATTGGATGCGGTTTGTATATATTTGATTTGTTTCTAATTCCATTGGCACCCGTTACGAGTAGTATAGGCAATGATTAACAAAGTGCAGACACTCGACTGAATTTGCATCTAACAGCATTTCAAGTTGACTGAATTTGTGGCTTACAGCTTTTGAAGCTTAGTGCATGCTGCATGGTTTTGTTTGATAACTGCAAAGTATGAAGTTGCGTATACGCAGCGTTGTCTTGCGAACAATTTGTACTCATGAAAATGAAAAAGCACCTTCAGATTGAAACATTCTTAAGCATTTACGCTCTTTCCTTAAAAACAATAATAGCGGTGAATAAAAAGAAGAAAAAAGAAAAAGACAGGGGACAACGCTGTTTCATTGTTTGCCACGACTACTCTAAATTGTATTATTTATTAATAGCAAACCGATTCGGAAAGTCAACTCATGAATTATAAATTTATTAAAAAAAATTTATAAAACAGACAACCAATTTTTACAAGCCATTAAAACCTCCCAATCGTCAGCTTCAAGTCCAAATTAGGCGTTTGAGCATAGGACAACAGATTATGGTAGATGATCCCCTGCTAATCCCAGCAAACACACAGCAAAACATTTCTGTCCATCAATCCTGGCTTGGACACGATTCAATGCCACTTGTAAAATTCAAACAAAAACAGTGAAGCTTTGATCAAACTGTCAAAATACCGAGTTTATATGTTGCCAAGATTAATGGAATATTCCAATAAATCATATAAAAAGTTGTGCGAGTTTAGTTTATTTTATTTAAAATTTTTCCACAAATAATGAAAAGTGTTTCTTTTCCATCAAAGTTGTATAATATTAAAATGTTTTACATATTCAGCGAGTTCAAATTGTGAAATATGTTTCAACCAAAGCCAACCTTCCGAATAAGTTCTATAAGCGAAATCCGAGTGCCCTCATCCTCCTGAATGCATTCGCTGAAGGTCGAATCGCGCAGCTGATTCGGCAAATGTATGCTCAGCACATTGCGTGCGCGTGGATTGTCAGCAAGCCGCTCGTAGCAACGTACAACCTGTTTTAGAATGCGAATGGATGGTTCCAATTCGAGCTGCATAACCACTTTGCCCAGCACGAAAATTAGATGTGTAAATCGATCCGGCTGAGAGCAGACATAGGTTAAGCCCATATCGTGCTCGATAATACGATAAACAATGTAAGCGGAAGCAGCTTTGCACATCTCAGTACCCATTTCAATCAAACGCAGTGCAATCGGCATAATATCCGACGTCAGCACAAACAGCAGCGACTCGTCAGAGGCCTGCTTTAAAATAACGACGACAACGCCTAAGCTACACATACGTAAATACTCGATTGTATTGATCTGAGAAGTGCTCTTCAGCAAAGGTACCAGATACATAAGCATACGCGAACGCAACAGTTGCACTTTTGTCTCCGGATGAGCGGCGATGGTCTGCAGCAGCGAAATGGCGTAACAGGCTCTGTGTGATTGGTCGGGTGTTATCGTTTCGTTGGCAACAAACGGAAGTACATCCACGATCTCTTGAACCAAAGAGGCAACGCAACCGAAGCTATGCCAAAGCAGAAATCCAATGTTTTCGATACTTCCGCGCAAGTGACTCAATGCACACATCGCATGCACACGTATCTCCTTGCAGCGCAGCTCTTGGATCCAACGGTGTATCTGCTTTTCCTTATCTGAATTATTTACCTCAAATCCGGCCCACATGTTGGTCAACTGCAAAATTTTTTGTTTTTCCAAAATTTATTAATTAATTCATTTGCAAAGGCATTATTTTAAATTTAGTCATTTATATTATTATTAAAATTTTTTTTTTATATTTTTTTCTTTCTTACTTGCACTTGTGATGAGGCGAAACGACTGAGACGGTGAGAGAACATTTCATCTGTCATCTTTCGATTAGTGACAAAACTTTTGATTTCTTAGTGTTGCACAAAAAGTGGAAAGTCAGAATACAAAACGATACGAAAATATGAAATTTTAACAGTACCTGTGACACAGGGTGACTCCTACTCAGCTGATTCTGAATAGTTGCACAAAAATAATTTTTACAAAGGGCCCTCAAAGCATCTTCCGGTGCAAAGTTTATTTTTTTATTTCCTGTCTGTGGACAGATGCACTTTACATATTTTTGCACAAATAAAATATACCCATTTACCACTTGGGAGCAGGGTATTATGACCTGGCTGCATGTTGTAATCTGTTCATTAAATAGATTCGACAATGCTGCAGCTGCAACTGAGACAGCTTTGCGCCATTTCAATAGCAAACAACTATGACAGAAAATGGTTACTACTAATACAGCTAAATTATGACAATAGTCATCATAAGCATCATAATTTCCAACAACCACAGCGGAAATTGTCAACTACAGAGTGGGACCGGACTGTCTGAACATGGCAGAATTACAGATTATATGGCAAAGTGCATTTAACGATGTTTGTCATGCGGTTGTTGAATAAAACGACAAATAAACAGAACAGCATAAAAAATATCACAGAAAATAACATGAAGCAAAATGTTTTATATTACAAAATTATGCAAAAAAGCAATAAGGACGATTGCGCAACTACATAAAAAGTCTTGCTGTCATTTTCAGGCGGTTAAAGTGCTATTGACCCATATAAACAGACTGACCATTTCATTACGAAAAATTGTGTTCTTGGTATTTTTTGGTACATTGGTTTTTCAATTGGTATTTTATGAAATTTTTAGGCCAGTTTGTAATCTAAACCTCGTGTCATATAGAACCGATCGGATTAGCGTCTGCTTTTTGGAACCCATCAAAAAGAAAGGTATTTAAACTTCAACTTTATTGAAGTTCAATTATTTCTGTTATTTTTTTTTTTTTTTTTTTGACAATTTTTTGTTTTTGTTATCCGATTTGCACATCGACAGGAAGTGAACAGAAAACAAAAAGTGTGACAGGAAAGTAAGTACAATAGCGGAAACGGAATCTTTATGTAAAAACAATCGGCATAACAAAAACAAGCAGCAAACAGGAAACGCAACGCAGACCACTTGGCAACATTGAAATAGATAGGAATTCCTATCTGTATAATTTTCTTTAACATATTGGAATGCAAATTTGTGTATGTTCTGTTTTTTTCTCAGAAGATTTTTTTGTGAATTATTAAAAAGAAATACATAAGTCTATCTGTACTTGTACAACTACTACAAACTTTTATGTTTTTTGTTTTTATAATTTTTATTTCTTTGTGTTTTTCAACACTACATTCGGTATTTTTTATAACTTTTTTGAAACATGCTCAGCTGATATACACTCGTATACCACTTATGGAGGCGTTCACAGTTAATTAGCACAATATGACAACTATCATCGATCTGTGAATAGCCTAAGTATTTAGTTTGATTGTTAACCAATTATACTAATCAAAGAGAAAAACACAAATACATATGTTCTTAATTCCTAGACGTCGTCTGGGTGTTGCAATCGTTAATGACAATTCTCTTTTCTATTCGTCGTCTGAAACTAATGCAAAACAGTTGAAAAAGTATGGCAACAGTTTTTCACCCATATAAATCTGTTGAGTGCACACTTAACTTCTTTTGGGGTGGAAAATAAAAGTGCATTTGTTAAGGACTAAGTTAAATAGTGGAAGTAAAGTGGAGAGTAATTGAAAAAAAAAAAATTATTCAAGTTGTAGAGTTTCCGCTAAGAGACTGAGTGAGTGTGGGAAGTGAAGTAGCAATTAACGCATTTGTGCCAAGCTAAGCAGGACAAAAGTTATAATCAGGACAAAGACAACATTGAGAACGATAGGAGCCGTTGGCAACAACAACAAGAATAACAACAGTTTCTATTGTTCATGGAACACGCGAACAAAAAATAAGTGTGACAAAGTACGAAAAATGTTGCATGCGGCAAAAAAAAATAAGAACAACAACAACAACTTCGAGTGTTGAAAACATGTTAATTGCAAACAACAAAAATGAAAGCAGTAACGGAAGTGGAAATAAATACAAAAAGACGGAACTCCCCAAAGACGAGAAATACGACAGAAACGAGAACGACAAAATAGAGAAAAATTTAACATAAGTCGGGATTGTCTAAAAACAGGAAGTAGTAAGACTATTCCAGACGAAGTAAGTGGCTGACGCAAACATAAGTTTTAATAACGTTTTTGTCCAAAAATTCCATTGAAATGTCTTTTTTAACAAACTTTTTCGATAATTTTTTTTTAAGTTAAATAGTGTACTGAGTTTGTTTCTTCGTTTTATAGGTGCCATTTGGGTTCAGCTAGTTTCGATCGTATTGAGATCTACACTATAACCTGACCAATCTGAAGAATTATTTTAGGGTTCCCTCTCCAACTTAGGCAATGCTTTCTTCGTCCTCCTGGCTACTATTAAATTTTTATTCAACTGACTTGCCTGTACACCCTTTTCTGATTGCTTCTGTTCTGTTGTTATTCAGTGTTGTTGAAGATTGTTTTTTACCTACCACATAGTGTGAAGGGTATTATCAGTTTGTCGGAAAGTTTGTAACGCATTTAAGGAGGCATCGGAGACCCCATAAAGTATATATATTATTGATCAGCTCGACGAGACGAATCGTTATTTAGCCATGTTTGTCAATCTGTCCGTCTGTCTGTCTGTTGCAATGATGCGTTTTTCTTGGAAAGTCTTAAAGATATTGAACTGAAATTTTAGACATAAGCTTTTGTGCTCCTAGGCAGTTTGTATGTCAGAACCAAGCTGCCACGCCCATTTTTAGATATAGCCCGTATACAAACTCACCATTTTTTGTCGATTTTTTTAATGAAAATAATTATAATTAATGAATGTATTTGCTACAAATTGGGTAAAAACACTTCTAATGGCATAAAATATCAGAAGAAAGGTGCCACGCCCATTTTTGGATATTGCCCTCATACAATCCTTACACCCATTTTTTATATTTTGTATGAAAATAGTTCTTATTGATGGATATATTCACTCCAATCTATGTAAAATCACTTCTACTGTTATCCTATAAGTATGCCACCGTTATGACAAGGGCCAATATAACATATAGACCCCATACAAACTTACCTTTCATTTTTTTCCTTTCAAGAAAATGATAAAAGTTTCGTGTGGCGGGTATTTGAGTTTCGATGCTACCGAAGTTAACGTTTTTTCTTGTTTTAATTAAAATCTAACAAACTTATTTGTGTTCCGTGAAGCATAACTAGTGCTATGCACGCGTTTGCAAGCAACTAAAAACGGCAAATTATATGTTAAAGTGCGTAGAATATAATTATATTAATCTTTTTTGCTCAAATTTGCTCCAGTTTTAATAATTCACAATCAAAGTGACATTCGAGTTTTCCAACAAAACTCTGGTCGACGTTTCTGATAGACTTAGGACTTAATAAAGATAAATAAAGCAAATCCAACATTAATAAAATAAAGGCAAAATCGTATACATTTTGTACAATGCCAAAGAAGTCTCGGATATTTAAAATTTTACATGGAGAATGGCATTCACAGCACTGCAATATCATTCCAGTTGGCTTAGGGGAAAATGTATCTGAAGCACATAATAAATTGTATAAAAAACATTGTCAAAAAAATTGATCATTAGGAAAACAATGTTATTTATTAATTGAATTTAATCATCGATAGCGTCTATAAGGACAGCTGCATATTGAAACACAATCAATCAACATTTTAATGCGTAAAAAAATGCTAATCACTCGAATGAAAACTAGTACTTAATTGGATTTTGAAGTCGGACAGAAGCCAAAGCTTGCAGTCGTACATATTTAATGTGACAATTTTCAACATCATTTGCTACTCTAGCATCTTCAATTGGCAAATAAGAAAAACTTATTTGTAGATACAATTTATCAAATTTCTATCTAAAAATGCTTGTCTCATACTAGAGAATATATTTACGATGTGTAGCAGAGGTCGACAGAACGTTGAAAAGGAAAGGAGAGAAACAGTAACATAGCACAAAGTGTGCCCGAAATGCGTGACTAAAATACAAATGAAAATCGTAAAACCGAAAACAACAAGGACAGCGCTTAAAATGGTGTTACACACGAACAGAACTATGTATAATCAATATAAGTGACACAAACAAAGTTTTTTTTCTATATTCTACTGCTTTTTACACCATTATACATAGTACATTGAATCTCCAGTAGCAATTGACCAAGGGAAAGGAGTTCTAAAGATAGATAAAGGGACTGATGGCAAGACTATTCTAGCTTTCCAATGCCGTTGAAGTCGGCTGCTAGCTGTCTACTCCACAAAAATATTGAATTTGAAGATATTACTAGTCAAAGTATTTAAAGGATATGTGGCGATATAATTCTTGGTCATCTAACCAGAAACTTGAATTTTTATACCACGTTACTTACTTGCTTTCCACATCGAAGATTGTCGATCCGAAAAGAGCTAAAGCTACAAGTTCAATGTCTTTTAAAACTAAATGTAATACATTCCGGATTTGGATTTACAGTTTTTAGTTCAATTAAATCTTTAATTTGTGATTTTTCTGTTTTTGCTATTTTGCCATTAAACTCATAAATTTACACAAATTAAGTCTCAAGTGGATAATTATTATTATGACTAAGCCGCTTAATGGTTTTCACGAGCTCTGATTTCAAATGTCTTCCACTGAAAAGCATTGCTTTCGGCAAAGCAATTATATTTTGTTTTTTATTCCTCAGAGCTTGTACTGAAACCATTATTGTTGTAGAGACAAGAATAAAAACCATTTAATGGTCGTAAAGTTTTGACATTATGATGTAATACAACAAATGTTACTTTAATTGTCAACGTGCTAAGTACACTTCTCTAATATTCCATTCTGGCATTTAAAAACTTTTTAAATAGAATGTTGAAATATAAACTATTTAAAAAAATATCAAATAATTTATTTGGTTGAAAATTTAAGGGTATATTAAAGTTTTATGATGGACCCAATAAAGCATATACATTCTTGATCAAGGAGAGTCGATCCAGCTATGTCTGTCTGTCAGTCCTCCTGTCTGACGTATGAAACTAATTATATCAGAGACTATTAGAGAAAGGACGCCATCTTTGAAACCTAGACTCTCAGCTACAAACAGGTTTTTCTCTAGCATCTTATGTTATTTAAAAAATTCCATAGGTTCTTTTTTTTAAATTACCGCTTAAAAAATATAAAAGACGCTTCGACGTTCGGTTGACAAATTTATGTAATCGATTCGAATGTTAAAGTTTTCACTTTATTTAAATTCCGGTTCGTAAGTCTACTACATATGCATATATTTTTTTTCCTTCAATACGTAGATTCTTCATATGCTGCTGTTTAGTCTCGTTTTGTATTGGCAGCCAGATAGTCGATTTATCAGTTTAACACAAATGCTTGCAGCTTTTCATACATTTTCTTCTGCCTAATATTTTTTGCATATTTCGAAAAATAATTTTTTGCTTTCGCATGATTTACAACTTCATCAATGGTAGCAAATGCATCCTGCTACACCATCACAAGGACAAAGCCATAGATCTCGTCTTTTAATTTGCAATTGTGTGTGTGTATTCATGGCAAATGAAGGTGAAGTATTAAGGAAAAAAAATCGATATAAAAGCAAAGGAAATGCCTTAAGTGTTACAAAAGTTGATTGAAAATGTTTGAGTGTAAAATTGCACTTATGCAGTTACCTGCTTACATTCTGTCAGCCTAAATCAGCACACTGAATTATGATGTAGCCAATTCCTATTCGATTTTAAAAACAGTAATCGAGAGCTTAGTAAAGCTTAGAATTGAAAAATAATAGCTTTTGAAATTGTGGCTTGGTTTGAAAGGTTCTATGTAAGATGAACGTAATAGACGTCGAGACGGGTGGTCGGGAGGATTTTAACTACCTGACTAAACCTTCCAAGTGAACGATTTTTGTAGGGATACAAAGTTTAGGCAGCGCATCTTAAAACCTTAATCTAGTCTGATCGAGTCGAACACAACTTTGTAGTCGGCAATAGGCGGTATATGTCGATCGAGTTGATCGAATAAACGCAGTCGACTTAGTCTTCTATTTTTCATAAAAATGTTTTTCAAATTCATTAAAAAACACAAAAAAGATTTTGAAAAAAAAAAAAACGATAACAAAATTGAAATATTTTAAACGAAATAAATAATTCTCCAAGTCTTCAGCCTGTACATATTTACATTAACTCATTTTATTTGCTTTCAGTTAAACTGATTTCCAGATTCAGTTCGTCACGAAAACAATTCGACAATTTTTGTATTTCTCCATAAGTTAGAATCCAAAAATTCTTATCAAAGGCCATAAAATTGCCATTGCTCTGCGATTCTGGTACACGTCGTATGCCGATGGTAGTGCTTAATGTATTGGCCGGATCACGACCACAAAGATTTAAGTTTGCATTAATTTTATGCTTTATACAGGTACTACTGAGCCATATAGCGTACACCTCTTTAGAGTATTCAGTCATATAATCTTCCCGCTGCATTTGTTCGTTGCCATGAAGAACAGTCAAAGGCAAAGTTCTGCACAGTGTCACAATAATCGGGGTACGACCATTTAGACTCACATATCGCTCACGCATAATATTTCCAAATATGTCACCCCTTTCAGTACCGCTAAAAGCCAATAAACCAAGTATTAGACGTTCTTTTATAGTGCAAAGGCGTGGATTGAAGCTAAGAACCGCACTAGCGCCCGCTGCTAAATCGTAACATTTGCGATAACCACACAAGTCGTTATGTCGCCTGATGTGATGCATCGGCAAAAAGTATGTTGTCCATTCTTCGTTTGCACTTACCGAAGCAGCATTCGGCTGTTCTACATTTAACAGCAAGCAACGCACTCGCGTCATGCGTTCTCTTTGACGTTGACGATGAACAGACAGCTTCGGTTTCATCCGATTCCGTTTGATTATCGGAATCCATTTGTGATATTAGACGCCTACACTCGTCCATGTTGTCACGTAATTTCGCCATGTCTTGTTCAAAAGCATCAAATTCTTTCATGAGGCCCAGATCATAGAAATCGTGTTTAGATTCCTTTAGCTTTTCTTCCGCTTTTCTCTTTTTGTATATTTCAAAATTTCGCTCTATTTCGTCAATAGGATTTGGTGTCTCAATGATCCCTAATTCTTCAGACTCGTTCTCTATGACGTCAATTCTGGTTGGGATCTTTTCATCGAAATCCATTGATCCTGAATCTTTCAAATCAAATGCTATAAATTGCAAATAAACGTTTTATTTTATTTAGCAAATAAATAAGTTTTTATCAGTCACTGTGCTTCCGATTAATTAGATTATTTTCAATTTATTTGTATTATACAATAAATTCAAGAGCAACTGTGTTTATCAAATAATTCCTATGTTGTACTGTATTATTTAACGAATCTACGCCCCCAAATTCTTGGAAATAGGTCCATAAAATATGAAGACCACCTGGGGGCGGGAGGTGTGATTTTATGTATGGGGGGAGGGCATGATGAAACTGTACCTTATTTAAGCCACTGGAAATCTTTGGTGAATGACACAGTTAAGTTTTTATGGTCGGCCCCTCAACCGATAAACATTTTTACCCAAAGTAACAACGAACCATGTATAAGACGGCCAGAAGTAACAGGACTACTCCAGGTAGAAGACATAGAAGTATTTTAATTTTACCCGTGGTAAACTCCGCGGCAGGGACATGGATTCTGGAGGCCCCAACTACCCTTAAATTTGCTGCTTATGATGCTGATAACTTCAGGAGAGAAAGAAAGGTACGTGAAAGAGTAAGTTTGCAAAATGAGATAGTATTAAGTCATTGCAAATTTTAGGTCAATATTTTAAAACTTTTCGTGTAAAATGCATTCATACCATGTGTGGCGGGCATAAAAAAAAACACAAAAGAATATAAGGACAAAATTGACAAAGATTATGAGGATAAAAAATATTAAAGTGTTTTCGAAGCCCATCAGGTACTCAGACATTGCACATTTGTGTAAACCATAATATTTGCACAAGGATAATATATTCTGCAGCTGCTGAACCAAACAAAAGACGACAACGTGCATTTTGAAGAATTCAAAAGAGAGAGCATAAAAAATATTCTTCGACATTCTTGAGTTTGGAGTTTTCGATGCATGTGTACATATGGGTAGGTATGTCATATCCGTTTCCGTCAATACTTTTGCTACTCACACTCCGGCACACATGCTCTCTGTCTGCTCTGTCTAATGTTATCGATAATATTTTCCTTCCTTTTCGTTTATCATTGGCTCCTTGGCCACTTTCACTTTGATGTGCAAAACGATTTGCAACTGAATGAAAAAAAAATAGTTCCAGTTAACAAGGATGTAGAGCAAAATAGGAAGTAAACGAGAATAAAGTGTCTACAAAAAGAAAGTAGTCAAATCGGAAGAAGAAAAATGGAGAAGACACTTACTGCAAAGTGTTGAACAAATTGCAACAAAATTGCTTGGCAATATTTTATCAGCAAGAAAACGAATTCGCTTACAGTTTTAGAGTTTTTAAAGTTTTTGATTAATTTGTAATAATTTTTAATTAAAAAAAAAAAACAAAAATAAATATAGACTACGACCAGAATTAAATTAATCGATTAACATGTCAAATATTTTAATTTTAAGTTACGCTGTCAACAAAACAATTAAATTGAAATTACACAAAAAAAAAAATTGAAACATTTTTCACAAACCGGCTTAATTAAAATAATATGCTGGAATAAATTAATCATTATTAGCGAATTGAGTCTGAATTGCACTGTCTGTCGCATTATTCGAAATGAAAGCCACCAGCCACCACCGCACTGCTGCATAAATCACTCAAATTTTTATGTTGTTGCGGCAGTTAATAATTAAATTAAAATAAGAAAGAAAAAAAGAAACAGAAAAAACGCTGCAGTCGAATGTGCCCGACTACGAAACACCCTGTATATAATGTTTATAAACCTAAGTGTTTGACAGCACAGGCTGAGATTTTTTCTTGTAGCTCAAAATGCTTGTGTTCCCACCGCCGTATTTTTAATGGACTCTACGTTGCCCGATACTAGTAGCAATTATAACGAATTTATTTCCTGTATCTCAAATACTTGCAAAAAATTTAATGAATTAATTTGTATCGCCTATATATACGCATTACGCCGCCTATATATGTATGATATACCAAGCGGCTCTAGCTTCAAGATTAATATTTAGAAGAGTGATCACTTTTTTTTCCGACGTACTTTAATTTAATATTTTAATTTGTCGACTCTTTATATTTATTGCAACTACCATTGGCTAAAGCCACACTAAATTTTTATATCCTAGATAACGAAACAAAGACTTCAAAATTTGATGGGGTCCATCCATTAAAATATGATTAAAGACCGTGTATAAGCGAAACAAAGCATCGAATATTGTGGTTAGATCGACTCTTCCTTCAAGGCTTATCTAGAATATTTATTTTAGGGGGTGCTCCTTCTGCTTGTTACTTCTATTCTTCGGATACTGGATAGAACCAAACACAGAATACCTATGACACAAAATATAAAATAGTTTATGAATCCATTACTCCAAAATTTTAAAATCTAGTCAGCTGTAATGTAATTTGAACATCTCAATCCAAATCCATGTCTACAGATTTAAAACTAATATAAATATACATTTTTTTTTTTTTTTTTTGGATCAAAATTTCCCAAAAGGTCAAATCGAAAGAAAACGCAACTCAAAAAACATATGAAATGACCACTCTGGTTCACCGCACAAGATATTACTTTTTTTTGTGGCTGTGATTATATTTAATCCATTCAATTAGGAGTGAGCTTATTCATAAATAACTTTCTTTTTGTATAAATACTCGAAAATGATAATTTAATTTAAAATTTAAAATTATTAAATAATAAATATGAATCTAGTTTAAGATCAGAACTATAGACATAAGTAACACACCACCCATTATCAAATTTCTGTGCATACAAAAAAAAGTTGTAGGAAATTTCCACTAGCGTTAGCGTTAGCGTTCGCGTTAGTGTTAACTTTTGCTATCAAAAGCAACACCTACCACATTCGTATACAAAACTGTTCATATTTATTACTTTCAAAGAATTTATGTATGAAAAGCGTGTGTCTATAGTAGGAATTGTTTTCCATAGCAACAGGTTAACTGCGAACACTAACGCTAGTGAAAATGAGCTATAAAACTTTAAATTAGCTAAACATGCTTTTTATATGTACGCCCGTAACATATTTAAGTACAGATTGTGATGTGTAATAAAGATTTTTGTTTGATGTTTTAATTAATGAGAAACGTGATGTGTCTGTTGTGTTGGTCAGTAGCGTAACGTGAACATATAAAATTAAATTCTAGTTGATTACATAAGCAACTATCTGTTGCATTTACAGCCAATGTATCTATTATATTCTCGAAATGTATGTAAATCCTGTTTACCTGTTTTCTGCTTGTGCAATTTTCGAAATGCAAATTGCATAATCGCAATGTTGTGGGTAATCGCATTGCAATAAGAGAGCTGAGCAAAAATATTTTGCCAAGCATTTTAATTAATTTCGTCAATGGTAAATCTTGAGCTCGTTCAGACTGCAAACGACAGGATAAGCAAAGGTACTCGTACACTTGTTACCTTATTTCCAACAGGAAATTAACTCAAAATGTAAATAAAGTAAGACTTGAAATTAGTATAAAATTGTGCTGTTACTTAGAAACTGACTGGCTAATTTATAAGTTCTCGTATAATTTAAATAAAATAAGTTTTAGGATTAAATAGAGCACAGAATTAAAGTCATATCTTAATTTAGTTGCATATTTTAAATGTAAGCCAATTTAGATTCGATGAAATAATCGAGAGTAAATCATGTAAAAGGTACACACATATACACATATATAATATAACTAATTATAACTTCTTTTGTATATACATATCTCAAAGTCCCTGACGTATATTACTCTTTCATCAAACCCTAAAGCGACAAACGGAAACTTTTAAGTGGCGTGATAATTCTAATTGGCTCTTATAAATTATTAATTAGTTTAATTATCATTTCTACTGCAATAAGTTGAGTTTCTCTGTTATTTGTTTGCCACAGTTTCATTTGGTTTTGCGCTATTTCGACCGCAAAGCCGCGAAAGCTTATAAAGAATTTATAACAAAATTCAGCGTGAATCCACATCATACAATACACACCTTTACAAAATTTAAATAAGGTTTGAGTCAGAAGTGTTAACAGATCAAAGAAATGTGAAAATTAACCCCTTTTTTTATTGGATTCGCTTACGCTTAACACAGAACGAACTAAACATGTAAAAAGTATCTACAATTTCGTACTTAATTCAAGAGTTTTTGAATTGATTTTAGTTTGGCATTTTTCTCTCTGTGTATAGGTTTGACGGTTATCAAATTTGGAAGTTCGTTTAAAAAATATTTTTGGCGTATTTCAATATTTTTCGAAATTCAAACCTTAGACCTATTTGGGAACGCATAATTAAATGTACCAAGTCTTTAAACACGTCTGTTATAATTCGCATTTGAAAGATGGTTCAAACATATTTTTAAAGTGTGGGTGAGGAGCTTCCTATTGGCGATCTCTAATGTGAAACGGTTTATATTAATTCAAGATTTCAATATTTTTTTTAGCAAAACAAAAAAAATGTTCTGTATGCTCCAAAATAATTTTTAATTTGACGTGAATTAGCTTAATATACTTTTGGGGAGGCGTCTGCTGTAGTGACAAGTAGGTATAATATTTTGTATTATCATTGCTATAGCATATAAATACAAACAGTATCAAACCGCAAAGTCATTTTGACATTTGGTCAGAATGAGTGTCATGTACACTTTTGCTTAAATCCTGCATCAGACTTTTATGTGTTGCGGTTAGCATTGTTATTCCTCGTTCCACTCTGCATAATGTACGAGATGCTACATTTTGGTCAATGTAGTTTTGCGGTTTTAACACAATTAGCCTTGACAAATTACCTTCATCAGGACGCGAAATATAGTAAATAAAGAGAAGAATAAAATATATATAGTACATACTATATGTACATACATAAAATGCTTGTTGTCCTTAAATTAGGTTGTATCCTGTAACACGTAACATGAGTTGTTGTGTAAGTATAAAAATTTAGTGAATTTATTTTTTTTAGTAAATTTATAAGATTTATTTAACGTTAATAAAACTTATGTTTAATGGGAAAAATCCGGATAATAATTTATGTACATAGTTATTAAACTTTTTCAAAGTAATAAATAAATTTCAATAATTTGTTTAAAGTTTTTTTGAGTGAAATAATATAAATTTTGTAAATACATAACTTGTACAAATCAATTTAGTTTTCTTTGCTATGTTTTTATAGCCGCCGAACTGGTGTTATTATTTTGTCAGACAGTTTGTAACGCAATAAGTGGGACCCTATAAAGATAAAGAAATTCAAAATATAAACTTTTCAACCCAAGTTAAAACCGTAAAAAAAGTGCCACGCCTATTTATTTATTTTTTTAAAAAAACTATTGTTATATCTTTATTTTTAGGTCAAAATTTGACACATTTGCTTTGTAAATGAGACTGGTGTTGTATCGTATTATGGACCCCTACCCATCCTCTTAACAAAATACTAACTACGCCACTGATGCTCATATATATAAGCTGTTAAAATTTTCATATGGTGGGTATTTTAGCTTCGGTCATATTTGAGTAAATTGTTTTTCCATGTTTTATTTTGATGTTTGTCTGTAACACGCAAACTATTCAAATATTTGAACGTAAACACGTATTCTGACAATAGACAAATTAAATTTATATAACAAGGCAGAACAATAAAATACATCAGACTTAAACAAATCAAAATGCATTTGCGTGACTGACTTCAAATGATTGTAATAAAGATTTTTTTTATCAAATAAATTTTTTTGACAAAGAGTGTCTGAGGAGGCTTAGTGGCGTAGATAGTATTTTTTAACGTTAAACAAACGCTATACCAAATAATCTGTAAAAAGTTTCAAGATTAGCACCGTTTCTGAAATTGGCAATACGAGTTTTTTTTTTTTTTTTTTTTTTTTTTTTTTTTTTTTTTTAATATTTTTTTTCCCTTTTTTTATTTTTTTTTTTTTTTTATTTTAAATCCCATCGCTTTCAGCTAAATCATGTCACGTGGGGTTTATAGGGATGCTGATTTTGCATCTGATGCTTGATTTTTTTTTTCGTTTATTTGCTATATGTATTTGAGTTTGTGTTCATCCGTTCAATGATTTATTAAAAGTATTAAAAGGGCAAACATAAAAAAATTGATGAATAAACAAAATTGACCTGCTCTCTGCTTGCAATCTTATAGCAAACAATAAGATTAATTCTCACAGGGTCACATGAGCTGTTATCGTAGAAAAATCTCAGCAATCCGTTTAGGCAATACAATAGAAATATGAAAGGGAAAGGTTATTTTTGTAGAGATTTTGACATTTTGCTAAATTATAAACATTAATTTAATGGGAATCTATAAATTCGAAACTGCCCACAATGCGATTCGAATCAAAATACAATAGGCTCTATAAAAAATATAGCAAAGAAATTTAAATTTGATTATAGAAGGCTGCAAAGCTGTTGAACAAAATATATTACGTGTCAAATTCGGTGAAGTTGAAGTGGACCCAGCTGTCATTCAAAATTAATGACATATTCCTATAGATGTGATATATTTTAAACTTATTTACCATCAAAAAAAAAGGAAGTAGATATTGTGTAATAAAAGCTTTAATACACTTTAATTCTTTCCTGATAAACTGGAGTAGACAAAATTGAATGAATTAGTTTTTATTACTGGATTCGTTATAGTTTATTTGTTCAGTAACTTCGATAAAATGTTGACAGGGAAGGATAATGGTCAATGATCTGTTAAAACCCAAGTTAAGACACATTATTCAAGTTGATAAAAGAAGCTAGTAACAGTAATTTTCTTGAAAAAAATTAATAAATTTGGAGGCAAGTTTTTATGGGGGAGCCATATGTTTCATTAGACTGATCCTTTTTATATAGGTAATGATTACTTGGGTGGACATTAAAAGTGTTTTTTTTATGAAATCTTCGACGCGAAATCACGATGACTAAGATAGCTTAGAGGTGGGTGAGCCTATACACCCACTCAAATTTATTCGAGACAAAAAAAAAAAAATAAATAAATACGTGAATTTCGGCGAAAGGTTGTAAATTTATTGACACGAGTAATGCTCAAAGTTTTTTTTTATGGCTGTAAATGTAAATGATTGGCTCACGTACCTGAAAGTCCTAAAAGAGTTTTAATGAGCTGCACGAACTTTTTCGTGCTTTAGTTATACTTTTTGAACACGTTGCCGACTGCTAAATAAGTTGTCAGTGCGAAGGGATTAGAAAGTAAACCTTTACCCAAAAAACTCAGCAATAAATGGCTTTTTTTTACACTGAATTCTTTATTTACAGTTAATCAATACTAAGTACAACATTTCCTTTTTTGGGCTACTAAAAACTTTTTTTGAATAATCTTTATTGAATCTGCATCTTTTTGACCTCTTCCTTAAGCATTCCATATACAATACAATTCGTCTGCTTTTTGATAAAGTTTCACAAAGTTGTAAAAAAAATCCTATGATCCATCTATGACCATCTCCTGATTAATAAGGCCCCACTATAAAAAATTTCATAAAGATAGGTCTAATGGTTTGGTCGCCCAGAAGGAACATAGATTGATATATCAAAATGATAATGTCAACAATTTAATTTTAAATGAAAAACTTTGACAAGAAATTTAATATGGACCACTTCATTTACCCAAAACTCTCCTCCCAACTCTATTGCTAATTTTTTCGCTGATTTATAAATGCCAAAGGATGCATAAAGTTGTGTAGTATCAACTGAGAAATTCTGTAAAGAGATAATAACTTTGTCTACCTGAATCCTTTACACTGTTGTGCATTAATTACTCTTCTAATGAAAAAAAAAAAAAAAAAACTTAAGAGTCTTTTCAACTCTCGTTTTTTCAACACTTTTTTGTTTCATTCAGCGAAAGTCGTAAAATGAGTTTTATATAAAATCTCACATGAAAGGTTTGCTCGAAACGCAAAACGTTGGAACTGAAACAATATTTTTTTTATTTTTTTTAAGTTAAATACTTTTACCATTTTTATTTCAAATTTACTTTATATCGTTGTCAGACGCACGCTGTCGTCGTCGTTGTTAAATTTGTTATTTTTATGACTTTACAAAGAATGTGTAATTACGTGAAAAGTTTTTGTAGCATTTGGTAATAAATTATTTCAATTGTTTCTTTCTTTTACGTTGAGGGAGTGAACGGGGTTTAATGAAAGATAATATTTTGAAGAGCTTCAGATATTTTACAATAAATATATAAAAAAAAAACATTCTCTGTAAGCCAATGTAAGACAAGTAAACTTAAAATGAGGGCAGTCACCATGTCAAAAAAAAAAAAAAAAAAAACTTGAAAATGTCTTATACAATATTTCAGGTACTGTAGAGCTATAATTTGGCTTTTGGCTTCCTTTAATCGGCTGCTCTGCCTTATTCACGACATTTATGTATATAAAATAAGTAAAGAAGAAAAATTCTACTTAAACAACAGTGAGAATCAATGACACAAAACGAGGAAAAGTTTTTACATCGATAGAACCAAATCTCACAAAGTTCTAGTAACTTATATATTATCAAAATAGTTAAAATGTTTCTATGTCCGTTATGGACTTTGAAACCATTCAACTGATGAGTCCCAAACCGGTTTCATTTGAAAGCTAAAACTGCAAGTATAATTATAGATCACCAAAAAAATCCATTTTGGCTCATTTGGTTTATTCATGAAGTCGATTTTAGACATTTCCCATACAAAATTTGTTTTCTATTTTGTACCTACATATGTTTCCATACTAGCCCCAACATATTCAGGTCTCGCTGCAATTAAGAAATAAGTATTTTTTAGTGCGTTTTTTTTTTTTTTTGTATGTTTTCATACTAGCCCCAACATATATTGATAAAAGTTAATTTATAATTATTTAATTAGTTTTTATCTTACAATTCTATAGTTCGACTTAATTTATAGATACACATTTAAACTCAATTATACAGCACTAACATCCTTTTTTACCTTGAGGATAAAATGGTGTTTTAGGAAAAAAATCCGCCGAACCTGTCGAAACCATAAACGCCTGGATTCACAACACGCGCAATATTCCTGAATGTGCGTCCACAAAAGAGGTTTGTCATTGGTATTTGGATATTTGTTTGGATATTTAATATAACTGTCAGACTGATCACCTGGATAATTGCCATAGTCTCCTGTATTATAAAGTCTCGCAGATTTGCCATTCTCAGCAGTTCCATTTAATGGATAAAAAAGTGCTGTGCTGAAATCCACACAGAAAATCAAAAGTAATATAACAAACATGGTAGTGTGTAATACTATTCTACTACGGTCCCAATTCAACTGCATAAAATGTTTTGAACACGTTCTCTACTTATACGCCAGACACCACTTTGCTTTAATAAGGCAAATAAAAACTAATGAAATCGAATTTACCCACATACTTTTCGATTCAGATAATATCTAATAGATTAGTTTACTGACTATATAAACTATATAGTAAATTGCCAGGCCATTGACCTGTTGTTTGTTTTTCGATATTTTAATTAAAAGATTTTATGATTCTTTATGTAGGCAATTTATTTTATTTTGTGTCTAACACTGCGGAATAAGTTATTCAGAGCACACTTGTTCGCAGCAAAGTGTATTTGATTAAATAAACTGATTAATGTGCAAAACATTGGTCAAAAATTTTAATTTTAAGTAGTGGTGAGATCTTAAGTACTGTGAATCACCCGTCATAAGCCATTGACCAGCCTTTGTGAGTCAGTCACAGGGTGATCCATTTGGGTCATAAGAAATTAAAAAATTCATTCGTCTGTTTTTACTAATAATTTTTAATGAAATTAATTTTTAATACTTTCAATAAAAAAATGTATCATCAAAGATTTTACAGCTCTACTGCGTATGAAGTTCAAACATGTAAATAATTGTAAAAAGGAAAAGGGAAAATATATATAAAATACCGTCATCAGCATGAATATATTCATCAGCTTTGGAGCTGTAACCCCAGACAAAAGTTAAAAAGGATGAAAACGAAACGAACCAACTACGACACACTTACTTATGCAGCTGAACAGCGAAACTTGTCAAACGCAGACGCAATGCTGTACTGGAGCTGGAGCGTAGCCAACTAAGAAAGTGAACTTCATGCTGCTTGACATCGAATGAATGAAAGAAACGAGATGCAGCGTTATAAATAATAAAACATGACGAAGTAAACAATAAGGATAACTGGCATTTTCACTGTCTTGCAGTGTTATTGACCCAAATAAAAAAAGGCCGAAGAAAAAAGGGTTTGTCATGAAAACCAAAGAGAAGAAACTTAACAAAAACAATTAAATAAATGAATGGGTTACTAAATGGCCAAAATATATACAAACATATGCTGCGACATGTTGTGCAAATAAATCCCGCTGCGAAGGACTAATCAATGCACCCAAATCAATGTCAATGTCCATTTACTGTTTTGATGTATCCCATAACCAAGGCTTTTACGATAATCAAGTTTAAAAAAAAGATTGTCGTTTCCAAAATTATCATTTTGTCGGAAAGTTTGTAACGCATTAAATGTGGCACCGTGGACCGTAGACCCTATTAGATATGTGATTTTCAATATTGCTATTTTTTGAAATTTTTTTAAATTATCACAATTTCTTCAATTTATTGCGAATGTTTGAGTTTCTCACGATTTTTTGATGTTTTTGCAAATTTTCAAACTACCATTTTGATCAAACAGGCACCTCTGAATACCTACACACCTACCTACAGTATTATAAGACTTCTATTATTTCTTACATATATGTTGTAATTCCGATGAAATTTATGTAATAAAATACAAAAAAAGTTTTCTAGTAAATTTGTTGTAATTCTACTTACGGAAACTCTTTTAATTTTCAGCTTTGCAACTTAATGCTTTTCTGCAAAATGACAACAAAGACAATAATACAGGAAAACATGTTTTATATATTTTTTTAAAGAAACAAGAGAAGGAAAATGAACGTGGTCTGTTATAAAATAAAGGCGAATCTTGCTCTTGAACCTCGCTCGAACCGTCTATGTTTTCAATCCTTTGTTTTTTAGGTAGAAATCTCAATATTATATAAACATACCTAGACATATCAAGACACCTATGGTGATTTTCAAAAAAAACTTATATTACGATACTTTTAAGCTAATATTTAAAATAAAATGTTTGATTGGTTTTTTTTGGGTTCCATTTTATAAAAACCCCGTCTAATATCATTCTCCAACCACAACACCGCGGGAAATACAATTTTGAATCGACTGACGAGATAAAAGCCAAAATCTCCGAAGAGCTAAGCTCAAAGGCAAAGAAGTAACCTTTATTTTTGAAAACACCTCGTAAGTAGAATTGTAGACGGAAAATTGTTTACAATTTTCTGGCTAAGGTAAATAAATATAAATTGGCATTAAAGTACGAAAGAAAACAAGACAATTATTGAGGGTAGTAGGAGCCATGAGGAGGAACACAAGCCAAGCTGTTGTCAAAAGTATTTGCAAAGTTAGTTTTTAACTTTTGAAAATAACATTTGTACAAAGTTTATTATTATGAAACTGAAATAGAAAACATGAAATGTAGAGCTTTCTTAGCTGTTTATCGTTCGTTATCATTTAGAGTTTAAGAATAAATAACAGCTCAGCTCTTACGTTGCTGTCACACAAATAAGAAATAAAACTGTCATAGTTGTACGAGCACATAAAAATATTTAAAAGGTTTAAAATTTTTTTTTTTGACAAGTCTTAGTAATATATAGTAAAATCATATTTTAAAGTTTAAATTATTATTTTCATCAAGAAACTTTAGTCATAATCTGAGACGACTTAGTGTTGGAAAATGTCAAAAAATGGAGTTTAAAATTTACAAAAAAACGTATTCTTGAAATGTTTCAAATTTTCATAATCTTGGAATTGTTTCATGATCTACAATAAGTTCAATAAGTATCTTGGGAACTCCAAGGGTTTCGGAGATAAAAAATTAAAGCATAACCTTATGCGTATTACCTTTTTGAAGATTGCAACTTCATAACTCGTTCAGATTTTGAGCTATAGTGACTCTCCTCGAACAACCAAAATGGACTAATCTTCATTTTATATTACTCTACATGCTTTTAGAGAACAATTATCTCGAGCTCTTCAGTGAAAACAAGGCTTTTAAGTAATACCATAAAAACTTTAACGGCAGCACTAACTCTGATTTGGAGTGTTGTAAAATTTTTTGTGGCACTAAAACGGAACTTAAGGTTAAAGCTTTACTATTCTTTTTTACACTTTCTGGCAATGTTTTTGATGTTGCATAAAGTATTATAAACTTAGTAATTTCAACAAAAATATTGCCTTGCAAACTGCACAAAACATTTATGACATTTAATCAGTTAAAATGATGGAAATTCCACCAAGGGAAACACAGCAGTTTAAGTTTAATATTTGGTTATTTTTTATACACATTCAGAGGCACTAAAGAAATTTTATATTCATATTATTTTTATTTTGGGCTACAATTTATTTACAAAAGGGTCAACAGCTTTTTTTGCTTAACTGCGACAAGAAAAACATCGAATTTTATATGCGACTGAGTCTGGCTGCTTAATTTAGTATTCAATCTAATCTTTCAGTCAACCTTTTTCTATTTTGGGTTCAAGCACGTTTCGATACATGCTGCTGCTGCTTTAGTTACAAAATGCTTCTTTCGAAATCCTTATGCAATATGTTGCGACTTTAGTTATTTACAGAAATAAAAAAAAAAGGATATAAGAAGCAGCAATATGGCAGCTGTTTTTGATCATCTTAAGTGTTTAAATTATTTATTATGTCGCCTACAATATTTCATCACATTGAACCCAATATTTAAATTTATTTTTATTCAAATGTATACAGTGTGCTGACTGGGATCTCATTAAAAAAAATGACATATGGCAATGTTTCAAATATTAAGAAGAGTAGACCAAAACTGCACTACTTTAAACCAAATAAATCAATAAAACAAATTTACGTAAATTCGGTTTACGCAAACTTTAGCTAAAATAATCATGTATATTCCAGACCCTCTCTTATTTCTAGTACATGCAATTATTTTTATAATACAACTTACAAGAGCATATTTTTCAAAATAATAATAACGCTGCAGCCAACCCATACACAAAAACTTATATTTTCTCTTTGCGCCTAAATGTATGCTTTTTGTTTACGCTGCGTTGTGTACCTTTTTCAATGTTGTTGCGAGATATACCCACTTTCAGTATCTGCTGGCAAAAATTTGACTAAACAAGCACAGACAATGCAATACAATGCAAACAATTTGAACGCGCATGTTCGTTTCAACTCTTTTGTGTATTTTGTGGACATTGAAAACTAAATTTGCGTGCCCCAAAAACAAAACTATTCTAGCTAAAAAAAACTTTATTTGAAATTTTTGATATTTTTACCAAGGCATGGATGCAATTTAATTTTAAAAAAGGATGCACCCTCGTTTCGACTTTAATATTTGTTGGTCAGGGCTCTGCTTCATTCCAAGCATAAACGGATGGAAAGCAAGATCGAATTTTGTATCAATGACGATCAAGAATATTTTTCCTTTTTTTTTACCCTTCGGGTGGTACAGGGTATAAAAATATGAGCTCTTTTCGGTACAGTGAAATCGAACGGATCCTTAATAAGCATTTTTGGGACGTCGAGCTGTTCATACTGAAAGGAAGACCCTAATATTCAGGGCCAATGGGGAAGTGATTTCTGTTATAGTAAAGAATAAACAAGATTTTTTTTTTTTATTTCTATTTTAGATCCATATACACTTTGTTTTATTTATAGTTACGTTTTTAGTACACCACGAAAAATAAATAAAATAAATAAACCGAGAAACAGAAAATTCTAATAATTCTAATTAATAGTAATACTGTTCTTTCTCGGCAACAATAGGCTCATCCTTCATATCGGTTGGTGAAGCCACAGCTGCCATTGGTTCTGGAGATGCCTCTAGTTCCTCTTTAACTTTTGGTACTGACGCATCACCTTCATTTTTTGATTTGCGCAGCCCACGCGCTGTATTTAAAGGCGTCGTAGGACGAGCAGCTGCTGCCACCTTTTCCTTTTTTGGCTTGGGTTCCTTCGGTTTGGCTACAAGACGATATTCATTCGGCAATTCATCTTCAGTGTACAAACGATCAGTGAAATATACGCGACGTATGCGTATATTCGCATGTATCTGCAATGAAACCGTTTCCAAGTAATTGGTGCCGTATGCACGTCGCGTAAAGTCAGCCAAATTGAATTGTATCTGATTCCAACCGGGTGACATGCCCATAGGCATCGCAGTACAAAAGGGTTTAACCGATGTTTTACTCTGAAAATTCGAAACGCGAAAACGACGCATAAAACGCTGATCATCTTGTATCTTAACCTCAAAGCAAAAGTATTTTTGCATGTTTCTGATCAGTAGCACAAGAAATGGTAACTTAACACCTAGTTGCTTGCGACAATCGTCCGGGGAGTGTATAAAGGCAGTCGAAACATTGGTCCCCATAATCTCAACAACTAAAGATTTAATGTCCTCATCGTAAACACGCTTCACATAGCCATTCTTTGTCTGGAAAGTGTTAAAGAGAAAATTGGAATAGAGCATTTTGAGATAGTTAAAGGTACTTACATAGGTGGCCCAACTGTCTAGTGGATTACTGCCTACGCTGTAGAGCACTGAAAGGAATCCTTTTTGATGTGATGAACGATACATACTGTGGCTATTTTATCAAATTTAAAAATTTTACGCGAAAATATAGCGTTCTACCTGAAGATGATTTTTTTTTTTGAGAAATAAATTAAAAAACTTTTATGTTTCCCTGTTTCGTTCTACATAAATAATAAAATCAAATGAAGTTAAGCTCTGAATTTATTTTTTTATTAGAAAGAAAATATTTCCGTTGCTTACTATATAAAATAAAGTTTTACATATCGTTTGCCCATTTTTAAAGACAATAAACTAAAATTTAAAACTTATGGGTTTCTTGGAGAAATTGGAAAGCAAAAACGAAGGGTTCCCTCATTCCAAAAGAAAGATGAAACAAGAAACGCTCTTCGAAGCACTCTTTTCCACAGGTCCCTACTTATCAAATATCTTTGGGTTTTCAGCTTTATCATGTGTCACACACACCAAGGCAGCTTTGTCTCTAAAAAGTATCACCACACAACGTTCACATCTTTTCTTATTGGCTTTGCTTTCATAGTTGCTGCCAAATGTTTCAAATTTATTGGAGTCTATTAAGTTAATGTCTATAATTTGGCAAACTGTCAAAATCACTGGAAAGTAAAAATGCTCAAGTTTCGTATTCCATAAGTTTATTGTATCGTGTACAAAATTGTTGTTGTTGTTTTTGTGGTCTGTGTGCCATATGGCTACATAGGAAGTCGAGATGCTGTGAATAAAAAAAGTTTCTATTTTATTTTATATTTTTCTTTTCCTTTTTTTTTGGCAGTTGCAGCATGTTGTGCACATGTTATCCTTATTGTATCTATTATTTTACACTTTTTGTCATTATTGCAAGATTAATTTTAAGTTTTTTACGATATAAGTTTCTTTGGTGTATGTAAAATTTTAAGATATTTTTAAAATTAAAGATAATATTTTAAATAAAATATTTTCACATTGCGGAATACAAGTAAAAAACTTCCAAAATCCGTTACATGAAAAGTCTCTTTTAATCTTATACATCTGAATAAACGCAAAGTCCCCAGTGGAAAAAATAGGTCCCGATTTACCTGATAGAGTATCCATTAAATACATGACAAGATTTTTTGTGTTTTACTCAAATTATGCACTAAAAACATAGGTAACCACAAAACGAAGCACCCAATATATACTCTTGTTAAGCAACGTCGCTCTGTGTCTATCAGTCTGTGCGACCATGCTCTGAGTAGTAGGTACAATCAAAATAGGATTTCTCATTGAGACTCAGTTCGAAATATTCAAGTTCTAAGTCTTGAGGCTTACACAGTCCTAAGATATGCCTGAAGTTCAAAAACTCTTGTACTTCATCAGTGGAAATATTTTAAAACAATGGTTTTGATAGCCTAAGCTGTGCGAGATTAATGAGTACGTTAGGCATGACGGACATTGGTTTTCTCTCTGCGAAATGGACTCAGGCTTTTGTTGTAACTCATAAGCGAAGGGGACAATAGATTTAAAATTTCTCATTTAAAAATGTTTTGGAGATCTCAGCATTTTTTTTTTATTTTATTTTAAACCATGGGAGTTTCTTGGGCTAAATATGTGTTTTAAGGCCAACATTTTTGGTGAATCATATCATAAATTTGAACCATTGAACCCTCGATTATCGAATATGCTATTTAAAGCCAAATTTTTCATGTAGAAGCTAAATAAAAATTTTTTTTTCAAGAGCCAAGAAATTTATTTTACGGCCATATTTACTGTATCCTCTTTTTAAAGACCGAAACGGATCCCAACGGATCACAAATGGAAACATCTTAAAGCTTCAAATTGAAGTTTTAAACGAGAAAACACGAATTTCTGATCAAGATATGAGTCCAGAAGACACCTTTATTTTCGGACGGACCACTTATAGACACGGTGAACATTGCAGAACATAAAAATGATTTTAAATTGTTTAATTTTTATATTCGCTTTCTTTAAGATTTATTAGCTTAATTCAAAAATGATACCTATTCATGTCATTTGCAGAAATAATGGAATGTTTGCCCTAAGTTTGCATATGAGGTTTTGGTTATTATTGGGCGTCATTGCATTACATAACATTATGTGTATGTATTGCTACAAATTATTGTGAGTAAATGTTACAACTTTGCAACTCTGTGTATGTTTTTTATATTTTATTCATATTGTTTTACCCAACATAAATGGTTCAATTTAAAATGCACAATACAAATTTTTGCGGTTGACTTAATTGTAATAATGAAACATCAAAAATCGAGTGTTTGTAATATCATTTATAATAATTTGGTATTCCACAAACGCAAACGAATGATAAATGAAATTTTACAATTATTTACTAGAATAATAAAATTAAATTGTTTTTTACCACAACAATCAATAAAATCAATGCAATTTGTTTCAATTATTTACGCAGATTTGATTTCAGTTTGGTATACTTGCACAATCCCATACTTACTACAAGTACAATATTTCGTATTTGAATGCACAAAATATATCTTTTTTAATTGGAGCCTTTTTTATTTTATTTTTTACACAATTTTAAATTGTAAACGTCAATAAAATTATATTTATATAATTTATTTATTTATTTATTTTTTTTTTTTTGCTAAACAAGGGAATAAAAGTGCAAAAAACGTTTGTAAAATTAGTCAAGGCAGACAGCGCAGTAAATATATAAAATATACTAAAATAAAATGTGCATTAGGGCGGCTCTTAAATATGTACATAGAAAAATAGTTTTATTGAATTTTCGTGTGCACTCATCCCGAGGATCTGTAGGAAATATATCTTCATTTTTTTTTTTTTTATTTTGATTTGATAATTTTTAATGGTGCCGCTGAAGCTACAAAGTTTTTATGTATATTCTTGTTAAGGAAAGTGATACTTATTTTGGAACTTAGATTTTCTTAGGACCGCCCGATAAATCCTGGAACTCTTTTCAGTCATTACTTGTCATCTCATTTAAAAGGCCTTTCATGGGCATTTTGGAATCAATGAGTCAGTCATGTAAAAAGAGATTTATATAGGGTAACCCAGAATTAACGCAAGGCCTTAAAGGTGGATACCAGCTTTAAAAATGACCTTGTAAGGTTACACCTAGTCTTGAATCTTTTATTGTTCATATTTAACTTTTAAGAATTTCGAACAACTGAAAGTGTCTGAATGAAGCAATTCAATTTAAAATTTATTTCTTGCCTTTTATTGTAATAATTTCAATAAAACTAAACTCACATAACTATTTAAATAAATATTGATTGCGGTTGCACCAAAATTGTTGTAAAATTTTACTTTGCCTAGCCGCCATTTTGTGGTAAGCAAAACGGAAATCGACTAATAAAAAAAAACGAAAGTAAATTGGACTTCATTTTATCTGCGTAAAGTAAGCATTTTGTTAAACTTTAAAGATTTTTATTTCATTTCCGTATTATTTCCTGCAAATAAGATTCTGATTTGTACGCTCTTCCTGTATTTTCATGTATGTACCTAAAAAAACAGATTGAAATTTTACCGCACCTACTCTCGTATCCTCTTTCAGCTCAAGTAACTAAGGCGCCTACGTCCACATGTAAAACGTTAACTTCGATAGAACCGAAGTTTTGAAACATATTTTTTTTTAGTGAACTTCTACAGTGGATTTACAGAATATTTTTAAAGGAAATTATTTTTTAACACTTCGACTTGAATTGCATGGTAATCCATGCCAACATTTTTTTATCAATGACTGAGCTTAATTATTCGTCTACTTATCGTCTGCCTTACTTTTCCTTCCGAAAAACCAATTCATAACTCAGAATAGCCACAAAGCAATTTTGTTTCATTTTAGTATTGCTCTTGGAAAATCAAAAGATATACTATAGTACAAAATGGAGAGAGGCGTTTGAAATATACTTGTAAAAATATGATCAGTGCAAACTGAACAGTTTAGTACCATATAAAAGACAACTGATCTTAACTTAACAAAAGCGTTAGTTTTGAGGTTCGAAGAATCTTTAAAGATTATCTATGCCATATATTTTTTTCACCGAAATATATTCAACTAAGTAACTTTAACGCTTAATACGCTCAATTGTAAAATTTATAAAAAAGATATTCTGGAAAAACTTTCTTGAAATAATCAAGTTTAAAAGATAAGAACTTTGTCAAAATCCTTCGGGTATATAGGTCTTGTCTCTGGGTTAAATTTTTTTGCCAAATTTTAAAATTTCAACTTAATTGAGCTCCACAAATTTATAAAAAAATCCTGGAGAAACTTTATTGAGATAGCTATGAACTTTGTGAGGACTCTAAAGCCTCTTTAAAAACATTAACAATTATTTCATTCAAATTTTTTATGAACATTTCAATATGATTTTAACAAAGTGTCGTCAGTCGACTACTTAATAAACAGTCCTCGATTTATTATGCTTTGGCTAATGCAAACCAAGTGACCAAAGCAGCTAAGTGGAAGACTGTGACAGCAAGCGAAGCATCTGGGCAATGACAACATTTATGAAAAACGTGCATAAATTAAAATTAATGATCTAACCGCAGAGAAAATATGAAAGTTTTCTACAACTAAAATTGTCAATGGGCAACGGTAACTGCAATCCGCAAACCATGGTAATATATTATGACACAGTAAGGCAACCCAAAAGGATAAAAAAATGTAAAACATTTGTGAAAATGTTTTTAGGAAGTTGACGTAGGCATCGCACACTCATATAAAGTGTGTGTATTCTCTTGAATAACTACGAATTTGGAGCCATATTTGGCTCTTTTCAAAATAATGACAAATCTGGTTCTAAACGATTGTTAGAAGTAGATGTATGAAAATTTATTTTAAAACAAATATTTATGAATAGATAATAATATTTTTTCAGTTACTACGAAACCAGCCTTACGAAAGCAATGGTCGAAGATAAAATTCCCGTAGCAATAGATCGATTCCTTTCATTGAACAAAACCAAATCTGCAATATTTGCTTCAACGTTTAACACATTTTCTGAAAAATTACTGATACCCATTTCCCACGATGTGTGTGGGGTATATAATGGACTAATTAAAATTAATATGACGCATTAAAAGCAATAACAACACAGAATATGCCACGACTCGAAAAAGTTGTCTCCAGTCGGATGCCTTTGAATGGAAAATGGAAGCCGTTGCAAAAAAAAAAAAAAAAGTTTTTCATTTAGGTGCAAGCATAAAATGGTGAAAAGTATGAAAAGGAGTAAATTACTTTCAATGTGTGTCATATTTTTCCACAATCAACATTTGCATTTTCATTGCAAAAGCACACACAACTCGTCTCTTTCCAGAGTCGAGAGTCAGAGTCAGTTTGTTTATATTATAAAAACTTTAATTGAAAATGTTATAACTTCATTGCGACGCGTATAGCACGCTTTGTGCAAAAGTTTTTCCATTTATCAAATTTACTTTTTAGTTTAGTTTATGCAAAATAAAAAAATAAAACAAATAAAAATGTGAACAACTGAGAACGAATATCAAGAAATTAATGTCGCATAACATTGAACATTTAATGAGAGTTTAATTGCAAGTTTATCATGAAGTTCTCTAACAAAATCATAATTTATTTGTTTATTTATTTCAATTAAAAAAAAAAAATATTTACTTAATTATCAGTAAAAATATAAGAAGCAGCCCAATCAAAATGTGTTGGGGCTAACATAAAAACATACTAAAAAATACCAGTTTTTTTTATTGATTGCAGCGCAACCAAAGCTTGTTGGGGTACGCTGCAATCAGTGATTTACTCAAAGCCAAATATTCATGTTGACGTTCATACTCGTAATGGTTTTCGAAATCGGTTTTAAAACTTTTGATAATTTTGTTCTCTCAGTGTAGGTGCATAGATTTTCAGCTTATTCAGCTTATTCATTTCATTTATTTTTTTTTTTCCATCTGTCAAAATTCTGACGCTCCATAAGTTTTTAACGTGAATCTTGACAGAAAAAGAAAACCAGAATACCATAATATGGGTTAAGAAAAATGCTTTTTTCAATGACTGTTTTCAAGACCAAAAATTAGAATATTAACTAACATACATATTGTATCCAAAACTTATTCATATCTGCGTCTCATAAAAGAATTCTGTAGCTTGCTGGTTTGCCGTTTTAAAACGTGTCAGTGTATATTACACTCAGAAAAATACATCAAAAAAAGCATAGATGACTCTTATGTCTCTTCCAAGAAGATACAAGGCAAAAAACTAATAAATGAACAAAAAAATTAAATATTTCGATTTGTTTCAATGTATCCAGTACCCAAGCTCTCCTTATTATTCATAACTTCCTTTTATTTTGTTTGGTTTGAATGTGTTTAAAAGATAAGAAAATATGTTAAACATGTCCTTTTTCACTATCAATTTCACTTTTAAAGAAAAAGAGCAAGCATGTGCTTTGGAATTATTGTTGTGTATTAAAGTCCTTTTTGCGGCATCTAACAGCAAACAGTGCCAAGAGTTAATGTTGTGTAACAACTTCGCAAAAAAGGACTAAAAGCCAAATGCCTGCGCCATTAAACACAATAAAATTATAACCAAAAATCCTTTTTGTATCTTTGGATGAGAATATTCCGAAATATTTTAGAATAAATTAAAATATTTTCTGCATTAATATTTATTCTAGTTTTCTATTAACGCTTATCAACTCAATGCACAGCAAAAACTATTAAAAATAAGAAAAAAAAACATTAACTTCGGTGGAACCGAAGCTCAAATACCCGCCACATAAACTTTAATTAGTTCATGTACGATCATCCATAAAGGAGTTGGGGTTGCGAACAACTCATGTTGGGGCTCAAGTAACAGACGGATGGACGAACATGGCTAAATCGATTCGTCGACTCGTCGAGCTGATCAATAATATATATGCTTGACTGAGTCTCCGATGCATCCTTTAATGCGTAACAAACTTTTCGAGAAATGGATAATACTCTCACACTATCTGTGGCGGGTATAATAAGGAAGAGTGGAAGCGAAGTTTAAATACCCGAACGACGCAGCTTATATTAGAATATATAGTCACGAACAAAGATACTAAATGTATAACACCAGTGACGCATGTAGACAGCTTTTCGCCTAGAAATTAAGTGGGTCACAATAGTTCAACAAATAAAAAAAAATTTTTTTTTTAATACAAAAACTTTAAGCTAAAAAATATGAATATAAAAATTTTGTTAATCAGACATTGTATACCCCCATAAAGAATTTACATTCTTGATCAGCTCAACGAGAGGTATCAATTTAACAATGTCAATCTGACTGTCTCGCCGTCGTTTGCAATACGACTTCTTCGCTATACACTACAAAGACTACTTCGTCTATCAACACCTCCATCTTGGTATAGCCCCCATACAATTCTAACGCGCATTTACAAATCATTTAAAAACACTTCTAGTGTCAGTATAAATATTCTTGATGAAACGAATTGATTTAGCTATATCCTTCTTTCCGACCTTCCAGCCGTCTATTTGTCTGACTGTCTGTCCGTCTGTTGCAATGCGTTAAAGTTCGAAGTAAAGCCCGAAGTTAAAGTGCTTCCATTTTTTTTACTTTAGTTGATGTTCTAAGTGCTAATAGTACCTATAAATACTTCTAACAATAAGTACTAATAGTATTTTTCTGGTACATAACACAACACACACATTTATGGTTCATAGAGTAAATTGAGTACACAGTTTCTAGCTGTTACACATACTCTCGAATGCTGCTTTCTTTTCTTAGTCAACATTGTCTGCTTTTCTTTCTGTTTGGAATGTGGAATAAATTTGCACCACAATATCCGTTTTGAGAACTTAATAGTTATCCTTGTTAAACCGAGCTCTGCACAGCACACATTACAAATAAAATGCTTGCTTCCGTCCAATGTTTGTTTTATTTAAAACCAACAATTCAAGTTTTCAATTGGGGCGTTTGTGGGCGTGATTGATTGAAACAGTTCGACACAAACCAATTTCATTTTCTTTTTTGCTGCATAAAACATTTTAGCATTCACAAATGTTACAATTAAAGTTTTCTAAACTATTTTCGAGTATTTTTAGTATAAAATCTTTTATTTTTTTTATAATTGCTTTCATACTTGAAAATGAATGCAAATTTAAAGCTCTTCGATTGCAGATGGTCATATTTGCAGAAAGTCAGTCACTTAAACATGCACTGCCTCCTCCATCTATTCTAATCCGTTTTTGTGAAATTCGAATACGATAAAAAACTGAACAAGATTAAAAACAGCTTAATCGAATTTAATTAAAAAATTTTTCTTAATGCGGTTGATTTTATATAATATTTTAAATTAAATTATCTTGCAAACGGATTTTAATTTAATTTTTTCCACGACGAACAACGCTATTATTAAGTATTAATAATATTTATTAATTAACAGTTGGCTAGTCCAAAATGAAGTATAGGAATTTTCAATACTAAATTAAGAGGGGGAACAGGTCCGTCGATAAGGCGAAAAATCTAACTGGGGCATAGTTTTTAAACAGACACAAACTGTGTAGTTGAGGGGCTCATGATGTAGCAAAAATGTTCCGTTTTCTTCTCATAAAGACGGATGATTGACCCTATAAAGCATAAAAATCATGATCAGCAGTTATAGGAGGGTCGATGTAGCGTGTGTCGCAAGATACGGATAATTTTGGAGAATATAGTATATAGAAAACTCACCTGAGACGTTAAGTTTTAAAAATCAAAAACATTGTTTAAGAACGACAAAATTTTTGGTTATCCCCCATACAAATAAATTCCAGATATACCAAATTTATTCAGACCTATACTAAACACAACAAAAATTGGTTCACATGGAACCACTATATCATATAGTCCCCATAAAAAGTTGGAATTTTTATGAAAAATGTTCTTTCTTGTTATTCTACTTTTTTTGTCTTTACTTTTAATATATAATATTTTTTTTTTCAGTGTAACCTAAACGACATGTCCCAGCCTTGAAATGTGCGTTCAAATACATAAATAAAAACCAAAATTAACGAGAATACTCTTTTAAGATCCGCGTTTTTCGATTATCCGTTTGAATTAGTACAAAGTCCGCCTTATGCGCTGCTGACCTTGTCTGGCCCAAGCGAGACACTATGCGACATTTGTCGAATTCTGTAATCACTCTTATGGGCGGGCTACTTATGCATTGCCAATAATTAAGAGAGTTTTGATTTAATCAGGAGAGTCCATATTTTTTTACCATTACCATTGACGTCAATCTGCCGGTCTAAAAACAGATCGGCGCTTATCTCATTTTCTGTTGTTGCTGTTCTTGTTGTTGTTTACTCTGAGCTTAGGGTTAATTTTCAATTCTTTTTATTCTCCGCTCACAGCGAAAATGTGTTGCGGTATTTTAATTTTGATTTGATTTGCATCGTGAAAATATTACGGAAGAGTATTTTTAAATCGATAAGACAAAACTCTTATTACAAGCGGCTAATCTGTAAAAATTGCTAAGATTTCAGAGAACATAAAGCTAGATATTTCTAGTTCTTCAACAAAGGCCAACTATTGTAATGAACAAATTTTGATAGTTTTTATGGATAGTTTTTCTGGATGGTTCTGATGCATAATTTTGCTTAAAAAAGTTTTTAATTAAATCAATATTTTTAAATTTTTTACGCCTACGATTAACTTTAGTTTTATTAAATTTAATCAATTTGTTTTTGTTATTTTAAAAAGTTTGCACCCAAGACTTTGAACTTCGGTTGCGGAACTTTGCTGTTTACAAATGCAATGCACCTTTAAAAAAAAATAAAAATAAAACTAAAAGTAAATAATGTCCGTGACGAAAGCAATGCCGGACCTAACACAAGCCACGCGTAGCAAAATAAAAATAAATATTTTTATTTTTAAACTTTATTGACGTATGCAAGTACAAACTATGCCAATGACACGAGCTGTCTGTAAAAAAAGATGGAACTAGAATAAATTGCCGGATATGTAATGACAATACTCTATATGATTCTGATGCTTGACGAGAGGACTCGATCTAGTTAGGTTCATCAGTCTGTAAATTCATCCTGAAATTTCAAACGTAAGCTTCTCTCGGAAACTCCAGAAATCTAATATACTTTTTTTTGGTCATAAAGTGTGAAAGGAGTATTATCAGTTTGTGGATTTCCATAATTTTTTTACAATCAGAGGAAACAAATAAATACATACAAAGTTAAAAGAGCAGAAAAAAAAATAACACAAATATTTTTGTTTTAACAATAGTTTCGAGACCCCGTTACAATCTTATCCCAAGGTTTTAAAGAGTATATTAAGTTTGTGCGAATGTATGTAACAGGCAGAAGGAGACATGGTAGACCATATAAAGTGTATATATTACTGATCAGCACTGATAGGTCAGTCGATCTAGCTCGACCGTCCGTCTGTCATGCTGCCTGCCATATGTAAACGATTATCTCGGAGACTATAGGATATTGAGCTACCATATTTAAAACTTAGTCTCTCCTAAGCCGTCAAATGTGTACTTGCAAACGGTGCCCTTACATAAATCTATCCCCAAAATTTTAGGTTTTTTCATAAAAACGTCTTTATTTCTTATTCTAGGAAGTCTCAATTTAGTATACATAATGCCTATGACGGTCCCAACGAAGTATGCCATGATGGGAAAGACCAAAAATATTGTAAGGTATAGCCCATACAAATTTACCCCATTATACCCTAAAATACAATACATTAATCAATGTGGGTTTGGGTTAAGATTGGGTACCTTCCTGTCTTTCGAGCAAACTCGACTTTAGCGTTCTTTCTTTGTTTTTTTATTGCCTTTATTTTGGGACACTTTATGGGATCTGCGGTTTCCTCTTTAAATCTTTACAATCCATCCTACACACAATCCATCGGTACAACATGCGGCAAAGCATAATCATAAGCCAAATTTTGGACTGTTATATTCTCTCATATAAAATAGGTACTTTATGTGAACTACTCCGATAAATCGATAGCGATTATTTACTGAGTACAAATTTTTTGGTATATCTTTTCTGGATATATCTCTTCTGATTGGAGATAGATCTCTACGGTGTTCGAAATTTTTGCCGAAGATTCGAGCTGTTTGTCGATGTTGTTATGCCAATTTGCTTGTTAAGAAAACATATAGAAACTGCAGTAACAACAAACACCACAACAAAGCAAAGTCCAAAAGCATATTTTTTTACAATGTGTTCGGATGCATTCGATTAACAAATTTGCATGATCGGAATGAGAGGTAAGACGTAAGCGTAAAACGAACTTTGAACCGCACACGAACGTTGTGGAAGATGTAACGATCCATGGTGGTTTTGTATACAAGACACAGCTACGCCAGAGAGATAAGGAGAGAGCGAGAGCATCCAGCATGTAGATCAAAATATTGATAGTCGATTTCGATTTCGACTTTGTCTTCTCTTTGGCGGCGTCGACTTTAAATTTGTTTTTGTTGCATTTGTTGTTGTACGTTCATGAATTGTATTAAAAGTGGCTAACGGCAAACAGATTTGCTCAGTGCTCTGAAGCACTTTAATCGCAACGTTTCGTTCGGCTTCACTTTCAATTCAAGTGAATTGAATACGGTAATTTTATTGATATTAAAATCGGAATCTATTTTAATTATAAAAAAAAAAAAATACAAACAAAGATTACGATTATAAGAAGAACACAGAACTGTATAAATAATGTGAAGTGAAAATATATAAAAAAAAAAAAAGTGATTAAAAAAATAAAATAAATATTTTAGTGAAGATCACAAAACCACATTTGATGTGATTCTACAAAAAAAAAAAAAAAAAACATCGTCGATCGACAAGATTATTTAAAATCGCAACCAGCTTAGAATTTCATTGAAAAAACGTAAAATTTACTCAATCAATCTTGAACGCTTCAGCGCACAACAAGAATATATTATTTCCGCTCTGAGGCCAAGCGTTGGCAAACTAACGGAAAATGTATGTTGCAAACTCAACCGGTGGTCTCATGTTGCATGCCATGCTCTACTTGGCGAATCAAACAAGTCGTGCAGCGGTCAATACTCTAATCGATCTACCAGCATCGTCGAAGAGCGGTAAGTTTTTCGTATTTTTTTTTAAATATTTCTTAGTGTTTCTTAGTTTTTTAGTTTTTTATTAGAGATTATTAATACACGCGTAGCTTTTAAATCTTATCTATACACACTAAGCTTTCTATTGGAAATTTATAAGCACTTGGAAAGTCGTTTCTCTTGAGTCGTGTTTTTGTGTGGTTTGATAAGAAAAAGCGATAGATCTTGAAAGTTTTTTTGAATTAAAAATTATTTTTAGAGAGAGTTTTTAATTCAGTTGTCACATTTCAAACGCTGACATCATTGTGAGTAATTTTGTTAAGATCTAATCTGTGTGTCGTAGATTTAGATTGACTCTTTAGAATGGTTTCTTTCTTTAGTTGCACTTGCATTTTGTCAGAACGAAATATTAGAGCAGAACTCGAATATATTTCAAGTCCACTAGACGAGGTAAACTTTAGCTTTTATCGGCAGTAACTAGTTATTATGGAAAAATTAGTGTGTCAAAAATTGAGTCGACTTAGCATTGTCCGCCTGACCGACACTCTGCCTGCCGTTTGAAACCGATTATGTCCGAACCTGAATCGTCCGGGTCCAATATTTTAAATCAACCCTCGCCGCAAATTTTTAAAATTTTTTGCATGAAAACTTTTTTGTTACTTCACCTACGAACACCAAAAAAGGATTGTATTACTGTTTATGATGGTTTCAAAAATATAGTCAGGTCGAATTTAGTAAAGAGTAGAATTCTCCAGCACGTCGAGGTTTTGAGAAAAATAAATGGATTAGAAACCTCAAAATATCCATTTTTCTTTACTATTTTTGATCAAGCATAGCACATGAACCTGATGTGATAGGAATCTTCAAATGGGTTTAAATAAATGCTTGAACCATCTGTTACAAGGACGAGGAAACCCAGAATCAGTTATGAAGTAAACAATCTTTTCGCAAAATATATTTATTCCCTGTTTTATAAGACATGTCTAGTATTAGATTAAATGTCCTCTGAGCTCTCGTTTTAATTATTTTTTTCGATTTTTACAGATATTAATGAAGTCAAATGTTATGGTATTTATGGTTGCTTTCCGCTCAATGGTCCCTGGAACACCATGACACGTTCAATTAATGTGCATCCCCAAAAACCATCCGAAATTTCGCCTCATTTTACGCTTCACACAAGTCGCAGCTATAACAATTCAAAATATATAGATCTGAACGATCCGGAAAACATACAGCATCTCGGCATAAATCCTCGTGGTAAAATCTATATGCTAGTACATGGCTATCTCGAATCGGGTGACATGAAATGGGTAAGTTTATAGTGAAATTCAAAAAAAAATTAGCTTATTAAATATTTTCCTTTTTCAATCTTAGATGCATGACATGGCTAAAGCACTGCTTAATCACGAAGCCGAAGGTGAATGCTCTGTGGTACTAGTTGACTGGGGCGGTGGTTCAAGTCCGCCATATGTGCAGGCAGTGGCCAATATTCGTTTAGTGGGCGCTATAACGGCACATGTTATACATATGCTATACGTAAACTTTTTTCCGCAACATTTGTTAATGTTTAACAATTAATTTTCGAAAATTTTATATTGCAGGAAGAGCTTAAATTACCCAATCTAAATAATGTACATGTCATCGGACATTCGCTTGGTTCGCATCTTTCCGGCTATGCTGGTTATCATTTACAGCGCGATTTCGGTTTAAAGTTGGGACGCATTTCGGGCTTAGATCCTGCGGCACCACTTTTTACCGATACTGATCCAATTGTGCGTCTGGATCGTACTGATGCACATTTCGTTGATATTGTACACTCTGATGCCAGTCCGCTGATGAAGGGCGGTTTGGGCATCTATCAACGCGTGGGACACGTCGACTTCTATCCAAATGGCGGCCTCGATAATCCCGGTTGTGATAAGAAATTGCAAGATGTCATGAAGAACAGCAACAAAGCAGCGACACTTTTCACAACCATGCAAGAGTTTCTCGGTTGCAATCATATACGCAGCTATCAGTACTTCACCGAGAGCATTGACAGCAAGTGCCCATTTATTGGTACCACTTGTGAATCGTATGAGGTGTGTATTGAAGTCTTTTATAAGTCGAAAACAACAAATGTACTAAAATCGTTTTCTTTCTTTCTTTTTCACAACGTAGAGCTTTAAGGAGGCAAAGTGTTCAAGCTGCGGCGAAGATGGAAATATTTGCATGCGCATGGGTTTTCATAGTCAGTCCGATTATAAAAAGCAATTGTCACGCGGACATATTGACTTGAAGCGTCCACCGATTCTGTATCTGATGACGGGCGAACGTAAGCCATACTGCCGTCTGCACTACAAGATAACTGTGCGTGTTTCCAGCCATGATGAGAGCACGTTGCACGGCGGTGAGGTTGGCACACTCTCCATACGTCTACATGGCGCGCATAAAAAAACCACGGAACGCATGAAATTCTCCCCAAAGCCAATGTACTTCGAACCTACTTATGAGTACACTTCACTGGTGCCAGGCAAAGATCTACTCGATCCTGCATACGCTACAGTTTTCTGGGAGTACCAGACGAGCATACTTAATCCTCTAACATGGCGCATTCTGGCGACACCACGTATCTATCTGGAGTACATATTAATTGAATCGATGGAATCAAAGGAAACATATCTGAAATTGTGTCCGCAGAAGGAGAATGCCATACTTTCGGGCGTGGAAAATATAATGCACACACGTTACTGCAAGGATTAACCGCACTGAATGTGTTCAGCCGCCAACATACATTTGACTATTTATCCACATCCACCAATTTCACATTAGCATTTAGCATAAGAGTGACCAGGCTGCATACAAATTCAAATCAAAGCCGCTTATGTCACTACGACACACTGGGAACAGTTTAATTTAAAGAAACGTATTTATTTTCATGAAGTATTTTCATTTTCACATTGTTAGTCTTAAATTTTGTTAAGCATATTTTCCATGTAATATAATTTAGATTAAGTTCAAATTATAAACATTTAAGCACTTTTTATAATCAATTGGTTTTTTTTATACAAGAAATATTCTTGATCAACTTGACGTGGAGTATTGATATCCGAGTTTCTGTCCGACTGGCTTTTTATTTCTATAAGAAATGTTATGGTCCGTCTGACCGAGTTTAACAAATCTGCATACATGGAAATTGAGGAATATCCCCAAAATCTGGACAAGTTTTAGAAAGATCTTTTGAACAGCATATAAAATGGAATGACATTTTAGATGCTATCTGTGTGTATTTTCTAAACAAACTCTCAAATTTTTTTTACAACCTGAATACATTTCCGGTTTGTTTGCTTGGTCATTTGCATATAATTAATTTCATAATTTCATTATAAAACAACTTCAAACGATATACATAAAAAAATAATAATAAAATAAAGTGAGAAAAATGGAAATAAGAGAATGTCACGCTTTAGTTCTTTTTATTAAAAAAAAAGCTACAAGAGAACGTGGTGGAATGATTAAATTGTCGTTTACCAAAACGGATATCCGTGTTTCCACAAAAAATTTGTTGCATGCGATAATATTTGCGCTTCATTAAAATTTACTTAGCTTTAGCTTCGCTTTTCATGATTTTTTTTTTATTAGTTCTGCTAATGCAAATTAGGATAATTTTTATAAATTGTTTAGTTACTTGCAAATGAAATTTTGTTTGTTGTTTTGCATTATATTATTTTTATGTTTTGTACTCATTGTGTAAAAGGGAAGTGTGGAGTCGAGTTGATAAAGCTAACACCATCCGCTACTCCGCCTTACATATATGCAACATAGATAGACGCATCCGCATGTTATACACTTTGAATGCATTGGCTTTTTTTAAAGAGGTTTAAAAAGCTCAACAATCACTGTTTTTGACTGTCTTTTTATCATAGAGTCCGATGCTTGAATCATTTTCCTTGTCGACCTGTGTTATTCATGAGATCAAGGCTAAAAAAAAATTCTGAACACAGTTGGTTTATAGGAACAAAAGTGTAAACAGTGATCCAATCGCTGTTTTATCTATTGTGAAGGAATATTTTTTCACAGTGATTAAATCACTTTCTCACCAATTATCGCTCTGTGCTTTAATAGCAAATCATACGGAGTTTTTATTGGGAGCTGTACAAGACCCTTGGTTTGATAAACTCAGACGAATTTAGGAATATCTGTTTTATAACAGTCTTACGAGTCTCATACTATGAATGAAAGACTTCTATTAGATCCATTCAAGAGGACGTAGCTTGGGAAAAACAGATTGAGAGAAACCACTTCACGACTGTCTCAAAGTCTCCGAGATAAGCCGCTTCATGCCGCTGACAACATGACAGACGCACAGATACAGCAAGATAGACTCTTCTTCTAATGATTATCAAGAACATATGTTATACTCCATAGTTTATAGCTTGCCTCATTCTGCCTGTAAAATACTCAGGGTACAGGATATAAAAATATACTTTTGAGAGTCTAAATTCGCTGAAAAGTTCGTCTAAATTGAGACTATTTTAAGAGGTGTAATAATTAACATTCCAAAAATCGTTCCAATTATGGGATTGGCTACCTTACCTAACATTTCCTTTTGGACAGAAATGCACATTCCCGATTCAGGACTTGTATGTTACCTGAAAGAAGGAAGAAAGTAATGTCCAGCAATGAACAATGCTGTTAAGAATTTATAGCAAAACTTTAAATTTCAAAAATTTTAAGTTTAGTTTAAATTTTTGTTTTTTTAACTCTTCACTATAATTTTTTTGTGGTTTTCATATTTATATGAATTTCAGACAATGCACAAACATATTCGCTTAGTTGTTCATCATCAATAAAGTATTTTCACATTTTGCAGCCCGATTTTCATTCAGAAGTCATACATCAATCACTTCCTGAATAATTTCCTATGTCTGGCGCACTGCCCTTCGCGTGCGTCTGTGTGTTTTGGTTATAAAAGATTTTGCTACAATGCTGCAATTCTACTATAACTGTTAAATATTATTTATGACTAAATACACACACACATCTTCATTCGCACACACACACACACAAAATTGAAAATATAAAACCACATAGATAAATTCATCGCTAAAAATGACTCTGTCTAACTTTGCCATGATTATTTACTTCCTGCCGTTCTAGAGCAGATACGCTCATATTACATATTCTCATGTGCAATTGTTTTTGCTGCTTCATTATTATTTTGTAATTTTGTAACTGAAGCATTGATATGATTTGTGGTAAACAATCATGGTGAAGTATATATAAAACTTGATGTATGTATTTGTATAGAACGTTCGACATCGTTGATTTTATATTTATGTAATAAAATTCTACTTGCAATTGATAAAGACTTTTAGATTATTTATACTCAATGATTAATGCATGCCTAATATGAATTTTATTATTATTGATGACTTATTTATGAAGTGAACAAAATTTATTCCGCAAATTTGGTAAAGTAACATTTTTGAACAGCTTAGTATGGGTTTCAGGTCAGGTCGAGTAAAACAAAATTGCATTCTTGCAGAGATATCGTTTCAGGAGATTTTTCTGTGATAAAACAATGAAGAGGTGATAACGGAAGCCAAGCCCAGCAATTGAATTGAAGAAAATTCGGGAGATGATGAATGTAATTTAGAAGCAATCTAGGAACTTACCAGAGGAGAATAAGTGAAAACAAAATGAGTCGAGAAGAAAGTGAATAGACAATGTGGTGAAGAACAAGTCCGTATGTGAACCAGATTGAAGAAAATTGCTGGGCCGAAAGACAATTGGGAACTGCAGACCCTTCCGCTCGATAAAGTGTGGTTTAATTATCGAGGTGAAAATGGAGGAGGGGATAGGAGGAGGAGTCTATCCAGCACAGTGTTACGAGAACGGAGATGATGGTGGAAGTCGAAAAACCAACGAGTAGCTAGAAAGGAAGAGGATCAGATCGCTTGGAGAAATGTCGAGCAGTCTAAGCTGATTGCCCTAAGGATTCAAAGCAATTAACCGAAACGAGGGAAGGAATGAAGAAGGATGTGGTATACACGTTGGGAACATTGCAAGCGGAGTATCTCATGGTCACATGGTCTAAGTGCAGCGTTCTTTTTTTCTCTGAAGCACACAAAGAAATCTGCAATAAATTTTTTCGTGACGTGCTTAAAAATGTTTGCATATCGAAAGACATTTATGCATTTCAAGCTGAGAGAACATGTTTAGGAAACGTCTTTTTGTTTTTCATTGCAGCCAGTGAAATGTGTCGGGATGCATCAATCAAATTTGTAGTTGTTTTGTGTTGCAACCTTTTTAATGTTTTGGTTCTTCCTGTTGCTGAGTTGTTGCTGCGTTGATGTTATAAAAAAATGAATGATAACATCCTCCAAATGGTTGCCAATACTGCATTTGTTTATGAGATTAAAAAATGTTCCTTTAAAAGTTTAAACTTATTAGTAAAATCTATTTTTTTATCTTTCGCAGAATTTTAATGAAAAAGTGCAACAAAACTCCTTCAAATATCACGCATACCCATTTTAAATTGTGTTGATTTGAAAATAAAAACTTTACAACGACACAGATAGCCAAAACACTCTGGGGAAATTGGTTTGTGATTGTTCAGGACGTGATTGATTTATGATTGCTGAACTCGAAACTGGCGACAAATGTTGCCAGATTTTCAAACATTTTATTGTTGACGATACATAGTGGATTAGTATGTGCGTGTGTGTGTGTTGAATTGTCAATTGCAAAACAACAAATAAAACTGCAATCAATTCAAATTGAAAGAGTTAAAAAATCTAGATACGTGTCGATTGATTCCTGTCATTGAGGTAAAATAAAATTGTAGACAATTTTGACAAAAACAAACAAAAAAAAACATTGAGAGACTGTTCCATGATGGTTTTATGGAGACATGTGGATGTAAGTTTACACTATATTAATGTTTCACGCTTTGTAACCCAAATTTCTGAGGCGAAAGGGTCTTAAAGCTTTAATTTTACCGAATTTAATTAAGTTCCTCATTGCGATTATTTTCCCTTATAAAATTTCTTTATGCTAATCAAAAGCTTTAAATACAAATTAAAATATAAATTTCATTTTGCTATTTTTGGGGCTATCAATATACAAAGCGCTAATCACCGGATTGCTTACTGAGCAACAGGATAAACACGCACACACACACACAATGCACACATTGTATCTAATTTGTCTTACTTTAATCTGAACTCGACACGTTTCGCAACGCATTTTTTATGGGTATTTATGTACAATATCTTTCGGCTTACTCATTCATTCATTTATTTATGCTACTTTTCTTGCCTGGAAAATCAAACACAAAAAAAGTTACAAAACAAAATGAAGGTAAAATTGTATATAAATCAACAAACAAGAAAATAACAGCAAAAGCAAAGCAAAATCCAAAAGATATTTCCAAACATACTACACGGATGACTATCTTTTTTGTTCTGACAACAAAAGCGGCAGTAGAAGCATTTGATTTATTGTAGAGCTTACTTTAAGGTGAAAACCTTACAAATATTTTTCTGTTGTTGTTTGTGTTCTTTTTTTTAAGTTCAATGAACTCAATCGATTTGTGGAATATTCAAAATTTAAGCTTTGTTTTGAGTTTATTTTAGGCAAATATTTATTATTTAAATAGAAAAGAATAAGAATTTAGCATTGTTTCAATTGGAAAAACTAAAATACCAGCCTCACAAAACTTCAAAAACATGCGTAAGATCATCAGTGGCGTAGATAATATTTTTCGAAAGGGGTGGATTGAAATCAATGGTTCACTACAATTTACTATATTGGGACTTTAATATATAGTAGACTGTGACTAGATCTTAAATACCTCCTTTTATTGCTTTAAAAACTTTCCGACGCTATGAGTGACGGGCAAGACGATTGAATTTGAAGATTGTCAATTATAAAGATATCAATAGTACATATCAGTATATATCCTATATGGGTCCTTGTCTTTTTTGGTAAACGTTATTATTTGGTTATAGTTTTTTTTGTTATGTTAGGTTAGGTTTAGGAGGCTGATTGCTGAGACGATGCTATGCCACATGATCTCAAAAAACAGCTCAAAGACTTAGGACCATAAGTTACCACCATTTTGTCGCCTTAACATATTAAGATAGGTTTCTGATTTCGATCATTATTATTTCCGATAGATCTTCTTAGAAAGTTTTAACCTTTATATCTAGTCAGAACTGGGCAATGAAATAGAAGATTTTCAATATTTTCTTTCTCATCTTCATTGCCACAGCTTCTACAAAAACCGTTAAAGGGGACGCCTAGCCTCATATCATGAGTGCCTATGAGACAGAGTCCTGTGGTCACAGCTATCAGTGAGGAAATATCTGTTCTAGTCATTTCAGATGATCCAAAATATGCCACTTTCTGTTTGCAGTAAGTAGAGTCTTTTCTTTTATAAGCATCCTGCAAGTTGCTAGGGGTATCCAAACCAAGTCCTGTTCTAGAAGAACATGGGTCGTGACACTCTGCCTGGCAAGTTCGTCTGTTATGCATTCGTTTTATTAATGAGAGATTCCAGCGCCTTACTTGTGTTCTAGAATACTCTTAGAAGATCTGAGAAGATTCATTGCTTCGTTTATTGCTATGACCTTTGTCTGATTAACACTGCAGTGATCAGAAAGATTGATGGATGTGTCAGTTCTTAGATGCGGCGAGTGGACATCTATCCCAACTTAGATGTTGAGTTAGGAGTCCGTTCGTATATATGCCGATAGAATTTTCTTTCATTCACAGCTTTGCATAACCTCTGATTGTTGTTTACGAAAACGGGACTCATCTTCACTTAAAAATTTATCTAAGTCAGCTTTGCTCTTTATAAACTACCCTCGATTGTTTGCGAACCATTTAAAATAATTAAGAAAATAAAAGTAAATGTTTAAATTTAACTTAAACTTTAATATTACGCATGCGTCATATTGTTTACGGAATTTAACTTGTTCATAACACAAAACAATTTGTTTATACAATTCCCAAATGCTCGTCAATAGGCCTTTTGGACTAGTAAAGATATTTTGCATAAATTTATGCTTAGATGCAAAATGCATAGTAAACATTATAGATGAAGACGAAATGTTTGAGAGGCAAATATAACAGAGCAAGTGAACAGACCAAACGGCACCGAAATGAAAATTTTGTTTTACTCACTTTCTGACTTTGTCATCTCACCATTATATACTCTGCCAGGAATCGTAGGTTTTTGGAGGAACCGTGTTCAGACATATACGAATGAACGAAGAATCCAATTCGCAGCAGTGAGCCACCAAGCATGACAAAGCGCACCTAGATATCTATTCCCTAAAATTATCTGGAAAAATTTCACAGCAAACAACTTTCCAAATTTCCAAGAGGAGTTTTTCATTAGTACTGAATCATTCTGGGTCTATATCAGATAGATCAACAACTATTTTCCCAAAAACTATTTTTTTCAATTTCACCTCTGGTTTCTGCTCAGAGGTCTTAAAGGGTTTTGAAATTAAATAGTTCATTTTTATCCATCACCTAATTAAAATAACCCTAGACAGTTTTTTTTTTTCTAACGTTTCAGATTCGCTCATATTAGCATATTATTTTTTCAATTTTTATTTTAACCCAATATTCGAAAAGTTGTAAAAGTTTCGTCAAAAACTTTCCGCTACACTGCGTTCAAAAATTTATTAAATTTATTGTAAAGCACCCAATCAATTGCATGCACTGCGAAACAAAGCATTTGAAGTGTAAGCAGCAAGCAAAGTTTTTAGTAAACTTCAGTTTAAGGTAGTCGCACTTCGTTCATAATAAACTCAATACTCATGCCACTTCTTCTTTGAAAACTTCTCCTCTATCATAAAAAATCAATTTAGCCTTGTTCTTTATACTTTTATAATGCAAACGGCTTGAAGTTGTAGTTTATGAAACTTAAACTGGCTGCAAAGTTTTAAATTACTGGCAAAGTACTTGCTAACAGCGTCCTACAATAACTTTGCTTTGAAGGTTTAGATTCAATAGTTAAATTGAAAATACAAATGAAAAAAAAAAAAGAAATATGTAGAAATAGAAAAAATAGACTAAAAATTTCATTCAATACAAATTTTTGCAATTTTATTTGATTGAATCAACTAAAACAGTTTTCGGATTAAGATAAAAATTTTTTTTTTTGTCTTCAACCATTGAACCATGCTAATCAAAGCTGGGTTCATCAGTTTTAATAACACATTTTTTAATAATAATGGATTAGGAAATAATCAGGCTAGACCATGATGGTGTATTCTTACTTTATATCTGTCTTTGTCACCTCAGCTGATTGCATGCTGAGAGCGTAAAAGCACAGAGAGAAATCGTCTTGCATATTGACAACTTAAAAAGACGAGAGAGAGAGAATTGAATTAGACAGAATACGAATACACCACCTGGTATAATTACACCATGGGCTAGACTAGTCAGCTGACTGGTAAAAGGTCGATCTCCAATAATGTTTGACCATCTACTCTGTATAGAGTCTGTACAGAAAATCCATTTGTCTGACATATCAAAAAATTTGTTTAAATTTTCTTGAATCTGTAATAAAATGGAACTGTTAATTATAAATCGAAAGTAGGCTTAATACAACATTTCAATAATTAAATGCTTATTTATTTGTTGTTTTTCGTTAATTATTAAAAGTTAAAATGAATAATAGAAAAAGTAAAACTGATAATGATCGAAAAACTGAAAAAAATGGAGGTAAACGTCGCAGTTCCAAGAAAATTCAGAAAGAAAATCGTGAATCCACTGCGGGAGACAAAAAACCGTTACCGCCGAATGTTTTTCTATATATACAGCTTGCGTCCATTAATTCACTACCAGAGACAAATAATTTGCTCGAGATACACTTGAAACAGGGCGACAGCACAATAGTCAAATGCGTGGAACGTTACAATACGGATGGAATTATATATCAAGCTGAATTCCATGATAGGCCAACGTATACACTGATTGTTCCACAGGACAACATCGATCGCATAAATCAAATTAGTGATTTTCCATTGCTAATCGAACTCTATATGCGTATACCGTCGCCGAAAGAAACCATTGATACGAATGAAGAAGCTTTACAGGAGGAAGAAACCATGGATGACGTTGATATTGAGCAGAAAACTACAATTAATCCAAGTACAAGTGCTGGAAATGTAACATTCAATGAGAATGACAAAGTAGACAATTTACAGAAAAATGCTGGAAATGTGGAAGACGAGGTCGATAATTTACACAAGTCAAATATAGAGGGACACTTGGAACTATTGTCCGTTGGCTTTATTGATTTATTAAAGTTATGCACGAAAAGACGCTGTATGATAAAATCGGAACTTTACCTATACCCTGTGCCGACTGTACCTTCGGATCGGCGCATTACAACACGCAGCGAATGGCACCTCTACACACTGCTGCCCATAATCAAGGAGATATCCTTAGTTAATTTGGCTTTTATTGCTTTTGAATCGATCTATAATCTAGCACCATATAATTTTTCCAGCAAGGATGAGCTAATGGCGCAGTTATACTTTCGATCGACAAATCCCGACGAAAATAACGAATATGAAATAATTCCGTTGTGCGAATTTCGTACAATGATAATGAATACAATTGATGAACAGCAAACGTTTTTTCGTTTTCGAAAGTTTAAGAAATCGGGGCAATGCCGAAAACCCGGAGCATGCGCTCTACACAAAATTACGTGTGGAATTGCACAAGCTCTTTCAGAATCTAATGCGCAATGAAGATAACTTTATTGATTATGATTTCATCGATATGAGTTTTGATCAGGCTTTTATTTGTAATTCGTTGCATCGTTTCGTACTGACAACGGAAATGTCACGCATTCTCTTTGAATCCATATCTTGCGGCCTGTACGTCATTGGTGTGGACATTATTAATATGTCGGATCCACAGTTTAAAATATTTACTGGTACACTAGATCTGTCTGTGATGACATTTCCAAATGGTAAGTTTTTTAAGAGTTACTGGTAAGAGTTACCGATAAGAGTTACCGATAAGAGTTACCGATAAGAGTTGCCGATAAGAGTTACCGATAAGAGTTACCGATAAGAGTTATCGACAAGAGTTATCGACAAGAGTTATCGACAAGAGTTATTGCATACTCTGTCTTTTGAAATTTATCAAATTATGCTCATTCATAAAGTTAATATATATTTTTTAACAAATTCTTCTCTGCAGTTCAAAATGTTCGATTTGCCGTCAAGTTAAGCTATGGTGGAGCAGGAAATAGTCTCAGCAAACGTAGCATTAAATTTGCCAGTCTAAAAAGTGAAAATGTACCATTAAGCTTAACACCTTTTGCCATTATTAAAATATGCCTGTTTGCACCGATTGGCCAGACAAACGAATATATTATGAACCTAAGCGACTCCTTTGCTGTTGAAAATCGTTTACAAACCTGCCAGGAACAACCAAAGGATCAGCATTCGGTGCCAATCGAAGATATACGTTCGGAATCGTATAATCGTTTTGATTCGTTCATCCAGAAGACCATTTCGTATATTGTTGACAAGTGTATACACTCCATTGAGGAAAAAAAGGATCACTTTTGCTGCGTTATGCGTAATCTGGTCAATATATTATTAAAATTAATTGGTTCAGATTTCAATTATCGTATTACGACAAAAACTAATTTTGAATTTACGGTAATAATGAACAAACGATTATTTATCGATTATAGTTTTATATTAAAAATCTTCCACAGAACGTTTGCGTCGATGCATACAATGCACTTGAATTGCGAATTCATTCGATTGTCGAAAAGATTACTGAAACCGAATTACAAAATGCCGTACTTGATTTCTCAAAGGAATCAGCAAAAATAATTGAATACATGAATAGCATAAAATTTCTCAGTTTAGTTAACGATCAAAAGCTATTGGATTTCTTTTATGCAAAAGTAATGATTCACCTTTTTTTTTTTTTTTTTTTTTTTTTGATACTTGTGCTTATTTGTATGTAATTGCAGATAGAAAGCGAAACAAAATTACCAGATAAATTAAAATTCTATAGACTTATTTTCGATATGGAGCAAAAGAACTATGATGCTGCAAAGGAATATTACAAGGACTCTGAAAAACAACAGGACTCGAATGAATATTTTGTGTACGTATTCTATGGTTGCGCAAAGAAATCGATACATCGATACATTAGGAATGGAACAAGTATCGATACAACGACTATATTTAAGTTATCGATACAACGTTCTTCTATCGATTTTTCTTTTAGTAATTAATCGTTTTATCTACTTATTTTTTTTTTTTTAAATAATATTTTACACAGCGGCTGGATAAAATTGTATTTAAATTATATGGACAACAAGAACAACGAGGACACTGCAAAGGACTCACTCGAGTTTCTGCTTCGTGACATTACGAAATATGCAGAGCAATATTCAAGAAAAACCGATGGCTGGATTTTACTCTATTGTTACTATAAACATTATAAATATAGTCCAGGCAGTAATTTTGCACGTTGGCAATGTGATGATTATTACACGCATACCCGTGATAGTTTGGCTGAGGCACCATACAGCATTGCTGGCAGCATTGTTAGTCACGTACCAAAATTTACCACGCCAAAAGGTAAACTCTTCTTTGAAGTAATGCGCTTCTTTGTGCGACTCGGTTGTTATGAATTTACGCAAATTATGTTAGATGAGATCAAACACGAATGTAAAGAACTGGAACGTTATTTAAATCAAATGAGTTTATATGTAATCGATAACACGCTCGACGATAAGATGGCAGTACGCACGTTTCCAACTACAAATTCGGAGCAAGATATCAAGCTGGTAAGAAACATATATAGAACTATTTTTATTTTGGATCAGATATATAAAGAATGTGTTCTGGAATTGTCGTATCTAACGTTTTCTCTTTTTTAGAATGGTTTAATGAATCAAGTTAACGGTTACGTTGAGTACTATCGTGGCAATCTTGACAAGGCTGAAAATTGGTTTATGCGCAACATACATCATCCCAGTTCCGAAGAAAATCGCGATTTTTTATTTTTAAGTACAATATGCCTGGCGTATATGACCTTCAATAGGGGTGACTATCAATCAACAATTCGTGTACTATCGCGACCGGTTTATGGAAAGGTTATGGGTTTAATAGTAAATATGATGTTAGGACGCGCTAATTACAAACTGGGCGAAGAGAAGCGTGCTCTGGAGCATTTTGCACGTTGTACTGAATTTGGAATACATATGCCCGATACTTGGGGTTATTTGGCACTGATTAATATGCGCGAAGGTAAAACCTATAACGCGCTTGAATGCTGGAAGTATGCAAAAATTGTAAGTATTTTTTTTTTTATTAATATCTAACATAAATGTCCTATATATTCCACATTATAGGATCCTTTATGTCCCATAAGTGAAGAGATCTACGATGAGTTGGACAAAATCGATTATGACGATGTTGATCTGTATATTGATGTAGATTGATCATTATTTAGTTTACCAAAAATATATATTTTTTATTTTACAAAAACTTAAGTTGTGTTCCGACATGCAAATAATTTGTATCAAATTTTTATAATTTTTAAATGCAAAGAAATATAGTAAAAAATTTGATCAAATTATTTGTGTATCTGAACATAACTTAAACCTTGTTTTAATATAGTAAGTAGACTTCTTTACTAATAGGCAAATAAATAATTATAGGCATATAAATGAATAAATTTGTATACCCTGTACCCGTTGGAGGATTTTATTACTAACAAAGTCAAATTATACATTTAAAAAAATTCAAGATTCCATTTATATAACTGCAAACTAGTTAAAATGAACAGATGAAAGTTTACCTTAAAAATGTTGTTGTATTGTTTTCTATAAATTTGAATATTTTCTGCTCCAAAATGTCCTTGTAATGTGCCATAGTTTGGTTTAAATAAATTGAGGGGAATAGCCTCACTCTTCTGTGCATCTTCTGAAAAGAAAAGAAAAAAATTTAATACTACAACCAGGTGCAGCCTGCCTCCTCTGTTTTATGCATCAAAAACCAATGCTGCAGATTTTTGATTCCAAGCGCATCCAGCCGTGCTCAAGTTAAATGAAATTTGTTTCACTTGGCTATCCGCAATACCGCAAACATTTAACACCGGTCCACTTGCTGCCCTTTTGCACTTTTACACATTTCCAAGTGACCTTATGGTCAAAAAACTGAATGCTGTTCTTGTGTCTTCCCCCTTTTAAAATCTCTAAGGTGTGCTCATGGCTCATTTGCAATGTTTGCTTTTAAAACTTTGAGATTGTGACTGTGAGTGGATCATTAATTTTAACTTGAGTACTTTAGCCACCTTTGTTGATGTTGTAAAACGTAAGTCAGCACATGTAATCACATTTTTTTACTAAGCTACTTGTTCACTTAATATTAAGTGTACTAAATGAAACTGTTCACATTCACAATTTGAGTAATTAATATTGGAAAAATTGAACAGACTTCGGTATTATAAAGGTTCTGTATAGGGACTGTATAATACGATCCATATCACATCTGTAGTATAAACATAGTATAACATTAGAATTGGTTTTCCCAGTTTGTAGTGAATATATACATAAATAATAACCATTAGGTAGATTCGTCTGGTTGATTCTGACATACAAACAACTCAGGATAAAAAATAAACAGAAATTATAAATATTTTCATACAATAACTGCAAAATGGGCGGTAGATGTGTATGGGACCTACGTCTAAAAATGGGTGTGCCACTTTGGTCTTAACACTAGAATTGCTTAGGGCTGAGAAAAGTTAAATTTCGAATTTTCTATCAAATTATTTATCTATCTATAATTCTTGGTCACCAATATGGCCAGCTTCATACATTACACAGTGGAACAAAACCAGATTTTTGGGGACAAATAAAGCTGCCAATCATTTTTAAAAAATACTTAGTTCAGCAAATTGTAAAAATTTTTTAAATTTTCGATCGTTGAAAAAGACGTTTTTCCTATAAATTAAAAATAAAATTAAAAACATTTTAACGTTTGTTTTCAAATTTAAAGTCACCGAAATTGAAAGAAACCAAGTAAATAAAATGGCTAAATAAAAAAGGGGAAACACAGAAAAAGTATTGTACAACATGTATAGGCTCCCATGACACAAGAGTCCTCTCATTTAGTAGTAGCGTAGATCATATTATTAAGATGTCTTCGAACCGCTATTACAAACCTGTCTCAAATATTAAAACACTACTCGAAAATCTTGATACCGAAGTGGTGCAGTGCTGCAAGCAACCTACCAATTTAATCGATTCCGACGGCAAAAATAATGGCAGTACAGATGGCTCTGTTCCAGACATTGACACGGAACCACAGCATAATTTGGGTGCAAATTCAAATTCATTTACGCTGCGACAACATCTGCAACAATCATATCGGGAACGCGTCATAGACGCCTTTCGGCATCGACGTATTTTTACGGTTTTCGGCAATTACCACACAATACGTCATGCCTTATTGCGACGCGGCTGGTTGGAGAAATTGCCGCCGAACCGTTTAACCAAACTTCAGTCGCTCAGTGAGGACACACTGCTCGAGCATGCATGCCATGGCAACGATTATGAAATTGCGCTAATTTCCAAAATGATCAATTCATATCCGTCATTTTTTATTTGGCAATCAAAAACGCAGCCTGATATTAACATTGATGCGTTGCCATTTCGGAATTGTATACGCCGCACTTCGGCATTTGACTTTGCCACAAAAAGTGGGACTGGTTGGCTGCGCTGAGCAAGAAAGCTGGTTTCGCATGGAAGGTATCTGTGGCATGACTTATCCACGTTTCTATCGTTTGGGCAGTGATAAATTTGAAGAACAATCTGCATTTATTGCAGACTTTCAGAATACGCAGGCTCGTGCATTGTTATATTTTATTAGGGACCAAGATGTGAACACATTGATTGATTCCTTTCACGGCACAGTGCCAACATCAGTGATCGATTATGCGCTACAATTAGTGAAAAACGAAATTCACGAAAAGGAGCATTGTTTGCTCGACGTTGCCGAGGTGAGGCAGCAGCAGTCAACTGTAGAATTGATAAAGTTGAACACTTTAATGATTAATTCTACGGAAATTTTGAATCGACGTGCGCGTTTTAAGACAAGCGCAAAGACAATTACGGACTATGCACTTTTGGCCGATAAATATCTAAAAATGATTGAGAAACTACGTCCGGATTATATTTGGGATGGTTATCGTAATTTATGGATACTAAAACCAGGTTTTCTGTCCCGAGGTAATGGCATCGTAATACATAATACGTTGGATTGTATACTGAAATGGTCCACAAGTAATTCGAATCGCAAATACATTGTACAGAAATACATTGGTGAGTTATTTTAATGTCGAAAATTTTAGTTCCTTATTTCATACTTTTTTTCTCCATGCAGAAAGACCGCTACTTATACATAGAACCAAGTTCGATATACGTCAGTATATGCTGCTCACCGTTTGCGAATCTAAAATCAATATATGGTTGTATCGTGATTGCTATCTACGCTTTAGCTCGCAAGAGTTCACCATGGATGATTTACGAGAATGCATACATCTGACCAATAATTCCGTACAGAAACGCTATGCGAACAATGAAAACCGTAATCCGCACTTACCGCGTCACAATATGTGGAGCCTTTGTCAATTTAAGTATTACCTCAAGCAAATCAATGCACCGGAATATACCTGGGACAACATTTACAATGGTTTTAAATATAATCTTATTGCTGTCGTCATGGCCAGTTTGGATGAGACTGAAATCAAACCAAATAGTTTTGAGCTTTATGGTTGCGATTTTATGATCGATGAAAACTACAAGCCTATACTTATCGAAATAAACTCAACGCCAGATCTCACGGCCTCAACCGAAGTTACAGCGCATTTATGTCCAATGGTTCTTAAGGATGTGGTACGCGTAGTTGTGGATTTGGCTAGGAATGTACATGCATCAACGGGACTTTTGAGTCCGTTTATGAATTAAACTATCGCACTAATCGTAATGAATTAGAGATTGGAACAATCGAAGTTATTGGAACCCCTGCGGTGCTGCATAAAACAGTCGGAATGACGCAATCAAAAGAAACGAAGCTTGCGCGTGCCAGCACACGTTTGGCGTATAAGACTAAGACTACATCTTAAAGACTACTCCAAATATTAAAAAAATAATATTTCTCATTTAAGCCATTATATTATTTACTTTCATTCATATAAATCTAGAAATTTGTAAAGAACTATGAAAAAATTAAAAGAAACAAAAAAAGTTCTAAAAAAAGTATGTAACACTTCTATGGTTCCAGATGAAGAATAGAATTCACACAATTTCTTTCAAATCTTGACACAAGTCGTGTGTAATCAAAAACGGAATACATCATGAAGATGACTTTTTCATGTCGGACACAAAAAATTGTATATAATCCCGATTTGTTGAAATTCCTCAGATACCTAATTTAATATTCTGTGGAGGGTATTATTATTTTGTGATGAAGGAGGTTTGTAACTCATTAGAGTAGACATCTTAGACCCTATATATTCTTGATCAGCACAACGAGACGAATCGATCTAGCCCATCTGTCTGTCCGTCGGCTGTATAATATCTACACAAGAGATTTAGTAAGGTTAGGATCACTATAGATTGTAGGCCCAATACAAACCTATGGTTTATTTCCTAGTTATTTTATAATTAATCTAATTGCTTGAAATATGGTGAATACTCCTGTTACGTTTTTCCTGGTTTTATTTCGACTTTAACGTACCAAATAATTGTGAAGTTACTGACAATGAGAAATAAGAATATTAAACTTTTATGTTTTCACATCCACTTTTAAGAATGGAGATTTTTACAGAAATGCAGAACAATGTTGCATGTGGCTATTTGTTGGATTCTTTTTTTTTTTTTTTTTGTCTCCCTTGCAGTTCCGCTTCAAAGTTTATGCATTTTCTGGCTTTGCGTGCGTGTCCTATCCTGTCCTGTCCTGTCCTCTGCTGTCCGGTGTAAAATAATAAATTTTCATAACTGTTTTACTGTCAGTTGCTGTTTCACATGTGACTGCGTCAACATCTGGATATGTATCCTTCTTTAATTTTGAATGCACTTCAGTCAGTCCAGCCAAAGATATGCGAAAGCTTTTTGTTTATTTATTTATTTATCTTTATTGTTCCTTTTTTTTCTCTCTTTTTTGTACTTTGATGTTGCGTATTTTTATGTCATATCCACGGAAAATAAAAAGAAATAAAATGTGTAAGAGCTGATATCAATTTCGGTCTTTAATCAAGAATTTATGAATTTTTATGAAATATATACGTTGATCAAACATGTGTTAACTGAGTTCTGTAGGTAGCAAAACTTTTGTAAACAATCTGGCAATACTGTTGACTATTTACTGCACTACTTTTCGACAATGTTTAACGGTATTGCATATAGCTCAAACTTTTAGTCCCGCAAAATAGGCAATTATTTTAAAAATAATTTGAAAGTATGAACAGTGGGTGTGTTTATGTGTAGGGGTCTTGGGGGTAGGACTACAAAAGTTCAAAAATCCCAAAGTTTTCTTGAAAAAGTGGCGATTGGAATTTTATTCAGATCGTGTTCAGAATGAAAAATCAATTTGAAAACACCAGAAACTTTCTTATCACAAAACCATTGCAGGCCAGTGTCACTTAAGATTCATAAAAATTAGGTGCAGGGTATTTTGCAGTCAAGCATACTTAAGCTCTTTCGAGCATTCTTTCTTGTTTATGCAATATGTTTCACAATTATGTTGCTGACTTTGTTTCGAATGCAGCATAAAATGCATTTTAAAAATAATCTCAACCATTAACATCCTTTCTAACTCATACACTTGGGTTCTTTTTTTTGTTTAATCATGAAGCTGTAAAACATATTCTAAACATCATTATTGTCCTTGTTTGCATTCTCACTCAGTGCCGATGACTTGACGTCTGTTCGTTGTGTTTGAAGCTTAATAAGCAGCTTATGTGCCACGTCATGCAGTAGCAGTCAGTTTGTCACTCATTTTACTTCATTTTGCAGTAAATGTGTCATTTGCTAGTGCAGTAATGCATGCGACTATTTTATACTTTGAATCCAGTGCTGTACTGCTCGTTTCCATAAAATGGGGTTAATTTAGTGCAAGAATTATTCTTTTTTTGAATTTATATTTTTTAGTAAACTGGAACACTTTAAGTATTAGGCACACAGAGAGAGGACTTGAGTTAAGCAGCTCAATATTTTTCCTCCCTTAAATAATAGGTTTTCTCAAGATCCTCATAAAAATGTTTCTATGTCCGCAATGGACTTTGAAACAAACCAACCGATGAGTCTCAAACTAGTTTCATTTGAATGTCAATAATGCAAGTATAATTTAAAACCACTAAAAAATGCTTAAGGCATTGTGGTGTTTTTTAGTGTTTTTTTGTATGTTTTCATACACGCACTTGAATATTTTGCTTTGGCTGTTCCTTTGTATTGACTTCTTCGTTGTTTTAAAGCTTAATTAACTAAAAATAATTCAAATAAAAATGTATTTGGTTCATTTTCTTTTAAATCCAAAGGATTATGTCAATGTTTGCCATACACACACAAAATCTTTCAGTGATACAAAGTCAGACAAGGATATTTATTAAGCATACATACTCTTACATTCATACTGCTAACATTAAATTAAAAATATCACATGTAACATGCTGACCATTTGTAACTAATAGAGACAATATTTAGATATTATGTATAAAGTTGTCTATTCAACATGTAATCTTCGGTCCTTAGTGTCTTTAGTGTACATATTGCTACGACCAAAAAATAACATAAATAACTTTGAATATTTTTCCAGAAAATTGCTGCAAGAGTTTTCCGAGCTGAAGTCGCTTAACCCGTCTGACTGCTCTATTTGTTAATATTTTTATAAACTGACACTCTTGCTTATCAAAAGGATAAAAGGAACAAAGGCAGCAGCACAACTACAACTACAAAAAAATATTAGAAAAAAAAAAAATAAAATAGAGAAGAAACAAAAAGCAATGCAAGGAAGCATAGTGGAAGTGAATAAAAAAATAAAATAAGAAATAAAAAAAAAAGTTCTTAAGCAAACTTTAACTTAAAATTTATATAGTTTACTTTAAAATAAAATAAATTCCATGGTTCAATTTTTTTGTTACTAGTTCGGTTGAATTTTTTTGTTGCCTTAAATTTAAATAAGGAAAAAGTGTACATTTTGATTGTCACTTCATAACTCAAGAACGGCTCGACCGATTGCCAGAAAATTGGGAAGGTGCAGGGAGGAGTAATGATGGTTAGTTAATTTTTAAATTTTGAACGGGAGCCTTGAAAAAGGAAAAGCCATATCTTTGGATTGAATAGACGTAGTAATGAATAAACATAATTTGAAAGATGCTTAAATAATATTTAAGACATGTTCAAGGGATTTTCAAAATTTGGACCTTGGACCCATAGGTGGACCCAAAATAGATTTTTTTACCAATATTTTTTGTTTATTTTAGATTTCAGGTAAGCACTAAAACGGGATTTTGGAAAATTTTGACCCGGAATAAAGCCATATCTTTGCATTGAATAAAATTTCGAAAAACGTCATTTTTATACCCTGTACCCAAAGGGTAAAAGGGTATATTAAGTTTGTGCGACTGTATGTAACAGGCAGAAGGAGGCAAGATAGACCCTATAAAGTATATATATTCTTGATCAGCATTGGAAGGGGAGTCGAACTAGCTATGTCTGTCTGTCCGTCCGTCCGTCCGTCTGTCCGTCTGTCATGCTGTCTGCCGTATGAAAACGATTATTTCGGAGACTATAAGAGATAGAGCTTTCAAAATTGAAACTTAGACTCTCCTAGGCCGTCAAGTATGCACTTACAAACGGTTTTCTCTAGACCCATTTTAAGGGGTACCCCCATACAAATGTACCCCCAAAATTTTGGGTTTTTGCATAAAAACGTCGTTGTTTTTTATTCTAGGAAGTTCAAACTTAGTATTAATTATGTCTATGATAGTCCCAATAAAATATCCCAATATGGGTAGGACCAACAAAATTTTAGGTATAGTCCCCATACAAATTTACCCCAAAATTTTGGGTTTTTACATAAAAACGTCATTGTTTTTTATTCTAGAAAATTTAAATTTAGTATAAATTATGTCTATGATAGTCCCAATAAAATATCAAAATATGGGTAGGACCATCCAAATTTTAGGTATAGCCCCCATACAAATTTATTCCAAAATTTTGGGTTTTTACATAAAAACGTCATTGTTTTTTATTCTAGAAAATTTAAATTTAGTATAAATTATGTCTATGATAGTCCCAATGAAATAGACCAATATGGGTAGGCCCAACAAAATTTTAGGTATAACCCCGTTCAAAGATATACCCGATTTTTTAAGTTTTTCTATGAAAATTCAATTCAATGAGGTATAGTAGTCAAATAGAACCTAACTAATGATACATTTAGATTGGGTACAGGTACCTTGCAGTTTGAGCATACTCGACTTCAGCGTTCTTTCATGTTCAATTTGCAAATATCTAAAATATTTATTTAAAATAATATTTTTAAATTAAAAACAACACAATCCAATAAAGCTATTTGAAGTTCTTTTATAAATGCACTTTGGTTTTTTTTTTTTTTATGTTCGTTCTTTACTCTTTGCAAGCTGTGAAGATGATGGTTTTCGTCGAATATTTTCCAATTGTTCATTTATATTTTTTTAACATAAGTTCTTCTTTTTTTGATATACGTAATCTTTGGACCAACCAAAATATAAGCAAAATAACCACAATTTGTTCGATATATGCACAAAACATAACCAAGATTTCAATAAAAGAATCGTTCATATCTTCATCAAAAAGGTCTATCGTTCTTGTTTTACCTAAACTAATCCAATCGGAACCATCACTATGCAGCGACATTTTATAACAGAAAGTTGCAACATCAGCAATAGTCAATAAGATCATTACTATGGCGACTAAAATCAAACCACGCACCAAATCGAAGAAAATAAAAATCATGCCAACATTTGCAAAAAACGTTATAAGTACGCCGATAATAAGGCGTGCAAGGAGTAGAGATCCGTATTTTGTTTCTAAATAATAATAGTACAATGTTACACATGAGACAGTCTTCAAATAGCCTCCGAGTAGTACGAGCAGCATAAATAGCACCGTGGCTAATTTCAGATGAAGTGTATCAATTGATTTAATTTTCAAACATTTTGATCTTTTGCAACACATTTCTTTCTTTAGACTTCGAAGACTAATGAAATTATTGAATTGCTTTAAGGCACTTCGTTTCAGTTTTCCAATTGCTACACATTTTATGAGAGATATTATATCTAAAGTAACGATTAATAACACAAAGCAAACTAATTGCTTTTGTATTCATTATAGTATTACTTGTATAAGTTGGACAATTCTAGAAGCAATTAAAAATAATTTTTTCAACCGCAGCCTTAAGCTACTCCAACTTAGGTGAAATTGTATAAATTCACCATAACATGCATACTCAACAAAATGTGTTACCAAATTAGAAAGAGACAGTGGCGGAATACGACACTTGGAATAATTGTATTATGGCTTCTAGTTGTGCGGAGTACTAAAAGCCCAAAACCGGTTACGTAACAGACACATTGTAAAAATAAGAAGGAAATCCATTATTCGAACTAGTTTATTACGTCATACTTCTTTCGATATTAGACCGAAAATAAAAGCACAAAGGAACCAATTCGAATGCTTAAATTTATTTTGAGAACAAAAGTAAAAAAATAAAAAAAAAGCACAAACGGCATAAACCATGGACAAAGAAATCGGGCCCATTCAAGATTAAAATTTGGAGTCGCAAAAATCCGCTTAACTTTTGTCAGTGGCTCACATTCATTTCAATAAATTTATTTCCAGCGATATGCAAAATATATAATACGATAAGTCATGAAAATAAAAATAAAAAGAAAAGTGAAAAATATCAAAAAATGGCGTAACGGATGCACGGAAAAGTTCATAGCATGTAGATACGTATAAGATTTCACGACACATTTAATCGCGGCATGAAAAAAAAAAGAAAATATTTATTTAAAAACATATATATTTTTTTTTTCATTTAGCAAAACACGAAATGGTAATGGAATTTCATGTGGATTCTGCCATAACCAATTACATTGAAAACTGCTGCCGCCATTTTGAATATTTTTTATCAACAAAAGACGTTTCATAGTTCTTTCCGGCGTATGAAAATGTAAAATATCGCATAACTGTGTCAATATCAGTTATAATGCTTTGCATGCGATTTCGAATGTGAATGTTTCTTTTGTATTCAAAATCATAAAAAAATTTTATTTGTTTTACAATTTGTTATTTTATCCTTTTTGCTGTGCAATATTTCATGAAAATTTATTTATTTATTTATTTATTATTATTATACAAGCCTTGAAAAATTTGTAAAGTAATAAATCGCAAAGATTAATCCTTGGACTACTAAAGGCAAGTTCAGTTGCACAGAGATGCTCTTAATCATTTCCTTTTGCAATTAAAACTGAAGATAATAGATACAAATGTATCTGGTACTGTGTTGATTTATTTTTAATACATTGACGCCTAGATCGACGAACTCAGTGATGCTAAAATGTATCTAGCTTTATCAAAATTACTTGCAAGCTCGAAATTCCCAAACTCGATTTTTTTTTTTTTTAAATTTTTGCCGCCTCAGATAAACTTAGATCTTAAAAGCAAAAATTTTCGAATCATAAACTTAACATATGATAAACAAAAACAAAAAACACGCACACACACTCATACTTAAGTGATGCATGCATTTTTTGTAGCATATTTAAATGCAAAAAAGTTTTACATCTTTTGCATTTTCTACATTTTTTTTTTATCGAGTTTTTTGTCATTTACATGAAAAAGGATGAATACAGCGGTGACAACAACATACTTCAGGCAGGAATATCATCAACAACAAGAAGAAGTTTAGTATGCATCAAAATAATAATTTATGTGCTCATAAACAATACTCGTAGCAACAAGGACTAAACATGCAAAGCAGATAACAACAGCGTTCATAGCAACACAGAAAAGGCAACACACTAACAAAAAGACAACAACTTTGAAAACAAAAAAAAAAAAAAAATATGGAATGATATACTGCGACATATTTCAGTGCTTGCAATGCTTAAAAAATGGCGTCTTTTTAAATCGGATTTCTCAGTTTAGGCTAAACACATAAGCGCCTTGCGGTATGTAACACTTTACTGTCTTTTAAACTTTTTAGAAATTTTCCGAGCAACATTGTAAACAAAGGCCTATCTTGATTTTTACAATTACGTAACAAAGCAAAATAAACTAAACTATCCAAAGTGCGATGCATCAATAGCAATTTGAGCATAAATTTAGAATCATCTTGCGTAGAAACATAGCAGAAATGGAAAAATGTGTGTAAAGCCAATAGGAGACCCCTTTAAGGCGAGGCGAGTCAATTTTATTATGACCTACTGTCTATAAGTCAGACGATTTTTAAGAGTAAGTATTCTGTAATCTACACCATTTTCTGAAAGCGTTAGAGGTGTTTTGGGATCATTCATAAGAAAAGATTACTTACGTTAAAGTTGATTGTCTATTCTTCTAATCAAATGACAAAAAAAAAAATATCAACCACAGCACGAAAATTCACGACGATTAAATTCTCCGAAGTAAATCACGAAACTTATAATGCATTTAAAAATAAAAATATATTGCATACTTTTTGGCGTTAACTTAGTTATAGCGAAATGGTGAATTTATTTATTAATTCTAGTCTATAATTTAATTATTATTTGAAATAAATATTTATTTTAATAATAAAATTTTTTACAAGTATCTTGAGCAATTGGATCATTTCAAAATCGAATGGAATCGATACGTAACAAAAGAATGTAGCAACGAATTTTTAACCAAATTGAAGTGTTGCATTTGGATTATATGAGAACATGCCAGACTTATGGTTATTATTGGCCTAATTAGTTGCTTTCCGATGCATTACAAAGCGAACTATACGTTGCGTATCAAAAACAATGGTACTACTCAAGTTTGCCTGTGTTTAATGGTAAAATTGTTTCCTATTCCATTAGAAGTGTTGGCATTGATTAAGCTGCAGCATTTCAAGTTTACCAAATTTGTGGCTGACAGAATACAAGGCGTATACATTAGGGTGGCCCGAAAATATTGTGCTTTAAGGCTAATTTTTAGTTCAATTTCCGATACGTTTGTAGGACTGAGCGCAGAAATAAGTTTTTAGGCAACCTAGTACCATATACATGCCTCGCATTCATTTACACTTTCATTCAATAGCTTCCAAATATGTTGTTGTGTATACGCACTAATCGTGTGAAAGATAATGTGGCAGTGGAGAATGTCCTATCTGTATTTAGCTTTTACGGAGAAACCTTTCAACGCCTAACTACATGAGAAGCACAAATTTAAGTACGTAACAACAACAAAAAAACACGTTTAATTAAATTGAGCTGAAATGATAGTTATGCCTAAGACTGGTTTTTACTAAAAGTTTCCTTTCACTTCCTGTGGAGTTTCGTTTTTTTTTTTTATATTTACTATAATGTTTTTTGCGCACGCCCTTTCACTGTCATCAGCAGTGCTGCAGTCTATTCTACTTTTATATTTATTTGGCCATTAACGCTCATTTGTGGTTATCAGCTAAATTGGATAAGAGCCAACGTAGCATAAATGAAGCGCCTCCCTCCTTTTATGCTCATCCGTTCGTTCTAGCGCAATTTGTTCTCTAGACTCGCTTTGGTTATTTACTTATCTTATTACAAAGTGTTGTAGTGTAAATAATGATTTTAGTATGCCATGTTTTCTATCAGCAACTTTATTATAATTATTTTGTTTCCACGTTTTTCTTTGCCAAAATGGAAGAAGTACACATAAAGACAAAATGCATATTTATTTGGAGGAATATGTAGATGCATTTTATTCACATATTAAACTTCTTCTTACTCAATTGTGCTGTTCATAAAGTCTTGCATAAGTGCAAACGGTTGCTCGATGCAGAGCCTGACTTTGACTTTGTGCATAAAAGTGTTGAAAAACGCACCGAAAAACGCAAGTGGCAACCTTGTGCTTTAAATGCTCGATTTTTTGCCGTACTTAGTTGTCTTAAAATTCTTAAAGAACCAAGAGTACAAAAAAAAAACAGATTAAATACAATTAATTACCCATCAATCGTTTGCCAGAATGTTAAATACTTGGCAGACAGAGTTTTATTGTTCGCAAACATGCAAGTAAATTCTCATTCTCGGAACTACATTGTAGTAGGTACTATATCACACATACATAGCTCTTTCTTTATACCAAATTGTGTGAGTCACGTGCAGCTTAATGGCAACAATTTTTACTCAATTTTAACTCAAATCTACGACAAGATACAGCAATCCGACTAAGAGCACAATCCTATACAAGTCATTATGATGAAGACAACATTTTATTGTTAGTCTCTGTTTATACATGCCATTATGTTTTGTAAATTTTTATGCATTTTGATTCAACTATTTTCATCCATCGAACTGCGCGACGGGTCAGGTAGGTATATGCGCCATAAAAAATATCGGTTAGCAGAGTTCAGTTTAGTGCGACATAAAGGACACAACTTGTTTAAGCGAATCGCACGCAATATACAACTGTGACAGTAGAAGTGTCCACATTTTGTGACATGATCAATTGGCACTTCCTGACAAATTGTACATAATATGTTGCGTTCCAATTGCATGGATTTGCGACAAATTTTGGCTGGTTTTGTTTCGGTTTGCGTTTCTTTATCCCGTAATGCGCTGAAAGCACGACGACGCTTTGCTAAGCGTATGGAATCTTCTACATTTAATAAATTTCGATTCTCAGTTTTTTTGGGAGTTGTCAAATTGTTGTCATAAGTAGAATGCGTACGAATAGGCGCTACATTAAAAAAATAATAATAATAAAAAAATACTCATCATTCGTCAAAATTTTACCAATTACTTACCGCGACTCCTGATTATGTTTCGAATATTTATTTCCTCAGGCGAAAAAATATCATTGTTGTTGTGGTTCAAGGAGGCTGTATCACTGCTCAGGCTGTTGTTGTTGTTATCCGTATTATTACCATTCCGTGTAGGCCATAGAACAGCTACTACTGCACGCAGACTATTTGCAAACAGTTCATACATTTTATCCGTATTAATTCTGTTACAGATGAAGCACTAAGATATTCAATATGAACTACTAACAATTTATGAACTAAAAGGAATTTCAATGTCTTTGCGATTGCTCTGAAAGCTGTCCCAAATTAAATTCATAAATACTATTTACTAGTGTTGGCAAACAGATTGATTTTTGAGTCGCAGTGTGGGTAACGATAATGAATCGTAGTCACTGACAAGTGTACAAATGAAAATGTACAGGTTTGCTGTTCAAATGAATTTGAATGTTTTTCGAAGCTGGAGATGGGCGTGGGGCGTGGGTCCCGCGGAGTCTCGGATGCCACACAGAGCCACATTGTTTTCAGTCCAAAATTCGGTCCACTAATCGGTGACGCTGTTCAGGAGTGCCATGACAACGCCTGAAGCCAAACTGATGATCTGGAATCATTTCACTTTCATTCAGAATTTAAAGTATTCGACGCAGCAATAGTTTCTCAAAAAGTTTCTCAAAAGTTCCGCATTAGGACGCGAGATAGTTTTCACGTATGCCTGGTTTCGGAATGAATATCACCTCTGTATAAAAAGTTCAAAATATAAAGAATCATTAACTCAACTTTTTGTGTGGAACTTAGGAACTCCGCGAAATGCTTATATTTAAGCATGAATAATTGTGAGGTGCACATTATAAAATGCAAAAATCCATTAAATAGGCCTTCAGAGTTTACAGAACTATAAAAATTCATAATCACTAATTCGAAATTGTGCGCTTGGCATGTTTATGCTTAAAAGGCAGATAACTATTTTTATTTTTTTCAATAGAATCCAGAATGCAGCATCATGTGCCATTAAAATATGTAAAATAAATATACTTAAATATGCGCACAGGCAGAAACTTAGTAACAATTTTATACACACAGATAGATGCATAGATACATATTTATGTGTGTGTGTGTGTGTATATGCAGAGTCTCGTTGCATGATAATGCAACATGAGTGACAAAGTGACTGAATGACGTTGTAATCTGTTCATTAAATAGCGCTGACAGTGCTGCAGATGCAACCGAGACAGCTAAGCGCCATTTCGACAGGCAACATCCATGACAGCAAAAGCCAACTACTCAACTCACTCACACACACTGCCTGAATATGTATAACAATAGCAAGTCATCAGCATCATAATATTCATCAGCAGTTGAGTTGCAACTTTATAACGAGGACAACAAGGACAACAAGGACGACTACGACACAATTTGTAATATACTAGCAAAGCGGAAACTGTCGAATGCAGAGCGGGCGAAGGCGTGTCTGAACATGACAGACTTGCGGATTATATGGCAAAGTGCATTTAACGATGTTTGTCATGCGGTTCAAACAAACGACAAATACTGCCTGCCAGCCTGCACGCAGCAAACATGAATATACAAATAAAAAATTATTAAACAATAAATACGAAGCAAAACATGTTTTATATAACAATTTTATGCAAAAACAAGGAAAAACTATCGCACTCATTTTCAGCCAAAAAAAAAAAAGGTAAAGATTGACCGAAATTGGAGCAAAGGGACCCCTCCCCTCCCATGCCAAAACGTCTTCTTCCGGTATAGCCTTCAGAGCGCAAGCCGATTCACTTTGAATGTCTTCAATCGACTCAAAATGATTTCCTCGGAGTGGTCTTAGAAGTCACACGGAACCAAATCAGGTGAATAAGGCGATTGCGGAACGATATTGGTTGCGATTTTGGCGAAAAGTCACGAAGAACCCATACAGAAAAATCAAGTGAATTTGGGGGTTCCCATTTAAATGGTGTTAAAGAAAACCCGTTTGTATCCAAAAACACTTGTATGGATTACTTTTTTGCAATATAAATGTTGTACGAAATTTAAATTATTTATTTCACTGCGTGTTTAGAGTGAAAAAACAATTTTCTAATCTGATGGCATTCGCAACGGAAGTTGATTCTTGCGAAAGCTGCGAATACTGCTCGCAGCCGCCATGACTTTTAGACTCTTTTTTTTTTTTTTTTTTTTACTTCCGCATTTTCTGCTTGCTCTTCCATAATTTTCATACTTTTATGTGTGAAGGACATTGCTTGCTATGTGTATTCGTCCTCGGTTGCGCTATGTAAAGTAATAAATTTTCATAACAGTCTAAATGTCAGAGTTGCTTTTTTCATTTACAAATGCGGATGCATCTGTATTTCACTTTCTTTCCTTTCCTTTTTTTTTTTTTGTTTTGTTTCCTTTTTTGTAGTTCAGTTAACTGTCAAAATATTTTCTTTAAGTTTCATAAATTATTAAATTCATTTTATTTTTTTCCCCTTTTTTTAGTAGACTCTTTAGCCAAGGAAACCCATTAACTGCGATATTACCGAATCTGGCTTAGCACGGTGCGCCTAAAATAAAACGTTGAAGTCGAGTATTCTCGGACGACGGACGGTCATTGCTCGTTCGACTAACCCTTTCAATGCAGATCAAGAATATATATACTTTAAAGGGTCTTTCTAGCCTCCTTGTGTCTGTTACATACATTTGCACAAACTTGATATACCCTTTTTCCCTTTTGGCACAGCATATTAAAATTGTTTATAACAGAGCTCTACATTTCTTAAGTTTTTTTAAGGAGAATATTTATTATACTCTGTACCCGAATGGTAAAAGGGTTTATCATGATAGACCCTGTAAAGTATATATATGTATGTATGGTCAGTATTGAAAGGAGAGTCGATTAAGATATGTCTGTCTGCCCGTCTATCATGCTCCCTGACATAAGAAACTGATTATCTCGGTGACTATAGTAGATAGAGGCACCATATTTGAAACTTTGACAACCTTCTACAAAGCATTAGAATAATTTAATTGTATGTGCCCCTTTAAATAGATGAATGATATTGGTAAAATCATTCTCAAGTTACTAATTGTTACGCTCTCTGGTTGTTAGATATGAGCTCCATACAAAAGTAGTACAATATATTTAATGTAAACCTTAAATGTAAACTTGTGTGCATGCTTGGTACCAGTGGTGCCATTTTAGCTTTATTTTCTCGCTTTCTTGTTTTAAATTTCTGTACAGTTAACAATGCTTGAGTGCGAAAGAGAAAAAAGAAAGCTAATATGGCACCACTGTTTGGTACAATACGATGAAATGTACTGTACAGTGTTGAGAACAATATAGAAAACTTTAATCGTATTCTGCAAACTTTTTTTATGTCATTTCATTTTTATAAAAAAAAAACTAGTGTATTTATAAAGGAACGGTCTGCAATTTGATATATTTGATATTAGAAAAGTATAAAGAAACAGGGGAAAGAAAGGACAATTCGATCAGATATAATGTAAGTGTTTTTCTTTGTATTATAATTTTTTAAAAGCTTCAATGCGTATTGTGATAATTGCCAACGTAAAGAGTTATTGTTATTAGCGTTTTATACTAAGTCTGTGGTCCTTTTGCAAACTTTCTTTAAAAGAAAAACCAATAAAAAAAAAAGCAGCACAACAAAATGAACACTGGAAGCAAAGAAACAATCGAACCAATGGACACGCAAGATATACCGGGTGACACAATTGAAGAACTGCACAATGCTAAACAACTTTCGTGTGACTCAATTAACATTCCAACAGCACAACAACAACAACAGATGCAGCCGCTGTATGCAGCAAGTAATACTTCTAACGTCGCCAGCGAACATAATATAACAACAACAGCAATTAATGATGCCAATGTTGATGATGATGATGGTTCGCGAAGTGAGGCAACATTCTTCTATAGAATCGATGAAATTGTAAAGCAAACGCATCAGATAATCTCGCCGCCTGTCACTGTGCGCATGTTGCCATGGCGTCTAATGGTTTTATTCAATGAAACCGGCATTGGACTCTTTCTGCAATGCAACGGTGATGCCGAATCGACAAATTGGTCGTGTGACGCAATTGCCGAATTACGCTTGAAATGTCATAAACCAAATGCGCCACCCTTTACACGTGGACACATCAAACATGTCTTCTATGCGAATGAAAATGATTATGGTTTTATGAATTTCATAACATGGCAAGAGCTACTCGACGAATCGAATGGTTATGTGTACAAGCGGGGCATCACTGTGGAGGTGTATGTGTCAGCTGATGCACCGCACGGTGTACGCTGGGACTCTAAGAAACATACCGGCTATGTGGGCCTCTACAATCAGGGTGCCACTTGCTATATGAACTCGCTGCTGCAGACGCTCTATTTTACGAATAAATTGAGACAAGCAGTTTATGGCATGCCCACAGAGGCAGATGATAGCACTAAATCGGTGGGTTTATCACTGCAACGTGTCTTTCATGATTTGCAATTCGGTGATCGTCCAGTTGGCACCAAGCCGCTAACACGTTCATTTGGCTGGGAGACCATTGATACATTAATGCAACACGATGTGCAAGAGTTTTTGCGTGTATTAATCGGTAAACTCGAATCGAAAATGGAAGGCACAAATCTAGCGGGCACCATTGCGGGTCTATTCAGAGGCGCTATGTCATCGTACATAAAATGCAAATACGTGCCGTACAGCAGTGGTCGTTTTGAAACGTTTTACGATATACAACTAAATATCAAGGATAAAAAAAATATTTACGAATCATTTCAGGATTACATAAAATACGAGACACTGGAAGGTGACAATAAATACGATGCTGGCGTGCATGGGCTGCAGGTAAGTTTTGAGGTTTTTCCAAAATTTTTATATGCAACATTTTTCTTTCATTTTTATTGTAGGAGGCCAGCAAAGGTGTCATATTTACATCGATTCCGCCGGTTTTACATTTGCATTTGATGCGTTTTCAATATGATCCAATTGCTGATGCATCCACCAAGTATAACGATCGCTTTGAGTTCTATGAAGAAATCAATCTGGATCAATATTTGGCACAACCAGAGGCAACGCCTGCCGATTATGTGCTGCACGCTGTGCTTGTGCATTCCGGCGATAATCATGGTGGTCACTATGTTGTCTTTATAAATCCAAATGCAGATGGAAATTGGTTTAAATTCGATGATGATGTTGTCTCTAGCTGCCACAAGAAGGAGGCCATCGAACAGAATTATGGTGGCACCGACGATGATGATGTATCATTTCATGCCAAATGTAGCAACGCGTACATGTTGGCTTATATACGTAAATCGGAATTGCCGCAAATACTAAGCGAAATACAGGAATATGATCTGCCGTCGGAGCTTGTCGAACGCATACATTTGGAAAAGCGTTTAGATTTTGCGTTACGCAAAGAACGCAGCGAAGCTAAATTGTATCTAAATATTTCAGTTATTTTAGAGGAATATATGGAAGCGCATCTGAAGAAGGGTCTCATCGACTTGGAGCAAACACATCAAAAACAATTCAAACTAAAACAAGATCAAACCGTAAACGATTTGGTGCAACTTTTTGTTGCAACATTCGGTGTTGCAAAGTCGCGCATGCGCATTTGGTGCATGTGTTCCGCACAGTGTCAACGTTTTACATATTTAAATGTTCATGCAAAGGCAACCGAGTGCATTGAACAGATTATGCCGTCGCAAAATCCGTTGTTTATATTTTTAGAATTAGCACGTCCGGAGACAATGCCACAACCATTGCCCGAATTTTGTGAAAAAACCGAGTTGCTACTATTTCTGAAGTATTACGATCCGCGTAACAAGCAACTCAATTACATTGGCTGTGCGCAAAAATCATTGGATTGTCTGCTTACGGATATTTTGCCGGAAGTCAACAGACGTCTGGGCTTTGCGGCGCATACACGTTTAACTGTGTACGACGAATGCAACGATCGAAAAATTTCCAATCTAAATGTTACTTTAGATAATATTTTTTATTTACATCAAGAAAACTTACAGGGTTATATACTCGTTTTCGAAAAAGAGTGCATTGATATGACACTCGATATGCCGAGTGTTGTGGATTATTATAATGATTTGATCAATCGTGTTGAGATAGCATTCTTCGATAAATGCAATCCGAATGAGCAACCTTTAAAAATTGAAATGTCAAATCGTTTGAATTATGATCAAATGGCGCAAACGGTTGCCAAGCGGCTTGACATGGAACCGCAAAAGCTACAATTCTTCACGTGCGTGAGCAACTATAGAGAAGCGGCGGGTAATGCTATTCCGTACACATATAAGGTACGTCTTTTTTTCTTCACTTTTAATGGTTTTTATAAAATTTATATGTAATAGCAACTGTCCTTTTCTTTCGTTAATCCTTTCTGCTATTCAATCAACTTGTAAACAGGGGATTCACACAAAATCACTTTTGTTAAATTTTTGCTAGAGATCTTCACAAAAATTCTTCTCGTTTATTTAATAAATCTCGAGCTAAAGCAGAAGAAATATGGTAATTTTGATTTAAAAATTTTTTTTTTCAAACTAAACAGGGCACTCTACAGGATATCGTCACGTACACCAAACCGTCTACATCGAAAAAGCTTTTCTATCAAAAACTTACGCTTAGCATTTATGAACTGGATACAAAGAAACAATTCAAATGCGTTTGGGTCTCCAATGACTTAAAACAAGAAAAAGAGCTTCTTCTTTTTTCAAATAAAAACATCAGCATCAAGGAACTTCTGGAAGATGCTGTTAAGAAAATTAGCTTTACTGCTGAGAATAGTTGCAAGAAATTGAGACTCTTGAAAATTGATAATCATAAAATTGCGTCCATCTGTAAAGAAGATGCGCTACTTGAATCTTTAACAAAATTTAACGATAACCAATCCAACGCTGCTGCAACGCGCACCTATCGCATTGAAGAGATAACAGCTGAGGATGCAAATTTGACTGAAAATGAAATGCTTATACCTGTGGCACATTTCAATAAAGAACTTTTTAATACTTTCGGTACACCGTTTTTAATGAAAGCTAAACAAGGTGAACCATATGCTGCGCTGAAGAAGCGCATACAGAAACGTCTTAATGTAAACGATAATGAATGGGAATTGTATAAATTTTCAATTGTTGTTTTGGGACGTCAAACTGAGGTCTACGATGATACTCCAGTTGATCTTGAAGTGTATTGCCCATTATCGAACACAACATATTTCGGTTTAAATCATATCAATAAATCAAGAAAGCGTGGCTCTTTGAATGTTTTCGAAAAGGCCATCAAAATATATAATTAAAAGACTGAAAAAAAATAAATAAAAGGTTAAAAAATAATAAAATCAAAAGACGTGATCAATACTCAACATTGATTCCTTGCTCCGGAATAAGCTTTAATTACATTTTAAAAATAATTGCAATCTTTAAAATAAATTTAAATTTATATAAAAAAAATTATGTGTTTAGTTTTTGTTTCCAAAATTTCTTTGCATCTTGAAATTAAAAACAAATTTTGTTTGTTTAATTTATTTAAAAATAAATAAAATCAATAAAATGAACGCAAGAAAACAAATTTTAAAATTATGGTTATTATTTTTTTTTTTTAAATTTTCAGACTCGGCTACTTCGTCGTTTTTGTAGAAAACTAATTTTTATGTTTTAAATATTTATTTTTAGTTCCAGAGCGATAAAAAGGTAAGTTCCATGACAAATAGAGATTCGTGATGTATAAAAGAACTATTCCTTATCAAAAAACTTTGAGAGTTGGTCATAGTATTGAGCCTTTGATTTAAGATGTTGTATTGGGACCGTTTTTTATATAATTTTACGAGTTTATTGTGCAAAAATGATTACAAATATGTTATTCAAAGTATTGTCCATCCCTTGCAGCTACGTTCTCTCATCTTCGGACAATTTGCGGATACCATGTTGGATGAACGACTCGTCTTTTCAAGGCAATCCATGAATTGACCCACTTTTGGCTATCTAAAGGTGGGATAGGACAGACAGGTGGGATAGGACAGCAGGTGGGATAGGACAGCAGGTGGAATAGGACAGCAGGTGGGATAGGACAGCAGGTGGGATTGGATGGGAACATTTCAGCGTTTCCAACGATTAGTGAACATGTAGCCAAGCAATGTCATGGTGCAAAATCACATTGTCGTACCTTTCTTCACATTCCGGTCGTTTTTGCTTTAGTGCGTGGCTCAAACTATTAAGTTGAGTTCGATAGAGATCCTCCGTAATCGTTTCATTCGGTTTGATAAGCTCGTGGTTGGTGTCTGCTCGGGCAAAACCTAGGTCATTTTCGCTTTGGGTCATTAACCCACTATTCATTGTCAGTTACAATTAGAGGCAAAAACACACTTCCTTTTCTGCCGCTCAAGCGACTGTTTATCGGTGAAAAATCGCCTCCCAACGTCACTCGGCTTTAATTCGTAAGGCACCCAATTTCCTGCTTGTAGATCATGCCCAATGATTTAAAACGCTTGGATGAAATGATTGCTTGATCAACTTTCAATGAATCTGCAACTTCTTGTCTTTTTCAAAGTTTTTCGACTGACTTGGAAGCTTTTTGTCTTTCACACCAACATCACCACTTTAAAAGCGACCAAACCACTTTCGACACGATTCTTCAGATAGAAGAACTCTCCGCAAAAGCAATATATTTGGTGCGAAATTATTTTATATATTATAAAGCTCTAAACTGAGTATCTCTAGTATCAAGCAAGATTCATGGTCAGTTTGTAACGTTATCTACCGAAACAGGAACAGAGAATAGCAGTACCATTCTCCCAAATAAAAAACAAATATAAATTTATATATTTGAAACCATTCAAAATATATAAATTACATTTACAAATATAAATTTGAATAAGTCTGAAGTCCTAGAGTCTGAAAAAACTAAATATAATATGGACTCAAAAAAAGATTATTTTTCGATAAAAAAAATCATGTGCTATCTTGTTTGTTTTAAATTAATTTATTGTACAATATTTGCATGTATCTATTTGATATATCTATATTTTATGTTATTCTAAGACGATTATTTACATAGTTTTTTTTTTTATTTAAAAGAAACAAAAATGTTAAATATTTTATTAAAACATAATTTTTTTAAAAAAATTGTAAAATAATCTTAGTCAAACAATTTTTGAATTTAACTGCTTAACGGATTAACTTAAAATCAAGCCGATAATTATTAAACACTTAATTAGTAAATAATACTTCCTGCAAGCTATTATCTAATTTAGTAAGTATCATGCTTTAAACGAACGCTACATGCCTATACGACGTGCTCTATGTACTCTTATATTCTTCGGTATATTAGGTAATTTTATCCATGTCTCCTTAATAATAGTTCATCATGTGCTCGATTTATTTCATATTCAACTTCATTATCAATATTAATTTCAATATTTTGCATTTCTCTGTTATTAGCTAAGAGATTTTCAAAATAATATTTGTAATGATCTGCTACCAACGGTTCAACCACATCATTTAGATCATTGTTTTCCAAATCAAAATCATCGTCATCATCATCTTCGTCATCATCATCGTCAAAATCTTCATCATCACTTTCTCGGTCTATGCGTTTGCCCCAGAGATACCATAACTCGTGCATAACTATTATGATAGCGGTAATTCCACATATATTTTCGATGCAATCGAAGATTTCAAGTAGCATTTTTCGTATCTCCGCCTCTGATTTTTGCTCTAAATTCAATGTAAAATCTTTTGAATTTTCTGCTACAATTGGTGCTGTATTTCCTTTTTCCATTGAATTATCTGAGCGTAGTTGTAGTGCAAAGAGTAAATTATCTCCTTCTTCTTCGCCAAATTTATTTTCATAGCAGATTACAACTTCATTCAATATTTCAATTGTATTTGAAAGATTATTCTTTTGTACTTTAATATTAAATGTAGACATTTTGATTTTTTTTTTTTAAATATTTTTTCACTTTGTAATCAGAGAAAAACGTGTTCTTTTCAAACGGAAGCCAAACTGTAACTGTTTGAAAATTATTTGCACAGCCTTTATATACGCAATTTTTTCGCGATCTTAATTACCTAAATTACAGAAAGTAACACCTGTTCTTCCATAAAAGTGTCGTAAAAGGATCTGTTTGCCAGCTGTTGTTCGTCTGTGTGTATGCGCGCATGCGCGTGAGTATATATTTTATTGCCTAACTGACTGCGCAATCGTAATAAACTGAAACAAAAGAAATAAAAAAAATTATTACTTTATGATTATCTATCCAGAACATTCCTTTTGGGCTTTACCAGGATTTTATGATGCCAGGATTATATGACGATTGTGTGTGTCTGTTCAGGTAAGTTCCACAAAAGAAAATTATTACAAAATAAAATTTAAAAAAAGAAAAGAAGGTTTTTTTAAGATACATTTTTTGTAAACATGATGGGTTCGCAAAAAATCGTCGACTGAACCCTCCTCCAGGGTGCCAACTAGTGTTATGTACTACAAGGTTTTTTTGTTAACCAGGGGTGTTTTAGGGTGTTATTAAAAGGTGTGTGGTGTTCTTTTCGGCGGGGGGCCCTATTCCAGCCCAGTTTTTTAGCGGAGGCTTCAGACAAGGGGCGATCGTCTGTTTGAACCACCCTGCTCCCTGTTCTGATTCTCCGCAACTCGTGGTTCGGCAAAATCGGAGAATGCTTGCAACAAAAAATTTGTACTGATGCGTGGTTCAGTTCTTGAAGAGATGGACTAACTTCAGGGCAATCGGAGGCCAACTGTGCCAAAAAAGATCAGGTGGCGTGAAGCAGCTAAGGACAGCCAATGACTATCTTCACAGGACATACGCAATGCTTTGCGATTCCTGAAGAGACACCACATGCTGCCGGAGAATAAGTGAGATCGGTTAGAAGATGAGAGGAACAATTACGGAAAAAGCCTATAGTGGGTAAGTTCCATATGGCCCAACTTTACCATGGAGCAGCCAGATAAAAGAAAAGCTGTAAAGAGGCATCACTCCATCAAAAGAGTCCAAATCCTTTACCAATGCGGTAAAAAACAAAAAGAATCTTGGGAATCGTGGATGAGAACAACGAAGATGCTGACTTCAACGAAACTAGAGGAGATTGGTGAAACTGCTTTAGCTGTATAAGATTGCGATACAATGCAGTTTTTCTGAACAAGGAATCCATGGGCGCTCGCAGACAATGGAGGGAACATAAAATACGGCTCCGGAAGGGTAACATCCTGCTGGTAAAAACTAACGAGACACCCAGCAGTGACCACGATATTGAGTTTACGGAGCCCTCAGACGATAAGGCGGACAACGACCGAGCATGGCCAATCAGTACCGACATTGGAAAACTTCTGTCCAGAATCGTTACCAGTGAGGAGGTGGAGGAAAAACAGTTGCAATCCGAGGAGGATGTAAAGACAAAAAAATTAAATTTTGCTTTGTAATTAAGATGCGTGTTTTTCGTATTCGTAGGATTGCATTGATTCAAAAATTCTTACATTTTATTTTCCATGAGAACAAATCCACGTGTCTGAAAATTTGCATATGGTAATTGGTTTTTTAATGCACTTAGTTGTCATTGTGGCAATTGTGTTTGTTGAATGGAAATTCGCCTTTCATATAAATTTACTTTCGCCCATTTTGAGTGCATCTCCGCATCTTTGCATCTAATCTGAATTTCCATTTATATTTTTATGTTTTATGCAAATGGTTTACTAATCCATTTTGCTATCTGTGTAAATTTAACTTCTCCAAATGTTTACTTAAATATTTAAAAAACTTTTTAAGGAATTAAAAATGTTGAAATTATTAAAAGCTAAGCAAAAAGTTTGTTGAAAATTTTAATCTTTTGTTTTAATTGGAAAAAGAGCCAAACCGAATAGGAAGGATTTCAAGGTTTCATGGCTGCCAAATTCAAAGTTTTAAATGTTGCCACAGTCATAGGTCAGCCTTGTCTTTGATTAATATTAAAATTGATCAGATAAATATTTATGCATTCAGAAATAAAAAAAAAAACTAATTATATTTAAAATCAACATTAAATCAGAATGCAGCTTAAAACTGCAAAAGAAGAAAAATATTTGTTGAATTAAATACGAAATGCAGATACATAATAAGTGTGCTAATTGAGTGCATTTCATTCATTTGTACAGAGACGGACAATATATGAATTAATTATTACGCATACGCCATGTTTTCTTTAAATAATTTTTTTATTTTTTTTTTTATTCTTCTTTGGCATTATTTCGCTGATTACATTTTATTTCTGTCTCACTGCTTTTTAAACTGTTTTTCATGGCATTAAGCACAAAAAAGTTTAATTAAATTCTTTTTTTCCTTTTGACTTGTTTTGATAATAAAATGCAACAGCAAAAAAAAAACAAAGAGTTCTATCCAGCTACACAGAAAATCATTTTTTTTTTTTTTTTTTTTGCTTCGTTATTCTGTAATTAAAATTTCTATTGTGCTGAATTTTTTAATTTCATAAAAGATAAATACATGTTATGCAAAATAAAAGCGTGACTTAATACTTAAAGTAGAAAATATTATTTAACGTTTTATTAAAGTACACAGTGAAAATCGCTGTGACTACGAACAGTGATAAAATCACAGTTCGCGTAAAAACAATCACCGATTACTGAAAAGGTTCACTGTTCGCGAGGAGCGATAAACAAAATCTCCGATAACTGAACATGTTCACTGATGAACACGAAAATCGCAAATCACTACTTTCAGTCACAGTGTAACATTGTGATTTTTAAATCACTGTGAAATGCTCAAATGCTCTTGCTAATCGTTGCAATTTTGGTCTCAGTAGCCAAATGCAAAAAAGAAGTTCTGTCCAGAAAAAAAAAAATTAATCTCTACAATATTTTATTTATTATTTTATTGTACATAATATTATATTGTATTACCCAAAAAAAATAACCTTAACAGAGCAAATTAACTATGAATATATTTTACAAAAATGTTTACAATAAACAATGCGAGAAATCTTTGATTAACAACAATGCCAGCAATGCAGCATCAATAATGACAACGTAATGATGTATTGAAATGATTGAGTCGACATAAATAAATGTATTTTGCATATTCAATATCGCTGTTTGCCAATGATATATCCGGATTGTTAAAAAAAAAACACATGAACAATGATGATTATCAATATGGCGCAAACAACTGTAATATTCATTGTTAATAATAATTTTTATTCATCGATAAAAAATAATAAACAACAAAACAAATCAATAATATGGGTAATCACAGTAACTAGTGTGATTTTCTTATGGAAAGTCATTGATTACTTTTTTTTTTTTGTTAGAAATTGAATCAAATTTCATTAAATTTGGTGGCCTGTTACTTTTTCACGGTTCCCAAAGCTAAAATTGACTCTTCGGGAAAGACATTTTAAGTCGATCAATGCCATCAAATAAAATTCGCCGAAAAAGCTGAAGGACATACCTTCGGTGGCCTATAACCGGGCCATGTTAGATTGGGGTAGTCGCTAAAATCATTGTATCGGCTCAAATGGAGCCTATTTTAAAGGCGACACAATAAATTTCAATGATTAAATTGAAAAAAAACGTAATTTCACTTAAAGAAAAAAAATTAAATAAACAATTTAGTTTGTTTAATTTGACATAAACTAACAAAATATTTATTATAACAAATTGTTTTAAGAGTAACTTGCCAGTCGTAGTCAAAAAGAAAAAAACATACTTTCAAGTAAAATATTTTGTGAATTGTCATTGTCACAAAATACACAAAACAAAAATACAACCGCAAAGTCATTTTGACATTTGGTCAGCAAACGGCGAGTGTCCTGTACATTGTCTCGCTGCCTTAATCCTCTTTTCCATTTACAATAAATTGTGCTGTGGTTTATGTGAGTCAATACTGTGCTGCGGTTTCGACACAATTAGCCTTGACAAATTACTTTCAGCAACACGCGAAAAAGGAAATTTCGAAAACAAAAAGAAAACCAAAATTTAACTCATGACATGCATCCAGTTGGAATGTTGGCAAAATGGGTCATTCATAAGCAAAATACTGTACACCGAAAATGACTCAGGCATAGTACTATTCCTATCTTATGGATTTCAGATCGCTGATTACGAATGTGGTCTTAAAAATCTTACAATACGGGCTACACTTCTTCTCAGCAGGACCTGTCACCATGAAACAGGACCTGTCCACTCTGAAGTGAAGATGTTTCTTGAACGACTGTTCGAGAAAGGACACTTAGTATGTTCCGTACTTCACAAACGTGAAAATAAACTAGAATTCTTTTCTACACATAACATTTCATATATTCCCCATTTTCCATTGCTTTCATCATCCATTAACGAGGTTCGTATAAATCATTACGTAAACGCCGCCATATGTTCAATATGAACACGTGAAAAAGCGCCATAAGCCAAAACAAGAATTTCAGTTTGCTGTCAGACAGACAGACAGCCGTATTAAATTTGTTATTGCTTTTATATCAACTTTGAAGTGAAAATACCTTAATAAGATTAACTTGTCATTTATGTTGCTTATTTAACTTTGTTTTTACATTTTACTTGTAAAGCTTCATCGTTTGTTGTTATTGTTTGTTATAATTACTATTTGAAGGTGTTGAAACATAGTAAACTGACTTAGTAATTACACGTCGGAAAAGATAAAGAATCGTTGGAAATGAATTTATAGATACGTATCTGACACTTTTGATTTTAGTTTTAACGTCTGAGACGGGTTTAATTTTAAAATAAAACATTTTATGTTATTAAACACACAAAAAAATGGCAGCTGAAATTATTCGAATTGTGGAACTTTTTTATTGTATATTTTTTATTATTCAACCAGACTACAGCTGCAATAGCAAAGGCTTGAGAAACTTGAGGAGGACCTCAAATAGGCAGGCGAAATCATGTCCAAAATCAGCCCGAATTATCAGGTTGAAATAGCAGCAAAGATAAAGCGCAACAGGTCTGTAGAAGAAGGCCAAACTAGCAACAAGAGAGGGAAAACCATTTGGATGGACAAGAAGCTTCTCGGTGTCATCGACGAGAGCAACGATGAGAGGAGAATCCCTCGAAATCAATGGAGATGAAGTGAGGCAACCTTCGCCAAGGTGGCTAGGCATGTAGTTCACATTAAAACTGTCGCGGTAATCTACTCAGACAGTCAAGCGGCCCTTAAGCCAATGGACTCCTGTCTTATCAATTCTAAAACTAATACTGCAGAAGATTACTCACCACTGCCATACCCATCTCATCTGAGTCCCTGGGCACAAGGATATAGAAGGCAATTGTAAATTAGACGATCAAGATACAATGACTGACATAACCTAAAGGAAAAACCATTAGGTCCGCTTAAATGTATTGGGCCAGTCTAGATACTTGTAGTGCCTCTAAGAAAACTTAGTCGGGATTTATGCGTAAAAAAATTAAGGACATTTTGAAAATGGATAGAACTAGTATCTCATTGCTAATAGCAGTGAACAAAGGCCATTGTCTTGGGGGAGCATGCAGAAGATTGGGGGTAACGACACTAGAAATCTGCAGAAGAAGTAATGACAATGACGAGGAGGAGAGCGTTGAGCATCTACTTACCTTTCGAATCTTATGCAGAACTTGAACTTTTAAAGTATTAGGAAAGTACTTTTTAGAAGCCCTGTCTGCATCGTCCATGATCAAAATTCGAAATATTGTTAAATATGTGAAAAAATTTGGGTGGTTGTAGAAAATCTGTTTCTTATTTTGAAAAAAATTGGGATCTATATGGTATCACAATGAACCAAACTTTTGGTCTCAGTGTTGAACAATGAAATTTTTATTTAATTATAATCGTTATAGTCTCAGATTTCTAGAATTTGCCAAGTTTAATACTCGAAAAGCCAATACCAAATTTCAAAAGTGTTAAAAGGAAAAAATGTGCGATGAAAAACTGAAGATGCGTTCTGCTTGTAACACAAAAAATGTGAGAAAAACATATGAAATAAAGTTCACAGAAAAAAAAAAAAAAAAAAAAAAAAAAATATCTTTGCAACATTTTTGGCGCAATGCAGCATTTTCCGTAAAAGATAAAAAAGAAAAACTTACAACAACACAAACTTATGTACGAAAATATAAAAAAAAGAATACAGAAACATTTGTTACTTTTTAGTGATTTTGACAGTTTGCTAAATTACAGACATTAATTTAATGGACTTCTATAAATTTGAAACTGCCAAAAGTGCGATTCGAATGAGTACAAAAGCCACAAGGCTTCGTCCATAATTTTAGCAGATTTTTTTTTCTTTTTTTTGTTTTGTTGAAGGTTGAACTAGCAAAAAGATTTGAATTGTATTGAATGCCTTGGAAGAAGTCAAGAAGTTGTAGCAGGGCTGGGAATGTTGAAACATTGACAGTGAAAGAAAACACAACTTTATAAGAGAATCTGTCATGTGTCAAACTCGGTTAAGTTGTAACGAACGAAAATTGTATTGTTTCTTATGGTCTATAGTCATGATTTATTTTTAAAGAGAAACAAAAATGTAACAATAATGAATAAGAATAAGAAAATTTGAAAATATTTAATAAAAATGTGTTTTCGAAACGTTAAAATATGTTTTAAAAAAATTATTGAGATGTAATTTTTAATTCTAAGAAATGGTGTCCAAATGGTCACTGTTCATTAGGCTATTAACGACATTTCTCATTAGTGGTGCCAAAATTTAGAATGTCACTTGCTAAACTTTCGTCAACTTCAACTTCAACTTCAATTTACATTTTTTGTCCATCTCTCTTATACCCTGTTCCCACGGTGTAAAGGGGTATTTTAAGTTTTGCGTCCGTCCGTCTGTCCTGCTGTCTACCATATGAGAAAGGGACTATCTCGGAGACTATAAGAAATAAGGTCACCACCTTAGGTTTTCTACCATTTTAAGAGGTAGGCACTACACAAGTCTACCCCAAAATTTTCGGATTTTGCTTTGTGACAGATTCGAAATTGAGTAACAGTTCAATTATGAAAACGCAACGTATTTATAGGCGTAAATATTATGGTTCTGTGGGGATACCTGAAGGGAAATATTGTAGGTACACCGATTTACCAGACTCCTGCTTAAAGGCAACATATACCGATAAATTGCATTTGGTCCCCGAGATATACTGCAAAAAGTATCTGCTGAGTGTGGACAATTGTTCTAAATTATCTTTTCAAAAATACCGAACAAGATATTTTACTCAAGTCGTTCACTAAAATCATAGGTGGACCACTAAACGGAGCAATCTGTTTTAAAAATAGCCACTTTTGGAAAAATCCTTTTAAGTTTAGCTTTGTGTATACTCGGACAAATGTATCTAAACGTTTCCTAAAAAATACAAATTTTTATGTACTTTAAAGCCACATTTAGCTTTTTCGGCTACTAACAAAAAATACTGAATACATCAAATATTGTTTTTTTCTTTGATTTTCCGCACGCCATCTGGGCGCAAACATCAAAATAAACAAAAACAAAATAAATAAATAAATAAAAACAAAGGTTGTAAAATTATTGACACGAGCGCGAGCAGTGCTTAAAGTTGTGTTTTATTTGTTTATTTCGCTTTTTGATTGGCTCACGTACCTCACAAAGCCTACACAAAAGTTTTTAAAAACTTGCATCTTTCTTGTTTTTTTTTTTTTTTTTGTTATTCTTTTGAAACACGTTGGCTACTTTCTGTTGAAGAATTTGCTGATGCGAAAAGTTACGATACAGCAACCTGAACACATCAATCTTCTCTAAATAAAAAAGGCTTTATTTTAAATGGATTCTTAGAATGACAAATAATCAATATTTGGTTTATCGTTTTCTTATTTACACTCTGTGAATCCAATTTAAGTCGCTTGAAAAATAAAAAATCCAATTATATTTATTTAATCTGTACCTTTTTAAAAAACTTATTCAGTCTTCCATTGCAATATGACAATCTATCTATTCTCAAGGTTTCGTTATAGTATTATAAAGTTTATTAACATAAATTAAAAAAAAAAAAAATATTATAATCATAGCTCAAAGTGCCCTGGAGACAAAAAAAAATTGTAATAATGAACTAAAATAAAGCTTCGTCAAATTCGAACCTATTCGGTATCCTATACATATGCAAATAACGTAAATACGTATTATCACGGTTCATGTATCCCCGTGATTTATCTAAAGTTTTATTTTAAATTATGTAAATTTGAATAATTTTTTTCGCGCCCCTCTTTTAAACATTTACAAGAACATTTGTCACGGAACATAAACTGCGCATTCCAGCCCTCGTTTCCGTTTTTGGTCGTTGTTGTTGTTTATATTTTTACGCCTACTTTGAAGTGAAATTATTTTGCATTTTGGTGTTGGAATGACATAAATTATAACCGCAAAAAACATTGTTACATGTGACCAACAGAGAAGAACACTCATATGCAGCCTCTGTCCTTTTGTTCTTTATTCCAGTTGTGACATTTTGTGTGCGGAAGAGTGCCCACTTTAATCAAAACAAATTGTCATTATTTATAACCCATACGAGTGAAAATGAAGCTATAAGTATTAATATGGAAAAGTCATTATTTATTTAGGCGAGTTTTTGAACTGACAAATGCAATTTGTGGAGGATTAATTGATTATTTGTTTTGGACAATTAAAAAAATATTTGCAAAAAATTGTTGTGAGAAAATTGGAAAATATTTTTAAACATAAATTTGTTGGGATGTGAACTTTTTGATTCCACTAAGGGTATTCAGATCTACTTTTAATCAACTTTGCACTACCCATATTCATTGGTGTATTGCTAGGGCTGCAAAATAAATACAAAAGTATAGCAAGTGGCAGTTCGAATTTCAGCAATTTTCATGTAATTTGGTTGGCAACGCTGTTGTCAGCTGACTTGTACAAAAAAAATACAATATGTAATACTGAGGAGAACATCGTCTTCCATTTGTACACTGTAAAGTAGGGCAATGAAAACCCCATGGATCAGGATTTGACAAGCATAGACTATGTTAGATTTGGATATATCTGACACAAATTTAAAAATGATATTCCTGATATTGCCGAACCTGTTAACAAACCATAAACCAATCATTTATGAGTTGATCATTTATCTGTGGAATAATTGTTGGAGCTGACTTCAAAAATAATGAACCATATTAAAAGAGCTTCATGAAATTTTTCAGCAATTAACCAGCGAGAACTACAAATAAGAAATATTTTTTTAAGAAAAGTGTTTATAAGAAGGCACTCAACAAATAATTTAAATTTTTTTTGTATGTTTACAATTTTAATTTAAATTTTTATTTTATCGATTTTATACAATTTCAAAACCATTTTCAATTTTGAAAATTTAAACTGTTTCATTTTTTCGTGCATTTCAACAATTATTTATTTTTTGTCTTTATTTTTTTTTTTTTTTATTATTTTAATAAAATTTGCCATAGCCTGCTGCGGACAAGCAAATCCCTAACCATAAGATTGCTTAATGTGCGCTTTTTATGTATCTGCATAAAAAAAAAATCGCTTCGCAACAGCTCGGAAGCTATACGCATTTATTTTTTTCATTTCCTTTTTTACTTTATGTGCCTCTAAAGCTTTATGTACAAAATTTATGAACATAACCCCACTCCATGAATTTTGATAAACACAGGAAATGAAATTTGACATTGATTTGGATTCGCCGCATATCTACTCTCACTGCGGGAATTCAAAATACATTACGGAAAGAAGTCTTTATTAAATCTGTGCAAATGCGTATTAGCCAGCAATCCGTTTTTTTTTTGTGTAACTTCTAAACGTAGTGAAAAAGTGTACAGGCGTACATTTAACAACATTAAAGCAGGTCTAGCTTTTTGATTCTTTAAGTTATTCAAATTATCGTTAAAGTAACGTACGAACAAATACAGAGGCAGTTACTGTTTCCGGACACAAGATTCTTCCGAAGAAGGAAAGGCCATCCGTTAGACACGGAAGTGCTTTCTAAAGCACGAAATGCTAACTGCTCGACACTGAGGTTCTATCGGAAGAAGAAAGAACATCCGCTAGGCACAAAGGTCCTACCGGAGAGATAGAAGACTATCAGTCGAACACGTAGCTGCTATCTGAGGGACGAGAGACCATACGTCGGACAAAGAATGACCGAGGGAAGAACGCAGTTGCTCAGAGGTCGAGCGTACTCGGTCCGAAAATTGCAATTTGAGTAATCGTGTTGCGACGCGATCAGTTATAAGAATATTTATGAAGTGTGAAAGCTCATAGAGTTACCGTGCTGTTCAGTTTATAATGCTTCATGTTGCTATCTTCTAAAAATAAGACAATGCTTTTTTTTTGCACAAAATTGCCCCAGCATTCTATTTTAACACTCTTTTATCTCAGCAATTAGTGACTACACCAGCATTAAAATCCTTCTAAGCATTGCCATACTTTTTCAGTGTGCACTTACAAATGAACTTCATCACTTTCGCTAGAGTTGAGAACAGAAGCGTGCTCAATTTCGTCCTTGTTACATTTCATACTGCTTAGCTTGGCACAAATACATAAATAGCTACTTTACTTTCCTCGTTCAAAATATTTTTCAACACTGCTCCACTTTTTACGTCTTGCATATGACTCTATCAAAAGCATAAGCATTTTTTAACACTTGTTAGTGTGAACAGCTTGTTATGCTGTGACTTTCGATTGTTTTAAAGAACCTTAAACACGCATCGAATTGCGTTAAGGAAATAGTAAAATATATATAAACATGAGGCAATTGGAAATGAGACTTTACACTACCCAATACCAAATCCGGTAATTTAAAGCTTACAAGTTTTCTTCAAAAGTTAATCTTAATACTTTCTTTAAATTTTAATATTCTTGAGTGTATAAAAATCTTAACAAGTCGTTCGTCAGAAAATTAAGACAGTGCAAATTCTTTTCCCGTCAGCACAGCAAGAATTTTGTAAATTTTGAAGTGTGTCGTCGTAGCTGATAAAATTTAATGGCCCGTGGCGGAAGCTTTCAACGTCAGCCACAAAGAAGCGGCAGAGTCGCCGTCGGCGCTTCTATATCGATAATGATTTGTAATTTAAAGCAGGAATAAATAAATATCCGGCAATTTTCCATTTTCTTTTCAGACTTTCGTACTGCCTGTGGCGCTTTAAAGTACAACGTTTCGTCTAATCATAACGCTTAGCATCAAAGCACGCCTCCTTACCACAAAATTAATGGATTGTCGATGAAAAGCGACAAGCATTTATTCGTTTTCAAAGCAAATCATGCTGGCAAGTACATACTCGTACTAGATACATGACGACGATGAGGAGAATTTGTGTAGATGTGTACATGTCTTCGGTTAAAAGAGCTTAGAAAAGAATTAACGTAATTTTCCTACTTGTAGAAACGCCAAAGGCTTTGTTCAATCAACGAAAATGTTTTACTGAACATTTTGCCACTTGTTCTCTTAATCCTTACATTAAAAAATGGAAATTTGAATGTGAATTACCTGCCTTAAATTTTTGTGAGCATTTTTTACAGACAGCAAAATTTCTGTGACGTATTTCACAATCCAAATATCAATTTGTAAGTGTGGCAACACTGTTTTAAAGTAAAATGGGTATTATAATTGCTTGTTGGAAAATATGGCATCCTGTTTATTTGTGTAATCTTAAAAAAGGTCTGGACATAAAATATGACATAGTTTGTGAAATGATTCTCAAGCGCTGCAGAGGCCAAGCTGAGTTCATAGCATAGTTCAGGGCCGATCATAGTGGTTGACGAGCCAGTTCTTGCTAACTCGTCTGCAAACTTACATCCTACAATACCTCTTTGTCCAGGGACCCGGCATAAAAGATCTTGCGTCCCAAAAATAGACGTTGAAGAGTGTCATAACACAGTAAAGCTTAACTAGAAAAGAAGTTCCACGAGGTTAGCGCTGTCATTTGGCCAGAAGTTGAATGCGCAAATTTCATCTCTCTCATTTAAAAAGTTGGAAGCATTCTCTGGGACGAATCAAAGACATGACGAATTTACTGCTACAGAATAAATCTTTAAAATGGATGGAGCACCTAAAAAATCTTAAATAATAGCACCAAAATCATACATTTTGCATGTTAAGGGAAAAACTTGTATGATGGAAGAATGGAACATTTTTTTTTTTCAATTAGGTCAACAGACAATTTAATAGGTTCGAGGAGAGCTACTGTGGCTCAAAAACTAAAAGAGATAGAGTGGCGCGTTTTTTAAGCTCCTCAAATCTACTAAATGGCCCATGTACATAGCAATCAACTGTAGCCATCGTTTTCCATATTTTTCACTAATTTTTACTTAGGCACTTTTGAGATGATAAGTTTAGAGATAGGTAATATGATCTACACGAAAAAAGAATTAAAAAGATGAGTTGTCGATTTACGCTTGTTTGTTTTATCGAAACCGCTGGAAGAGACTCCTTCTTATGGCTCATATCATTGACACCTTGCTGACATTCCATTGGCATAGTTATAGACAATTGAGTTTATGGAACAAAATCACCAATACCTAAAAGTAGTCTTGTTCTTTTTTGGTTTTTATCGTGCTTAAGACTGAGTACCGTTATGTCTTCAATTATTCGCAATCCGGAAAGCTAACTCATGAATTATAAATCATGACTTAGAAATTTTACAAATAAATTTATTGTATTTATAATTAATATTTTGCAATATTTTGTTTTCGATTTTGCATAATTGCATAATAGCTTTGTACCAACACAATCGTCCAACTTACGGAATAAACAATATTACGGAACCAAATCGATTTTCCAGTGGCAAAAAAATGTACAATTATTAATTTGTACTTTAAAGCAGACAATCGGTAAGAGGAATTCATCGCACTGTAAAGACAAATATAATTCAAATTAAAATAATTTTTCTATTGTGCTGTTCACGAGGTCTGGGATGAGTGCATAAAAGAATAAGTGCAAACAATTCTTTATGTGTTAGTTGTTGTTGCAATCGTTTGCACTTATTCTTTAATGCACTCATGCTAGACCTCGTGAACAGCACATATATTAAAAAAAGTATTAACAAACCAATTTTTGTATATGAACATTTGGTGCATGACTTAGGCAATATAGACTCAAGATATCGCGAGTTTCTTGTTGTATACTCCTAATAATATCGCTGATCAAATCCAGAATATAAAGTTCGATAATCATAAGAATACTCGCAACTAAAACAAAATCAACTGATGCACGCAGTATCCACATATAATAACCATATGAAGCAACCGATAAAAGCACACAAAAACGTCCGCCAAGTAATTGGAATCCATATGCGCAATTTAGGCGTTCTATCAAAATTCCAAGCTTCCAGTGTGCAACACGAAGATGTGCTATATTTCGTGACATTTTTTAAGATTTAAGTTTTCCTTTGGAAACTAAAATCATTTCAAGTTGCATATTAATTTTACAATAGAAACGCGTCATACGCCACAAAATATTAAAATATTCGAAAAAAGTCGTTTGATGTAATAGGGCAATTGTACGTAAAATTATAATGAATAAAATATCGTATTTTCCGAAACCAAAATGACGTTCAACATCAAACATTAATATGTAATACACTAACGTTAGTAGTAGAATTATTAGGCTTCTTATTATAAAAAGTTGTATAAAACGTTTTTCCAAATTGCATGGCTGCATTTTTTAAAGCATTTTTTAATTCTTTTTGGAATAATTTCTTAAATTCATTTGCTATCTTCAAATGAATACGTTCTCTGCGCCAACGCATTAGGACAAGATAAGTCAAATGAATCAGATTCAGCGTATAATGCGTACGGGTGACTAACGCAGTAACTGCATCCACTTCGTTAAATTGATACAACCAAACATTAAAAACTGCATAGGAAAACATTATAATCGAAATCAGATTCGCTAGATTTGCAATAATCCGTGTACAAAGTGTTCTTTGATAGAATTTCTTTTTGAAATCATAACGAAATGAAGTTGCACCAACAAGTATGGACAAATTTTCAAAAATTTTATTAATGAAGCGAATGGTTTTCGTTTCGTCCGCCATATTTTTTAAGGAACTACAAATATCGAAAAATAAATGAGTACTGATTTTTTTCTTTGCTTTTAAACGTTGCTGCTAAAAATTATATTGTAATTGGTCAATTTAGCAATAACTCTAAAGGTAAAAGCTTTAAATTGAAACAAACAGTTTAATTCCGTAAGTGTTCCTTTTATCATCATAAGTGACATCGAGTGGAAAGAGAAACACGAAGGGAAAGAATTAAAAGCGAATAAATGAAATGAGAGTAACACATATATGTAAAGTAAATTAGCAGGCATCAGAGTTTTTCAGTTTTCGATTGAAAGCAGTCGAGAAGAAAACATTTAAAGTAATCTACAACAAAATAATTATAATAATAAGAATGAATCTAATAAGGAAGCGCAATAATAATAATAATGACTTCGATAAGGATTTTCAGGTACAGAAGTCGAAACGAAGCTTACATTCAATGACCTCGTAAATGTGCAATCCTTTTTACATTTGACAGGTTCAACCACCGAACACACAAGGTTTTGCCGAAAGAACATAATACCATCCGCCGGAAACAAATGGACCGAAAGAACAAGGTACAGTGCGGTGAATCGAAACGTTCTGGTGCAAAAGGAAGAACGCAGTTGCTCGGACATTTAAAGGGCTCAGGCAGCCGAATAAACGAACTGTTCGGATCAGTCGATCGAACTTGCATATGCTCATAAGCTCACTGTTGATTTAAAATCACTCTCACGTGTTCTTTTTTCACACAATGAGTTAATTCTGTTCATGTATTTGATGCGCTGAGTTCGGTCGACCGTTCTTTCCGCTCAATGATGATTGCTCTGTTCGAGAATAAAACTCAACTCACAAAAATCAACTCGCATGATTTTATTCATGTGCGAAGCTAGCAGCACTACTATTGCGCTGATTTTGCAAAACTGTCGAGTAAGAAGAATAAGAAGATAAAAGAAATGCAAGAAACTCACATAGGCATTGAAGTGGGTGTGAGACTGGCGCCACTCGCCGATCGTTTGCTACGAGCACGATTCACACAAATTTTATCGCATTATGCGTTCGTCAGCATGAGCTGATTTTTTTTCAGTTTTATTCAGTGAGTTGAGTTGAATGAAAATGATTGCATCAAACGCTCAACATGATCAAAATGATGCCCGCTAGAATGTGAGTTGATTTTTAATCACACTGAATTTTTATGGAACTAGATAGGAGACCCATCTCTCGTCCTACCTGACACGTATGCGCAAAAAATTAAAAAAAGGAAAACAAAATATTTTATTTTATTAAATTATGAATTTTAACAGGCTCAAGATTTGATAAAAGAAACATTTATATGAACTATTTTAAATGAGAAAAGTAACATAATAATTTGTATTATTTATTAACAGCCAACAGATCCGGAAATCTAACTCATGAATTACAAAACCTTATTTATTTTACAAGTAAGGAGGTGGCTAGATAACTATATTAAATATTTAATGGTATTTATAATTATTATTTTGTAATATATTAATTTTCTTATAAAAAACACGACTACGCTCAATGAAAGTTGTAAGCAAACTGGTTCTATTTTCGTTTTTGCATAACTGTATAATAGCTTTGTACCAATACAATCGTCCAACTTACAGAAAAAACAATGTTTCGGAACCAAATTGATTTTCCAGTGGCAAAAAATGTACAATTATTAATTTGTACTTTAAAGCAGACAATCGGTAATAGGAATTCATCGCACTGTAAAGACAAATATAATTCAAATTAAAAAAATTTTTTTATTGTGCTGTTCACGAGGTCTTGGATTAGTGCATAAAAGAATAAGTGCAAACAATTCTTTATGTGTTAGTTGTTGTTGCAATCGTTTGCACTTGACCTCGTGAACAGCTCATATATTAAAAAAAAAAGTATTAACAAACCAATTTTTGTATATGAACATTTGGTGCATGACTTAGGCTATACAGACCCAAGATATCGCGAGTTTCTTGTTGTATACTCCTAATAATATCGCTGATCAAATCCAGAACATAAAGTTCGATAATCATAAGAATACTCGCAACTAAAATTAAATTAACTGATGCACGCAGTATCCACATATAATAACCATATGAAGCAACCGATAAAAGCACATAAAAACGTCCGCCAAGTAATTGAAATCCATATGCGCAATTTAGGCGTTCTATCAAAATTCCAAGCTTCCAGTGTGCAACACGAAGATGTGCTATATTTCGTGACATTTTTTTTAGATTTAAGTTTTCGTTAGAAACTAAAATCATTTCAAGTTGCATATTAATTTTACAATAGAAACGCATCATACGCCACAAAATATTAAAGTATTCGAAAAATGTCATTTGATGAACCAGGAAAGTTATACGTAAAATTATAATGAATAAAATATCGTATTTTCCGAAGCCAAAATGACGTTGGGGATTAAACATTTTTATGTAATATATTAACGTTAGTAGTAGAATTATTAGGCATTTCATTAAAAAAGTTGTATAAAAAGTTTTTCTAAATTGCATGGCTGCATTTTTAAAGCATTTTGTAATTCTTTTTGGAATAATTTCTTTAATTCATTTGCTAAATACAAATGAATACGTTCTCTGCGCGAACGCATTAGGACAAGAAAGGATAAATAAATCAGGAATATCGTATAATGCGCACGGCCGACTAACGCACTAAATGTATCCAAGTCTTTGAATTCATGAATCCAAGTATAAAAAACTACACGGGAAAACATTATAATCGAAATCAGATTCGCTAGATTTGCTATTATCCGTGTACAAAGTGTTCTTTGATAGAATTTCTTTTGAAATCATAACGAAATGAAGTTGCACCAACAAGTATGGAAAAATTTTCAAAAATTTTATTAATGAAGCGAATGGTTTCCGTTTCGTCCGCCATATTTTTTAAGAAACTACAAATATCGAAAAATAAATAAGTACTGATTTTTTTTTCTTTGCTTTTAAACGTTGCTGTTAAAAATTATATTGTAATTGACCAATTTAGCAATAACTCTAAAGGTAAAAGCTTTAAATTGAAACAAACAGTTTAATTCCGTAAGTGTTCCTTTTATCATCATAAGTGACATCGAGTGGAAAGAGAAACACGAAGGGAAAGATTTAAAAGCGAATAAATGAAATGAGAGTAACACATATACTCGTATGTAAAGTAGAGTAGGGATAGTATAATATAAGTTAGCAAGCATCCGGAGTTTATCAGTTTTCAATTGGAATCAGAGTGGTATAATATGAGTGGTAGTCAGAGAACGGCTTCGGGTGATTGAAAAACATTAATACGCGCTCAACAGCCGAATAAACGAGCAGTTCGGATCAGTCGATCGAACTCGCATATGCTCATAAGCTTACTGTTGATTTAAAATCACTCTCAAGTGTTCCTTTTTTTTCCAATGGTTTTCAGCTCAAAGCGCTGAGTTCGGCCGACCTTTAGCAGGCTCAAGGCGTGGTCAAAGAAACGTTTATATGTAGGTACTATTTTCAATGAGAAAAGTAACATAATAATTTGAATTATTTATTTACAGCCAACCGATCCGGAAAGCTAACTCATAAATTACAAATCAAACTTATTTTACAAATAAAGAGGTGGCGAGATAAATATATAAAATATTTTATTGCATTTATAACTAATTTTTGCAATAGATTAATTTCCTTATAGAAAATACGACTACGCTCAATGAAAGTTGTAAGCAAACTTTTTATACCTTTAAGGGTAAAAGGGTATATTAAGTTTGTGCGAATGTATGTAACAGACAGAAGGAGGCAAGATAGACCCTATAAAGTATATATATTCTTGATCAGCATTGGAAGGGGAGTCGAACTAGTTATGTCTGTCCGTCTGTCCGTCTGTCCGTCCGTCCGTCTGTCCGTCTGTCTGTCATGCTATCTGCCGTATGAAAACGATTATTTCGGAGACTATAAGAGGTAACATAGAGCTTTCAAAATTGAAACTTAGACTCTCCTAGGCCGTCAAGTGTGCACTTACTAACGGTTTTTCTCTAGACCCATTTTAGGGAGTACCCCCATACAAATCTACCCCACAATTTTGGGGTTTGCATAAAAACGACATTGTTTTTTATTCTAGAAAATTTAAATTTAGTATAAATTTAGTATAAATTATGTCTATGATAGTCCCAATGAAATAGACCAATATGGGTCGGCCCAACAAAATTTTAGGTATAACCCCATTCAAAGATATACCCGATTTTTTAAGTTTTTTCTATGAAAATCCAATTCAATGAGGTATGGTAGTAAAATAGAACCTAACTTAAGGTACATATAGATTGGGTACAGGGTATCTTGCAGTCGATCATACTCGACTTCAGCGTTCTTTCTTGTTCTATTTTCGTTTTTGCATAATTGTATAATAGCTTTGTGCCAATACAATCGTCCAACTTACAGAAAAAAACAATGTTTCGGAACCAAATTGATCTTCCAGTGGCAAAAAATGTACAATTATTAATTTGTACTTTAAAGCAGACAATCGGTAATAGGAATTCATCGCACTGTAAAGACAAATATAATTCAAATTAAAAAATTTTTTTTTATTGTGCTGTTCACGAGGTCTGGGATGAGTGCATAAAAGAATAAGTGCAAACAATTCTTTATGTGTTAGTTGTTGTTGCAATCGTTTGCACTTGATCTCGTGAACAGCTCATATATATTAAAAAAAAAAGTATTAACAAACCAATTTTTGTATATGAACATTTGGTGCATGACTTAGGCAATATAGACTCAAGATATCGCGAGTTTCTTGTTGTATACTCCTAATAATATCGCTGATCAAATCCAGAATATAAAGTTCGATAATCATAAGAATACTTGCAACTAAAATAGAATTAACTGATGCACGCAGTATCCACATATAATAACCATATGAAGCAACCGATAAAAGCACACAAAAACGTCCGCCAAGTAATTGGAATCCATATGCGCAATTTAGGCGTTCTATCAAAATTCCAAGCTTCCAGTGTGCAACACGAAGATGTGCTATATTTCGTGACATTTTTTTAAGATTTGAGTTTTCCTTTGAAACTAAAATCATTTCAAGTTGCATATTAATTTTACAAAAGAAAACGCGTCATACGCCACAAAATATTAAAATATTCGAAAAAAGTCATTTGATGAACCATGAAAGTTATACGTAAAATTATAATAAATAAAAAATCGTATTTTCCGAAGCCAAAATGACGTTGAGCATTAAACATTATAAAAGTAAAACAGTGCCGTGTGTAGTAGAATTATTAGGCATTTCATTATAAAAAGTTGTATAAAAAATTTTTCTAAATTGCATGGCTGCATTTTTAAAGCAATTTTGTAATTCTTTTTGGAATAATTTCTTTAATTCATTTGCTAAATACAAATGAATACGTTCTCTGCGCGAACGCATTAGGACAAGAAAGGCTAAATGAATCAGGAATATCGTATAATGCGCACGGCCGACTAACGCACTAAATGTATCCAAGTCTTTAAATTCATAAATCCAAGTATAAAAAATTACACGGGAAAACACTATAATCGAAATCAGATTCGCTAGATTTGCTATAATCCGTGTACAAAGTGTTCTTTGATATAATTTCTTTTTGAAATCATAGCGGAATGAAGTTGCACCAACGAGTATAGAAAAATTTTCAAAAAATTTATAAATAAAACGTATAGTTTTCGTTTCGTCCGCCATATTTTTTAAAGAACTACAAATATCGAAAAATAAATGAGTACTGAATTGTATTTTGTTTTTAGATGTTATTGTAAAAAATTATATTTTAATAGACCAATTAACCATTAACACTAAAAGCTAAAAGCCTTAAATTGAAACAAATAGTTTAAGTTCGTAATTTTTTTTGACATTTTTTTATAACATAAATGACATCGAGTGGAGAGAGAAACACAAAGGGAAAGATTTAAAAGCGAATAAATATTTGTATTTAAAGAAAACCAAGGATATTATATTGTAAATTAGCAAGCATTCAGAGTTTATCAGTTTTCGATTGGAATCAGTTCAGTTGATGATATCTACATAATAAATATGATTTTCAATAAAGAGTTACCTTTTCTTAAACATTTAAAAAAACATTTGCAAAAATTGTGCGTAATTTTTCGTGCTAAAAATTATTTAAATTGTTTCAGCAAAAAAAAAAGAAGTGTATTTTCCACATTTTTATATTTATTATTTGTATATTTAATCTTTTATCTTTAACAAATTTTAAGTTTTAATTAGTGGCAAAGTAAATAAAAAAAAATAAATAATTTATATATTTTCAGTTTACCAACGGAAAATCCCTTTTTCATTGCTTTCGTTACTCGGTTTTTCATTATAAATCAAAATGAATGTAAAATTTAATTATACTCTTTGTGTTTAAAAACCGTAAAAATCAGCTTAAAATGCAACGAAACAAAAATGAAATGTAAACATTTAAAAAGAGCAACCACAGCAGTCGAAGAAGAAACAATTTTTATGGAAAAAAAAAAAAAACATGAAATACGCTGCGTATGCGTAATATGTATTTTTCCTGTATTCAAATGAATGAAATGCGCTCAATTAACCTTGTAACATTTCATGTTGCATTTAATTCAATTGTTTGTTTATCCCTTTTGTCTGTGCTGTGTCCATTTTAAGCCAGTTTCTGAACTTAACTCACATGCATTGGGTTTTATTCATAAAATTTGTGAGTTTTAATTCGAACGCATTCATCGTTTTTTTTATTAAAAATTATATTTTATGATATCATAAAAAATGTAATTTGAACATTTACAGACAATTTTTAAACAAAGGACAACTTTTTCAGTTACAAAAAAAAAAAATACACACACACGCGTGTTATAAAAAATAATATAGTTAAGATGTTACCGAAGTTGTAATACGCAGCACAATTTTTTAATAGGAAAATAGATCTAGTGTCTGTCTACTGATGATTGACTTCGTGGTAATTAAAAAACTGCTTCGGGTGATTGAAAAACATTCATACGCGCTCATCTGCCGAATAAACGAGCTGTTCGGATCAGTCGAACGGACTCGCATATGCTCAAAAACTCACTATTGATTTAAAATCACTCTCAAGTGTTCGTTTTTTTCACTCAATGACTTTATTCAGCTCGTGTTCAATGCAGCGGAGTTCGGCCGACCGTTCTTTCTGCTCAACGATGATTGCTTTGATCGGAAAAAGAATTGAACTCACAAATATCAACTCGCATGATTTTATTCATGTGCGAAGTTAGCAGCACTGCTACTGCGCTGCTTTTGCACAACTGGCTCCTACCGCCGATCGTTTGCTACGAGCACGATCCACTCAAATTTTATTGCATTACGCGTTCGTCAGCATGAGCTAGTTTTTATTCAACTTTGAAGGAGAGGCAAATTTATACTCTTGTATGTAGTGCAACAATTTTTTTTTGAACGCACGTCACCGCTATTGAGAAAACGGTATAAAGAAACTACTTATTTATCTTGAAATTTAAATTAGAAGCCTATTTAGATGAGGACTTCATTTAATTTTAATGTAAAAATGTATGCCAGTCACACTCTTGGTCATAACATTAGAAAGACCCTTAAAAAGGATACTTAATCGTTATATGTTTACATAATTAAACTTCTATGTAAATAAATGTAACACTTTTCCATTAGCCAAACTAGACTCGCATTAGTTCTAAAAGGATGTACAAGATAGATACATTATTCAAATCGAAACAAAAAAGGAAATACAAAAAAAAATCGCTAATCAAGTAGGATAAACACTAAGGACCAAATACAGCAGACCTACATAGAATGAGATAATAAGGAAATAACAGAGCACGAAATGCAATCAAAATGCGTGACTAAAATGTAAAGCAAAGGTCGAGAAACAGAAAACAGGACATCATCGACTACATTCAAAGAAAACAAAAAGAAAATGTTCAACTGTGTTTTGAGAGGATTTTAAATCAACGACGAAGACGACTGTCTGTCTTCTAACAAAAGACTAATCTTCCTTTGCTTTTGTGTTCTAAGCACGCTTGTCCTTTGAGCAGATATGTACCCGCAGGCCAATGAAAAGCTGTAATGATTAGGTCACAACGACAAGGAAAATGTGAAGTTGCTTGCGCTTTCGATATACAAATTTAAATAAATTTTTAGTAAAATCGCTGAATTCTGATATCGAGTGCTTCATATCGACTCAACTCAGAACTTAAAGACTGTATCATATTTTTATTAAAAAAGAGGCAGCTTAATTAGCTCACCAAGACGAATTTATTTAGCCACGTCCGTCCGTCCGTCTGATTATTAAATTGTATTCTATAACAAATACTTTTATTAGAAAAACATTCAAATTGAAGAATTTCGCGCTGCTTCTTATTTCACACATAATTTCGACAATTTAATTTGTAAGTTAATCATTTATAAAGCGATTAGACTGCAGAAACAAGCAAATCGAAAGTCTTTAAGCAGAAATCTTGCTCCAAGTCAAAAAAACTGAAGTGAAATTGTTTAAACTTTGCTTGTCATAAAAACTCAAATGTGCGGAACACAGCATATTTGGTTAGCTGCCGCTGGCCATGTTAAACTTGTTTCAGGTCAGTGAAATAATTGAGTTTGTAAATAAATTAGTAGCTGAAGCAGTTCGTTACGAGGCAGCAACAAAAATCAACAAAATGAATTTATTTATTTAATTTATTCACCATTTAAGGAAAACGATTTAGTTAAACCTTAAATCTTAAACTTATCGACAATCTTTATATTATTTTTTTTTATAACGTAATAATTGAAGTTTATAGTGTATGTTATTGCCTTTCAAATGAAACTAGTTTGGGGCACATTGATTGAATGGTTTTAAAGTCCATAGCGGACATAGAAATATTTTTACTTTTTATATATTAAATTTAGACAAATCAAATCTCAACTGTACAACTTTTTATTGTCAAACGCTTAGATTACTTAATTGTTGAAGCCAAAAACACTCGACTTGTCTCGGTGAGCTTCTTCAATCAAAATTCAAAAAATTTTTCTTTGTCTTTTTAAGTTGCACACTCCCATTCAATAGCAACAGCTGCACGAACATCGTTTCGAAAAGCACTATCAATCTCAAAAATTACTTTGTCATTTGCATTTGCGCATATTCATGAAAAATTGCCACAAAATCTGGAGGCAGAGCAACATGTTAGCAATTTAAATGGCTTTGATTTTCACTGATTGAAAACTTGTTACTTGCAAAACACAGGAATACACAATGTGGACTTCTTTAGCAAGTCTTTACGTATTTATGTACCACCTTAGAAAAATTGATAAATGTGCTTTGCAATTATTCTAATTTTCTTTAAGCTTCTTTTATTTGGTGGAAATAGCAAATCAGCTTACAAACAACTAACAAGCAATTAACTAACAGCTACAAATAGCTATAAACAGCTATCAAACAGCTTAGAATTATTACAACCTCAAACACATGACCGAATTGGAGCGACATCTATGGGAATAAAACATACAATCCACACTCTATCATATAAAAGTTAATTTGTGGATTGTGAGCCAGAACATACAGTCCCTTACTACTTTAACCCTTATTTTGAATTGTTTTATGAAAATCCAGTCTTATTTTAAATCAGGTCGACATAAACAGCATTGCAAACTTTAGACATTAGCGCTATTAGGTACTATGTCGTAGCTCAAAAACTACCACGTTTCGTATTTTTAATATTTTGCCATTTATTATAATTATTGATTAAATGTTTGTTTTACTTGCGAATATTTTCTTGGCATATACCAACTTACAAAATTATAGAACTGGACAGAAAAATAAAAAAAAATACAAAATGTTAGTAAAAGGAAACTAACTATAATTAAAAAAACTGTCAGTCACGAAATCCTTTCCACATGTGAACATTTTTGCCGTATACGTACCGTTAAGATACATTCTTTGCCTTATACCGTTCAGATACATTCTTTGCCTGTCTATTTGTATCTTCGCTGTCGCACAATTTGCTAACTTAATACCTTCTGATGAGCTAAATAGCAATAGCAGAGCAAGAAATAATGCTGCAGTTGAATTTGCGCGATTATGTGATACCCTACACGTGTACAATACTGGAAGCAAAGGTATTGTTTTTAACGTGTATAGTACAATCACTTGCTTAAAATGAATATACCGATACTGTGAAGGGAATATATATAAATAGCTAAGCCATGTTGGCACCACCTTGACGTTGGCAAGCAATTGTGTTGAGGTATTTTCATGCCAAAGTTTTTATTGAAGATATTAGAACATTTATGTAACGACGCGACTTGGGATTAGGTTGAAAAAAACATTAAGGAAACCATAATACCACGGCTAAGTAGTGGCACACAATATTCAGAAAATTTACTCACTTTTAATAGCGTTTATAAAACATGTAATTTACGTTAACTTTGCTTAAAGACAATATTTGCTACACTTAAATATTCAAGGTGCATACATCGTATTGATCAAAAGATTTGAAAAAAATTTGCGTTGTAAAAATAATAATATGTGAAAACGTTTAATTTTATTATGAAAGTAAGTGTGCCATACTATTTTGACAAGGTTTGCTTGCGCTAAAAGTCTCTACATCGATTTTTAAAAATATATTCTTAAAACTATTGCAATAATTAACGAATGAGTGAATTAACAGGTGGGCAAATATTGAATAATGGGTAAAATGTGTCTATTGTTCATAAAGTACGAGTATGAGGTCTCCAATACAAACTGTGAACTTTATTTATATAATTTTTCAGTAACTTCAAAACTGAGCAAATAAAATGAAGAACAACGAACCGATGGACAGACTGACAAATAAGCAAAATCGATTAATCTCCTCGAGCTAATCAAGACTCTATATTAAACAGCTATAAAACAGCTAACCATTATTATTATCTCAAACACATGACCAAACTGGAGCGTCATCTATGGGCATACAACATACAATCTACACCCTATCATACAAAAGTTGATTAGTGGATTGTGAGCCAGAGCATACAGTCCCTTACTACTTTAACATGTTTTTGAATTTTTGTATGAAAATCTATTACAAAAATATGCTGCTAAGATAAAAAATGTTTCAAGCTGTAAAAGTAACATTTTAACAAATAATTGTCTTGTTTCCATTGGAATATGGTAACAAAAATAAAATACAGTAATATAATTGAAGTAAAATGAAATCAATATACATAAAATAAAATATCCATTACAAGTATGCAATACATTAATGATTTTGTATTGATATCGGTTATTATTGCGCCCTTTTGTCATTTAATACTGCACTCCATTCGGGTCGTCCTTTATTCTATTCGATGCGATGACTTCACTCCGAGGGGACTGTATTCATAAACGTGATGCTGGCACTGCAAATGTATCATGAGCGAAAGTACAAGTAGAACTTGACTTTTGTGCTTGTGTCGACATATTCGCAATACAAATATTTTATTCATTGCATTTCACTGTCAGCATCGAATGCAGAATCAATTATGGCAGAAAAAAGTTCGTTTTTTTTTTTGCGCCATATCAATTCCTTTCAGTTATAAAGTATATACTTGTATATTTATATCGTTCTTTTTCGCCTTTCCGTTTCCGGTTTCATGGACGTCGACGACAGCAGTCAACGTTTCAATTTCACTCAAGTTATCAATTTAAAGATTTGCACACCACCACGTGGTGCTACTTTTTGCATCCTTTTCAGTTACAGATATTTTTTGCGGCGGCGGCTTCATTACTCGCTTTACAGCGTTTAAAATACCCAGAAGCATTTTTATCGAAATAGGAAATTCGTTTCAATAATTTCCATAATATTTCTTGCACGTCACACCTTGTGTGTTGAGAGTGAAACGAAAGGAAATAGCTGGAAGCGAGGCATTTTGAAATTGTATTTGCTTTCAAAAGTTTGATGTTGTTGTCCACGCCACGCCAGGCAGGCAGGCAAATAGGCAAAAGTACTGCAAGGCACATACATATACAATAAAATGACTATTTGAGCTAAATATAAGTGCCAATTAGGTTGATGCTTCACTGTTGCCTTGATGCGAAGCCATGAAGCGATTATTTCATAACATTTTCATACATAGCAACGTATTTTTCCTATTATTATTTCTTTAAACTTTATTCGGAGTAACTTTACATTTTATGACATATCTCGAGTTAGAAAAGTCCGTCTGGTTTGTTAAAGGACTACACCAAGAAAAGTATAATCCATTGGAAAAATGGGCAATGGGCGTGGCAACATACGAAACGAACCATAAAAGATTCGTCATATTTTTATGCATGACCCGAGCAAGGCCGGGTAATTTAGCTAGTTTTATATGTATTAGTCGAAAGGTCTAAGATTTTTCTTTCCAAAACAGGCTAAAGAAACAATTTCGATTCATTTAGAAATTACGCAGTTTTGTTTTACTGGACCAGACCTACGATCCTATTATCAAAAATTTAAATCTACATTTTCTCAATAATATAATCAGGAAGGATTTTAATTTTTAAAGTTTGGAGTTTAAAATGTATACGAATTCAAGAATCATGCTTAGTTTTCTAGAAGCTCAGTTTGATAGAGCTTAAGATATCTGTGCGAGTACGTGTAAAAATTCAAATATGCATTCTATTATGCTGCATGAAACCACATCAATAAAAATGCTGCTTGACAGTTGAGTCTTTGCTTAAAGAGTTTTTTGTCAAAATTTTCGAAAATCAAAAAAAATATCGATTCAGTCTTAAGTTTTTACAGCATTGAAAACTTAAGACGAATCGCAGCATAAAGAAAGAAAACTAAAGTTTAAATCTCAAAGATGTTAAAGACACCGTAGGTGTTTTGTTGTTTCCGTTCTTTTATATAAATATAAATCTTATCACACGTTTTGTACGCTTACTTTCCTGTTTCGTATTTTGTGTTTTTAAACAGGCAAATAATAAAAGGCAACTCAAAAACGAAAATATTTAAACTTTGGTGGAACCGTGTCTTTTATACACTACACAAATATTTAAAATATTTATTATCCATACTCATAGGGCTTTTTTGGAGCTTTGCCTATGAAAAATTCATTTTAATATACAAAGTATTCAAGAACAATGAAAGATTCAGACAGACAGACAGACAGTCAAAAAAAAGGTAGATCAGTTTTCATCAAGGTTTAATGCGTTACAAACTTTCCGACAAATTAAAAATACTAGTTTCACATTATCTAGGAAGGGTATACACAAAAAGTAAACATCGCAAAAAAAAAGGATAAAAGCCTAGTTTTGTTGTCTTCGTCGCAGCCTAGCTGCCCAATTTGATTTATGTGCGCACGTGCCTAAAGTTTAAGGCTTTGAAAATACGTATTTTTTTTTACATTGTTGAGTTCAATGCACCTAATCGATTGTTTGGCTTTGTTAAAAAAAAAAATTTAAACAAATTTACAAAATTCAAAGCATTTTTTAAAATTTCTTTATTTATGGTTTGTATTTAGTTTCGGAACTAGAAAATCATAGTTTACCTACTAGATAAATATATAAACCCCCATATAAGCTTATCGTATTAAATTTGTATTAAGTTTTACTTGATGGCTCAGTTTGTTTGGGTACAGCGTATCTCTTAGTCGAACTAACTTGATTGTAGCCTTCTTTTTGTTATACACAGATAAACGCCAAACATAAACGTTTTATTAAGCAAATGTACCATGCTAAAATATAAACTATTTTATTTACATATTCACAGTGTTAAATGATGGAGAAATTTAACATGAAATTCCTTTTGCGATATTGCTGCATAGCATTAACTCTTTTAAAGTTTATTGTTAGCTGCCAAATAAATACATCTCGCCATACCGCAGTACGGAAATTTGTCTGTGTTTTTGTTGCAAAATGGTCGTAGTATTGCGAACACCATTAAGCGGACACAAAAAACTATTTTTTTTTTATTTATAAAAAAAAAATTAAAAAAAAAAATAAAAAAAATTATTATAACTTTAAAAAATTTTCGTTTTAAAAATTTTGAACAATTTTAAAGAGTTGTTTTGCGGGGATTAAATATGAAGATTTGAAATAAAAATATTGCTAAAACAAACCTGGAGAGAGAAAATTTGATTTTGAGAGTTTTTTCGTTACATCAAATAGAATGGGTCCTTAAAGTACTACGAGGTATCTTCTCCTCCCATTCAGGAGACTCGATCTAGCTATGTCTGTCTGTCTGTTTGTCTGTGTTCAGCTTCTATTGTCTGCCGTATGAAACGACTATCTCGGATGCTATAAAAGATAGGGCCACCATACTCGAAACTCTCTAAACCCATTTAAAGGGGTATCCCCATACACAACCCAAAATGTTGATTTTTACTTAAAAACTTCATTGCTTCTTAACTTAGAAAGTCTAAATTTCGTATAGATTATGCCAATGACAGTTCCAACAGATTTTCCAAATATGGTTAAGATAATAAGTATAGCCCCATACAAAGTTATTCAAAAATATGCAAATTTTATGAAAGAGCTTCTCAATTTATTGGGTACAGATATCTCGAAATCAAGCATGCTTAACGGTAGCCTTCTTTCTAGTTATAGTCCCTCTGTTTGAAGACTTAATCTGCATGAAATGCATGGCAGTCCCTATAAAGAATATATATTCTTCATCAGCCTCGAAACTGAATCGTCCCAACTATGTCCGTCTGTCATGCTATCCGTCTTAAAAAACAAATTATCACGGATATTATAAAAGATAAACGTGCGAAACTAGAAACCTAGATTCTCCAGAATCGTTTAGAGGTTATTTAAAACTACTAGAGGTAACCCAAACATATCTAACTCAATTTTTTTTTTTTTTTTAGTAAATGTCCCTGCATTTCAAAGATCAAGACATAATTTATCCGGGTGACTAGCCTCAATGTTATTTTCATTCCCCTTTCTATAGTAAAATTTTTTACAAAATTAAACGCGTCCACCTTTGCGATAAAAATTATAAAATTAAGACATCGTTATCTCATCTTAATAAAAATTAAAATTTCCTATATTGCGCTCATAGCAATAACTTAAAATATATATGTGGAATATATTTTATTTTGCTTTTGCACTTACTTAAGCAAACAAAAAGTTCAAATAATCTGAAGAACAATGTACATGGCTCGAGCTGTAGTGCAAACCATTTTAAATCTAATCCAAACTTTTCCTTTTTTGCTGTTGTTGTATCTTGTATCTTTGACCTAACGCTTCATATTATTACTGTTTCTGTCCAACTATCTGCTATTGCTTTTGCATCTCATTTTTATAACTCAAGTTTAAGTTTATCGTTGTTTGCTTTCATCATTTTTTACAACTATCCGAAAGAGAAATGGCTATATTCCATTGAGATTTTACTTAAAAATGGCTTAAATCGAGCAACGGTGTAAGCCCAGAAGTTACTTTTTATTAAAGTTAAAACGAACAGCAGCACAATTTATTTGGAAAAAGTATATTTAAAAAATTTCTAAAATGTCTCTTAATGTCAGATACATTTGCATTAGATACTTTTCAAAAATTGAGATATATATAAATAACCAAGGCTTCATGATCTACTAGACCATACCAACAGCCGCTTTTAGTTCATTTCAAACGATTTTTTTGTGTTATATACTTCATTATATTGTCACTATGGAAATGCCAAATTTGAAAACACATCCATGACATCCATGAAATACAAATATTGCAATTTCAATAACACTCAATGTCTGACAGTACTTACGGTTATATAAACTCATTCAAACAAATCCCATTAAAAGTACTGATAACGCTTCACATTACTTTCCCTCATTTGTCGACTCAAATGATTCTGAAGAAATACTTTTAAACAAAAAATCCGCCTTCTTGTTAAAAATTTATGCTTCGGGTAGCAACTTTCTTCATATTCTCAAACACTTCTTTGATTTCTTTTACTCTTCTGTATATGTATGTGTTCTGATGCAAATTATTTCCACTTCGTTTTCTTTATTATTTAAATTGCCTACAACAAAAATTTGATGTCTTCAATGCCACCAGCAATGACGAATAATTCATGCGGAATAATTTGTTGTTCAGTGCAAAATTTATTGATTTTTTATTATTTTTCTGAAGTGGTGTGCAAAAATATTTTTTTTTTTGTAAAATTGTAAAAATATATAAAAATTAATTCCTTAATTGAGCTGTCAACAGAACAATTTAATTGAAATCACACATAAATAATTTATATTTCAAACACGGAGCTTATCACAATTGTACTATGCAGTGTCAATGAACTATTGACAAACGATTGGGGAAAAATTATTAATTTATTTAAAACTCTCATTATTGCATATAAATCCTTTGGAAAAAATTGTCTGCGTAGAACCCAAGTTGCAAATAAATATTGGACTATATGTACTGGAGCTTGGATCTTCAGAACATACATACAATTTATTTTAATATAAAACCAAGGCTGCAAACCAGTTTTGAACCGAACCGGTTTTTGAATCCAACCACAGCAGTTCGTCGAACAAGTTCTGCTGAAAGAAAATATTTTTGAACCAAAAATCAAACTAATCTTGAGGCAAAAGTGTTTCGGTTCGTACCGGTTCTCCAATTCATTCTTATATTCCGGTAGAAGCACAGCAAAAATGTAAACTGTAACAACGACAAAACTAAAACCTTGATTAAAATGCATTTTAGCTGAAAATGTTATTGGCAAATTGTTTTATTTTTCCCCCAATCGAAAATGAATGGTGATAATTTTGTGGTGACTAATTATGTTAAGCCTTCCCAGTGTACTGTATAATGCCTACGTGTGTCAGTGACAGTGCTTTTATATTTTGGTCAAATGTATCAATTTTCTGCATTTATAATTTACGATATATGCTGTACACATTCAGAAATTCAAAACCACGTAATTTCACTTCAATGGAGGCGTAATATACAAAAAAAAAAAAAACAACCAAAAATTGAAGCGGAAGCTAACACGCGGACCGTGTTGCGTGTCAAATAACATTTTAGTTTTTGTTGTTATTATTAAGAACGGGCTGTGTGCGAACGGGAAGTCGCGGGTAATGTATTTAAACACGGTTTTATACTTTCATAAAATGAACAAGAGACTAAAAGTTTAGCCTTGTCATGTTATAATCAAGCTGATCCAGGCTGTTTTTCGCCTCGCAACATATTTGAAAATGTAAAATTTATGTTCCATGTTGCAAAATTATCAAAGGAGAAATTTTAGCTATCGATTGGGAAATGAAAAATGATTAACAGCTCACATTCACAGTTGCTAAATATTGTTGGGGCATTTCGTGATGCTAACTCCGCTACACCGTTTTTATGGTGAAGAGTTTGGAAAGAAATAAATTATACATTTCTAGAACAATTTAACAATGTTGCTGTATGGCTAAAACCAGTTTATTTTAGATTTCGATACTCTGGTCCAATCTTCAAGAGTACAAGTTAGATAAATAATATTGATAGATCCACCACTAAGTCACAACTGCTTCTTTTAAGATCTCATTGTTGTTCCTTGAGTTTTTCGAAAATCGTGTAAGGAACCACCAATGCCAATTCCAACCGAGCACATGTTGAGCGATTTCAGTGCTCTCTCCTTGGCACGAGCGGAAAGTATTGCTATATTCAACTTATGCTCCAGTCTTGAACGGTTTTCTTTGGTCACATGACCTGGTGTTATATGATATTCATAGCATAGCATACCCAACTCATATCCGGTTAATTTTTTAAGATTGCAAATATGTAAATCCATTATTTAATTGCCATAAATTTACTCAAATTTTGCCAGAAATTTAACTGATTTAAATCTTAAACAAAGAATTCAAGACTTACTATGTAGTCAAAATTAATAAAACGTTTCGACTAATATATATATGAGAACTTTCGAGGCTTGATAGACCCAATAAAGTACATATAGAAAGATAAAGATATATATAAATATATAGCTATGTCTGTCGACTGTTTCTCCGTCCTACCTGCTGTGTAAATACGATTATCTCAGAGTCTATGAGAGATAGGACCACTATTTTCGAAGTTTAGACTCTCCATAACTGTCAAAAGATCAATTACAAACGGGTTTTCTCTAGCCCCATTGTAAGGAGAACCCCCATAGAAACCAACCCTATATTTAGTATGGATTATGTCACAATATTCCAAATGAAATAACCTAACCCAGTTTTGGACTTTTTGTATAAAAATCCAATATAAGGAACATAAAAATTGAGTACAAAAGGTGTAGTATTCAAACAATGACTCTCTTAATCTTGCTTACATTTTGTTGAGATTTTAGTCAATATGAAAGCAAACTGTGGTGGAAAAGAGTTAAGGAAAATATTTTATCTCACTCTTGCCTTCTAAGTCAAAATTATGAGACGAAATACTAGACTTGATATAACGGCTTCATGAGCGTTGCCAAACTAAATTATTTAATTTGCATACAAAACCTGGCAGCACAGAAAAACAAAAAATATGTTGAAGAAACTCTCTTTTTTAGTTTATTTTGCTCCTAAAATATTCGAAACGGTTATTCTCTTACATTCCCGATTTTTACGAAACAAATTTAGACCGGTAACCTTACGTTCTACTCGTGTTGTTGGGGTTTATTCAATTCAGTTCTCTTTTGACTGTTGCATGTGACGTTTCAATTGCGGATTGTATTTTCCACGTCCGGAGACGGCAAATACTTTCAGTTTTTCCGTAGAATAATAAAAAATTGTGACAAGTGTTTAAGAAATAAATTTGCATGGAATCATGTAAACTAATAAAATTATTATTTCGTGTCTGTCCGACGAGTACAAAATACTTTGATATGTTTCAGTTCAAGATTTATGCTGCCAAGAAAAACCATAAGAAACAAAATAAAAAAAGTGAAATAGTGAAATAAAATTGAATTTTTGCCAATTAAAGTGCAATTTAATTAGAAAAAGTAATATTTGCGCTGAATAAAATAAAATGCATTCGCATGGCAAAGGATACAACGACGACGTTGTCCGCTACAAGTTCGGCGCCGACATTACGAATACTCAAAACAAACAACAACAACAAAAGCAACACGAAAAGGATAATGCAAACTGCAACAGGCGTCAGCGACCGCTTTGATGTGAAAGCAAGAAGCGGAAGCGAAAGTCGTCGTACGAGTTTCATCTTGTTTGTGATTTTCAATTTAATTTTAAGTTCGGCGAGTGCTCATCTGTTGATTAACGTTAAAAATCAAGTAAATATTATTCCTAAAAAGTTATTCAAAACAAGTGGTGTGGTTCTTTTATTATAAAAACGCATTATCATGCTTAAAAGTTTTTGATTGACAAAAGAACAAAAAAAATTTATGAATATAAAAACATGAAATAATAAGAATTTCCATTATGCAAAGCTCAAAAATTCAATCGGTCCATTAATATAATCGGCTTTTGTTGCCGTATCGTAGCCGTCTTTCTTTAGTCCTACATCCTAAAAAGCTATTTAATAAATTTTAAATTCAAATCATAAAAATAAACATCAACGCAACTGACAATAGTTTGTAAATCATCAGGAATCAAAAAGGATACAAGACAAAAAATAATATACAAAGGACTTTAAAACTCTTAAGTTAAACAGCGCAAGCGCATTAGCTGAACTTTTCTCTTAAATTAACGAAATCACGTAGCATTTTTGGATTATAAATTAATAATTTATGTAATGTATCTACTCGACAATGTTTGATTTGAGGTTTATTAATGCGTTTTTTTGGCGACAAAACAAAATATTAAATTTTTTATTGCATACATTACGGCGCCAAGCTTTAATACAAACAAAACAACGTCTTACAATGTGCTAATGTGTGCGTGTTTGTGTGTGTGTGTAAGTGTGTGTGAACGAGTATTCCCATCGTGTTTTTGCGTCTCAATGTCCTTGAACTTGTGTTCTTGTTCTAGTTTTCACTTTTGTTTATATTGACGCAGCAACTACGTAGCACAAAGACCAGAGGGCACGTTGATGACATTTAGATATGTTCTAACATAATTATTTTTGATACCCTGCAACCGAAATGATAAACTTATAAAATAATTGTTATATGTATTTTTGATTTGCTTTGATAGAACGTTTGTGGAATTATTTAAAATATTAAATTAAATGTAAATAATTTCTACTTACTTAATTCATTTAAGGCGTCTGCTCTTGAGTTTTTCAAATAGTTACAGGCTATACGATTGTCGTATTAACTTAACTGAAGCATGCTTTTTACCTTCGTCTATTGTGGTATCTTTGTATATATTTATACATATTTGAGTGTTTGTCTGGTTGTGCATTTCGCTATTTTACATGTTTCATTCTATAAATTTTAAATCTGTACTCAAGAATAATAGAAGAAGAAGCGGTTGCCATAAACTGAGTTTTGGGAAATCAAAATAAGCGTGTTTTTGTGTCTCCTATGAGATTAAATTGAGATAGGAATAACTTTATAGTTTGGTTTAATTAAAGTTAACATTTATTGTTGTTGTTTTTTAGTATAAAATTTATGTATATATACGTGTGATAATCTTTGAATATATTTAAAAGTGTTTAAAATTCGATTAAATCTAACACTTTTATGTGGGAAACATTTAAAAAACTTAATCTAAGACGTATTTATGACTTAATTAGAGTTAAATACTTGCGCAAAAGAGTCTTGAAATACAGATTCGTACTTTATTATAGTCTAACATATACCCAGCTTATGCTACTACGTTGTACATGCTTTTCAGCTGTTCTTTCAGCTCTTTTCCTTTTCCCATCTGCTTTTTTTGTGCATTTACAGTTCTTTTCAGTGGCATTTTTGTACTTTTTTTGGCAGCGTAGTCAAACTATGTTGGGACTTGTATGAAAACATACAGAAAAGCACTAAAAAGTATTTCTTCATTTTCGATTACAGCAAGACCACATTGTGTTGGGGGCTTCTTAATAAGAACATACAAAAAGCATTACATTTGTGTATGGAAAAAACAAAAAATCGACTTCATAAATGAACCAAATATGCCTAATGTGTTGTTTTATTGGTCTATATTTATACTTGCAGTGTTGTCTTTAAAAAGAAAGCCTGTATGGGACTCATCGTTTGTATGGTTTCAAAGTTTATAGCGGACATAGAAACTCTTTTTACTATTTTTTATATATTTAAAGATCGAAAAATAATTGTATCTATAATTTCTGTAATTTTGCCCAACTTAAAACTGCTTAATCAATTGTCGCAAGTAATACAAAAACTGAAAAGGAAAAATTTAATGCGTTTTTTCATTTTTCTTGACTTTTATAAATTTTAATATATCCTTTTTTAAAGATATTTGTTTTTATGTATATTTTTGTGGAAAATTTTGTTTTAAATCAAAATTTTTTTATACGCATATTCGTCTTCTGAAGTTTTGCTCAATCCATCATCATTGACATTGACAAACTGTCAAAAAAAATTAAAACGTGAAAAAATTTGAATCAACACAAATATTATTGACCATGTCAATCTGCGGAGTTCTTATAACAAAGTGAATAATTTTTAAAAATGTAGAAGTATTATTGTATTTTTAGTTCTGTGTTGAGCTTAATATTATATTTATTCAAGTGAATACATTTTTTTATGAATTTTTGCTTTATTTGCATATATGTGTATGAACTTTTTTAATTTATTTTTTAATCTAAAATTAGTTCATGGTCATGGCCGGAATACGGTTTCATAAAGAATTTTAAATTATTGTCTAAAAAAACGAACTAGTACGCTGCAGTCGAGTATGCTTGATTCCAAGATAATCTGTAAATAAGCTTTGGGATATTTTTCAGTTTGATCTGCAAATCGACTTTGAAGGTGCTTCTAAAATAAAATCTCTTTTCTACATAATAAAAATTAATTAGCTATGCGGTGTGATCTTTCTTCTAGAGATGTGATCGTAAATTGCCTTACAAAAGAAGGCAAGAAAGAAGGTGCCTTGTAACGAGCCACTTCGTATTTCAAACGACAATTGCGGAACGTTTGTTTTTTTTTTTTTTTTTATAAATATCTTTGGCTACTATGCAAGTATTTAAAGGTTTGGCGTAGACCTTTAAAATAATGAATACACGTAAAACCCCAAGGTCAAATTCACAAAGTAGATTTAAAGTATTGGAATGGAAACAGAACTTTTTTGTAGTGCAGTTAGACGTAGAGTTTTCATTGAGTTTTTAGTAATATTTAATTTCGATTTTTTTTTCTTTTTTAGGGTGGTGAAATTTTACAGGAGAGCATAACGTCTAATGTCATTGAAGATTTTATAACGCTTGAGTTTCAGAAGACGGACGGCACACTCATAACACAATTCATCGATTTTCGAAATGTAAGTGAACTTCGATCTATGGCAATGCTTCTAAATTTCTTCATTATTCATTATTATCTTGTTAGGAGGTTAACATTTTTAAGGTACTTATATTGGGCGAAGAGGAACGTGGTCAAAGTCAATATCAGGTAATGTGTTTCGTTACGAAATTTAATAAGGGCGACTTCATTTCATCGGAAGCCATGGCAAAATTGCGTCAAAAGAATCCGCATACAATACGCCTAGCCGAAGAGAACAAGGGCCGAGATATTTTTAACATGACATCCCGAGTGCATTCAAATCGTTCTTTGCCTCTCTCACGCCATTTACAGAACTTGTGTGCAGAGTCCAAGAATGCAACATATTTGCGCGATTCCGATTTAAAGGCGTGGGCTGAGCTGCCAGGTAAGTGAAAAGTGCAATGAAGTGCATTCTAGATTAACTATGCACACACACACACACACACGCACACTGGCTTGAATTTCAATTATAAAAAAATGTAACACGAATTTTTTCGCTTTTCGCCGCAACTCGTTTATTTTACAGGTTCATCCATTTCAAGTCTGGAAGCAGCCACAGAAAAGTTTCCGATTGCATTGTACGCGCGTTGCAATGAAGTAAGCCAACTCTGGACACCATGTCTGTGTGCATTGGAAACATGCGTCGGTTGGTATCCGTGCGGCTTAAAATACTGTAAGAGCAAAAATAGCAATAACAACAATGGAGGCGTTGAGGTCGGTGATACATCACAACAACAACAGGCACAGCAGACAAATTATCGTTGCGGCATTAAAACCTGCCGCAAATGCACACAGTTTATCTATTATGTGCGTCAGAAGCAACAGTGCCTTTGGGATGAATGACGACGATAAGATGAGTGGATGCACACGATCCAACACTATTGTCGTCGGGGCCAATGAAAATAGCTTCACAATATGACAGCAGTTGTCCCTGAACAATGAGCAACTTGATTGCCTACACAAAAATGACGATGACAATGGCAGCTTCTCTACTCTATGACAATAACAGCAACAAATACAATTTGTAGTAGACAAAAAAAAATAACAAAAAAAAAAAAAAAAAGAAACAAAAAGAAACAAACAACGACCAAGAAACTACAACAAATTCAATGCAAAAAATGAAATTTGAAATCTAAAACTGCTAACTTCAACAATCAATAAAAAAAAAATATCGCTGCTAAAACACGAGTTCGGCAGCAAATAAAATGAGCAACAAGAAAAGTATTAAATATGATGACAACATGCATCTTTACTTTATAGTAAAATAATTTATTTATTTATTTATTCATTTTATGATCCTTGTAAATAGTTCAAAATCGTCATGTATCTATAGCGTACATTTAGCTATTTTTGTATATGTGTAGAGATACTTTTAGTATTAGACAAAAAATAAACTATAAAATGCTGCTTTAAATAGTTAAATAAAAAAAAATCGATTTTATTTATGTGCGCGTTTTTTTTGTTGCTGCTTCTCTCAAAACTTATCGATTATTTTGAATAAATCGAAAATGTCAGCGGAATTGTAATTAATCCATCAAAGAATGGCGTTAATCGAAGGGAATCCATATTAAATGCAAGCAAAGCTTGATAAATCGCACAAGTAAACAAAAAAATGAAATTAAATCCAATATATATTCAGGGGTGTCTCAGAAAATCTCTTTTGGATGGTTTCAAATCCCTTTTCAAATTCAATTCAGAAAAGTAGTTAGTTTGGTACTCTGTAGCAAAATATATGCCTACGATATTTCATCATGATTTAAGAATCAACAAAAATTTTATTGCGAAAAATGCTTTTTGTATTTTTCTTTAATTTTATAGAGATAAAATTTCAAAACTATTGGACAAAGTATAAAAAATCAATAGAAATGGAGGGGGCTGCAAGAAAAAAGAAAAACTAAAATGCTAAAAGGCGATATTGTTAACTTTAACATATAACATTTGAGTAAATTTATTTATGGAACGATATCTGTGAATGTGTGTGTGTGTTTGCAGTTGATGATATGATTTTTCTCAAAGATAAAAATAAAATAAAATGAATCTAAAAACAAGAATAGTAATAAGAATGCAGGAGATGAGAATAGCAAATAAATCCATTATTCGATTTGTAATTCATGAGCAAATTCTTAGCATTTATTTAAGTGGTACGAAGCTTAATGTCATTGAGTGCTATACGAGCAGATACGAGTAAAGGTCGATAGATAGACAGATACACAGACAGACAGACAGACAAACAGATTTAAAATATTAAGTTTGCACACGCACACAGCATAAGTCTCAGTCACATTTATTCTATGCATGGATTTGTCTTAATCTGTGCTATATTCATGTCGCTTAGCTATTCTTTACCTATTTTTTTCATGGAGTTATGGTAGAACGTGCACAAATCGAAATTGTTGCATAGAAAATTAAATTTGTTCAATTTAACTTTTTTTCTGACGACAACTTGCAGCTTAACTATTCTCTTTTTCAATAAATTCAAAAACCTGAGACTTGTTTATTGGCGGAACTCTCCAAAGGGGCTGCAAAAATAGTTATTGAACCAGGGCTGCAGAAATAATTGGTGTACCAGGGCTGCAACAGTTTTTGTACCAGGGCGGCAGTTTTAAACCAGGCTGCAAAGTTTTATACCAGGGCTGCGTGAATATTTGATATACCAGGGCTGCAGAAATCATTGGCGTACCAGGGTTGCAAAAGTTTTTGTACCAGGGCTGTATTGAGCCAGCCAAAATTTGATATACCAGGGCTGCAGAAATAATTGGTGTACCAGGGCTGCAAAAATATTTAGTGAACCAGGGCTGCAGAAATAATTGGTGTAACAGGGCTGCAAAACATTTTGTACCAGGGCTGCAATATTTGATATACCAGGGCTGCATAAATAATTGGTGTACCAGGGCTGCAAAAATTTTTAGTGTACCAGGGCTGCGTGAAATTTTTGATATACCAGGGCTGCAAAAATAATTATTGAACCAGGGCTGCATAAATAATTTGTGTACCAGGGCTGTAAAACTTTTTGTACCAGGGCTGCGTGAATAATTGATATACCAGGGCTGCAAAAATAATTATTGAACCAGGGCTGCAGAAATAATTATTGAACCAGGGCTGCAGCAATAATTGGTATACCAGGGTTGCATGATTATTTGATATACCAGGGCTGCAAAACATTTTGTACCAGGGCTGCAAAAATAATTATAGAACCAGGGCTGCAGAAATAATCGGTGTACCAGGGCTGAAAAACATTTTGTACCAGGGCTGCATGAAAATTTGATATACCAGGGCTGCAAAAATGATTATTGATCCAGGGCTGCAAAAGTTTTTGTACCAGGGCTGCATTTTTTGAACCAGGGCTGCATAAAAATTTGATGTACCAGGGCTGCATGAAAATTTGATATACCAGGGCTGCAAAACTTTTTGTACCAGGGCTGCGTGAATATTTGATATACCAGGGCTGCAGAAATCATTGGTGTACCAGGGCTGCAAAAATAATTATTGAACCAGGGATGCAGAAATAATTAGTGTACCAGGGCTGCAAAACATTTTGTACCAGGGCTGCAATATTTGAACCAGGGTTGCAATATTTGATCCAGGGATGCAGAAATAATTAGTGTACCAGGGCTGCAGAAATAATTGGTGTACCAGGGCTGCAAAAGTTTTTGTACCATATATGATATACCAGGGCATCAAAAATTATTATTGAACCAGGGCTGCAATATTTCAACCAGGGCTGCATGAAAATTTGATATACCAGGGCTGCAAAAATAATTATTGAACCAGGGCTGCAAAACTTTTGTACCAGGGTTGCGTGAATATTTGATATACCAGGGCTGCAAAAATAATTATTGAACCAGGGCTGCAGAAATAATTATTGAACCAGGGCTGCATGAATATTTGATATACCAGGGCTGAAAAACATTTTGTACCAGGGCTGCAAAAATAATTATTGAACCAGGGCTGCAGAAATAATCGGTGTACCAGGGCTGAAAAACATTTTGTACTAGGGCTGCAAAAATAATTATTGAACCTGGGCTGCAAAAGTTTTTGTACCTGGGCTGCATTTTGAACCAGGGCTGCATAAAAATTTGATATACCAGGGCTGCAGAAATAATCGGTGTACCAGGGCTGCAAAACATTTTGTACCAGGGTTGCGTGAATATTTGATATACCAGGGCTGCAGAAATCATTGGTGTACCTGGGCTGCAAAAATAATTATTGAACCAGGGATGCAGAACTAATTGGTGTACCAGGGCTGCAAAACATTTTGTACCAGGGCTGCAATATTTGAACCAGGGCTGCAAAAATAATTGTTGAACCAGGGCTGCAAAAGTTTTTGTACCAGGGCTGCATTTTTTGAACCAGGGCTGCATAAAAATTTGATATACCAGGGCTGCAGAAATAATCGGTGTACCAGGGCTGCAAAACTTTTTGTACCAGGGTTGCGTGAATATTTGATATACCAGGGCTGCAGAAATCATTGGTGTACCAGGGCTGCAAAAATAATTATTGAACCAGGGATGCAGAACTAATTGGTGTACCAGGGCTGCAAAACATTTTGTACCAGGGCTGCAATATTTGAACCAGGGCTGCAAAATTAATTGTTGAACCAGGGCTGCAAAAGTTTTTGTACCAGGGCTGCGTGAATATTTGATATACCAGGGCTGCAGAAATAATTGGTGTACCAGGGCTGCAATGTTTGAACCAGGGCTGCATGAAAATTTGATATACCAGGGCTGCAAAAAAATTATTGAACCAGGGCTGCAAAAGTTTTTGTACCAGGGCTGCATTTTTTGAACCAGGGCTGCATGAAAATTTGATATACCAGGGCTGCAGAAATAATTGGTGTACCAGGGCTGCAAAAATTTTTGTACCAGGGCTGCATTTTTTGAACCAGGGCTGCATAAAAATTTGATATACCAGGGCTGCAGAAATAATTGGTGTACCAGGGCTGCAAAAACTATTATTGAACCAGGGCTGCAATATTTTAACCAGGGCTGCATGAAAATTTGATATACCAGGGCTGCAAAAATAATTATTGAACCAGGGCTGCAAAAGTTTTTTGTACCAGGGTTGCGTGAATATTTGATATACCAGGGCTGCAGAAATCATTGGTGTACCAGGGCTGCAAAAATAATTATTGAACCAGGGATGCAGAAATAATTAGTGTACCAGGGCTGCAAAACATTTTGTACCAGGGCTGCAATATTTGAACCAGGGCTGCAATATTTGAACCAGGGATGCAGAAATAATTAGTGTACCAGGGCTGCAGAGTAATATTTGGTGTGCCAGGGCTGCAAAAATTTTTGGTGTACCAGGGCTGCCATAATTATGAACCAAGATATACCAGGGCCATCAAAAATAATTATAGAACTAGGGCTGCAGAAATAATTGTTGAACCAGGGCTGCAAAAGTTTTTGTACCAGGGCTGCGTGAATATTTGATATACCAGGGCTGCAGAAATAATTGGTGTACCAGGGCTGCAATATTTGAACCAAGGCTGCAAAAAAAATTATTGAACCAGGGCTGCAGAAATAAATTGAAGCCCATAAGGACATATGGGATCTAAATCTTGGGCACTGTCAGTCATAGCAACTGTGAACTAATCCATAGATTACAAAAATGGAGTACTCCGTACATCCTCTAATGCACACCCGTTTCATACGAATATGGATCTGCCTCACCGAATTAGTTGAACTCCTCCCCCGAACCAACCCAACCAAAAAGTCATTGGTAATTAATTAAATATTGTTGATTGTTACAAACTTTCTGGATATGGAGATGAAAATTCTTGTAGAAGATGCTTAAATATATTTTTATCGCTCAGTTCGCTGTTTGACCAAAGTTTACTTTCGTCCTATTTTGTAGTGTAAGCAAAAAAAATACCAACAAACAAATAGCCTGTCTTTGCTTTTACTTCTATAATAATATTTATACAATATAAACGATTCAAGACATCGATACACTGTATAACATGCTTTCGTTTTCGCTCCTTATTTAGTTCGTAACTATTTAATTAAGTTTACATTGCAGCAGGAGCAGCAGCAGCAAATGATTGATTTTCACATTTTATTTATATAAACGTTTCATACATAATGAACTCTTATGGCTGATTCTGATTCGGATGCTGACGCTGACGCCTGATGCTGCATTTGGCCCTCTCGATTACTGCGGTTTTGTATGAAACTGACTTTGCTCAATACAATCGCGCCTCCAATGTTTGCATTTGCATAAGTGTAAATTGAAATTTGCTCTTATGCGATGTGAAGAGGATTAATGAAGGCTTCAGTTTGCTTGGTTTTCTGCTTGTTTGCCACCGCACAAACCAAAAAACCAACTGACTATACACTTCAATACCGACTTGCCTTTTGAGCTGTGGTAATGCATGGCTTGGCAAGGTTTTGTAAAATTCAATTTTTTTCTATTTTTGATTTGATTTAAAGTATAAAAGGTCAAGGATTTTGGCTTGATTACTTTTATAAAAATGCAAAGTGTTACATAATGACATAAAGCAGGTTGAAATTTTTATTTTAAAGAATTAAAAAGATTTAAAAAAAAGGTTCTATGTCAGCTGATGTCAAAAAAATATTTACACAGTCCTAAAATACTTAATTTTTGAAAGTTTTCAATATGATATAGCGCCCAAGAGCAAAAAATTAAACGCAAAAAAAATGACTTTACAAAGAAATATAAGGTGTAGTAATCAGAAATTTAGACACTGATAATGCCATTCCTGATGTATGGTCATGTCAGAGCGAGTGGGGGATGTTTAAGAGGACATCCGAAATCGAAGGAGTGGAGAACTGATTAACGAGCTCTAGCTTCGATATAGTCAGGGTGGTCCAAAAAATGTGGTAAAAAATTTTTAACAAAATGTTTATGCTACCATCCCCTAGGGTTGTTCTATAGCGAAAATAAGAAGACCCGTATTTTTTTATTTAAATCGTATAATACTATATTTAATGGTGCTTCCAAGCTCCTGAAGTTTTCCTTTTATTATACATGGAAAAATAATACTTTTTCGTAGATTACCCGAATAAAAATAAAAATAGAGGGGTCTTCTTAAGGGAGCATAAACAGTTTTTTGGACCACTCTGGGCTAGTCACCTGCATTGGATGGAAACAGAGGCTCCGGTCATAAAAGTTTATCGCAAAACGTTAACCATTTCGGGGGCGTCAGCCAGGACGTCCAAACCGCTGTTGGGAATCGCTATCGCCATGGCACCTTGGTATCAACGAACTAATACCGCGAAAACTTTGTAATCGGTTGATGCCTTGTTGAACTTCCCAACCAAATTCCCGGAGTTTCTGCCGAGTCACTATTGATGTGTTTAGTCCGGTGTATTCCTAAATGATCGCATTTCTTCTTGTGCTAACCGCAGCTAGAATTTTGGGCGATTGTTTTCTTTATCCGGTCCAACTGTTGAGAGTATAAGTCCTGGTTAACCCACTAATTTTGGCTTGATACTGCCGTTTGGTGATCCACAAATCTTCCAAAGTGTGCAGTTAGTTAATCGAAGTTAGACCTCATTTTCTGAGGAAACGTAAGAATTTTCGTCATAACAAGTAAATTTCCAAAAATAAAAATTACAAACACATTAATCAAATATTTTGCTATATTTAAATTTCTTATAGTTCTGCAATTCATTCAACCATAAATTTAAATTTTTGCATATGAAAAGCTGAAAGGCTAAGAAAGTTTAAATGAACGAAATGAAACATTTCAGAGAAACCAATTTCATGTTTTATATAATACTTTTTTTTTTTTTTTTGACAATTTGTTTTAGTATTTGATTTAAAATTGATATATTAGAATTGACTCCGAAATATTTTAAAATATATCAAAGACTTCTTTCACTTCACTAAGCAGCCATTACCGAAAATTCTTGAAGGCTCAGAATATATACATACTACATAGAAGTACATAGGTAGTTGCCATATATATATGTATATACTTTTAAGTCAGTTGAATGCACTATTACCAATTAGAGTTTTTGACTTCAAAGCATTTGGAATGCCGTCAAATTGTGATTTATGTAAGATTTCGAATTTGTAAATTTCTTTTATTGCTCTTCGCTTGTGTAAGCATTTTCATGTTTCTTCGTGTGCGATTGTGGCTTTGAATTGCTGTTTGCCAAAAACAATTTTCATTTGAATTTTCCACACAATTGAAAATTGCTCAATTGCATTTGTATGCAGCAAAAGAAAGAGACAGAGAATAAGGAAACGAAACGAAACGAAATGGTATGGCAAGTGGCTTGAAGCGCTGGGAAAACTCTTTTAAGATGCAAACGCCTTTTTGACGCAGCTGTTACAATAGTTTTCTCTGTTTAGTTCCTGCAACGTTTGCCGTTGCCTTTGCCGTTGCCATTGTTGCTGTTTATTCAATAAAAATAATTACAAAGGAGTGCAGGGAACAAAGAGCGAACGAAGGCCGTTGCAATCAAAAGAAAAAGCTAACAAATCCTGCGAAAAATAAGTAGAATATAAATTGTAAATGCACAACTTTTGGCAACAGTAACAGCAGCAGCCGCATCGAAACTGAAAACTTACTGGCCTGTTCGAAATTTAGCAAAATAAACAAATACAATCCTTGGCATTGCACGGAGCGCATTGCACGTTTTCAAACTGTGTTAGCATCTGCTGCTCTTCAAATAAATATAAAAAAAAAAAAAAAAAAAAAATTCAAAATAAATATGTTTTAAATGTTATTCAAATAGCTTCAGTACTGAAACTGTTGTTTATTTGATTTAAATAAGAATACAAAAAAAAAAACTTTTTTTTTGTAAAACCCTAAGTTACTTGTATTTCATTCAAATGGAAGCTTATAATACGTCTGGTTGTTCTAAAAGTATAAATGTGCTGCATTCATCTTAGTGAATGAATTTGTAAATAAACAATTTTATTCGGAAATTTAAATAATGAGCAAGATTTTCAATATGTCATATTTAAGATAAAGACTACTCTTTAAACAATTTTTTTCTTCAACTAAATTTACTCATAGAGTCAACAAAAGATTGTGAGAGAGAAAGCGAGAGAGAGATGAACATATTTGTATTACTCATCAAACCTCAGCTTGCTTTCATAATATATAAAACTCATCAAAAAATATAAGCAAAATAGAAAGAGAAAGATGCGGAATAATACACCTTATAAAAATATAAAATTTTGGTGCCTCAGTGTTTGTAACCAAGCTCCTCTAAAAAAAAATTTTTTTTTTGGTATTTTTTTTTTAAAACGTCACCCAGCAGTAGGTCTGTTAGAATAAGTAACCTGAATTATATAAATACTTTTTCTGGGCTTGGGCTTGGAATCAATCATAAATTCATCAAATATTTTCGAAACAACTCAATACGATTTTGCTAAGAAATTGTGTATATTTTTACAAACGTTTTAACCTTAAAAAAATGAGTGAAATTAATTGGACGGTGATCGTATACATTTTCGAAATGTTCAGCCCCAAGTTTTCCTGATTGTCTAAATGAAAACTTAAATACATCGTGTTTTTTTTTGCGTGCCAAAACCATATTCTATGTCCAGTCTCTGGCTCTGGTCCTTCGCTAGTAACTGATCTGTCAATATACCTTTATAAATTTTTAAGTTTCACTCAAAAATTGCGAATACGAGCTAAACTAGAGAAATCCCAATGGGGTTTGGTTTATTTCGATAAGGACTTTCATGAACTGAAGTCGATATATAGTTTACATATTATGGATTGCTCTGTGTAATCGAAACAGAGGGGATTAGGTATTTTTAAAATTGCAATTAAATTTTACATTTTTATATATTTTTTTTTTTTCGTTAACATATTACTTGTCCGTCCGCCATTTTTTCGACAGGGGGGCGCTTGGAAAAGTTTATCGCTTGCCACAGTTTATTTAACTCGTCTTCAAACTTTTTATATCGCAGGGATTGTCATTGTTGAGGAGAAATGCAACTTTAGCTACTGCTGCCATTGCTGTTGCTGGCAGTGCTCAATGATGGCTTATGTTGTACTCGCTGATGATGCTTAATAAGCAGCTTACAACGTCACACAGTCAGTTTGTCATTTATTTTGCTTCATCATGCAATAAGAAGTGTATCAATGCAGCCAAACGAACGTATTACATGTCAAGTTCTGTGGACATCATACACAGTGCCTGCTGCACATGCATATGAGCAGAAGTACAATTATATGCGAAAATGGAAAGTTTCCACATTGAGGTATTCTCGGTAATGAATTTATTAATTTATTTAATCGAAAAAAAACAAACCCCGCCTTCACCAAATCTCCGAGATTTCTATTTCACCACTGATAGTCTATTTTTCATTCTTGCGTCAATAAGGAATTTGATAAGGAATTTGATAAGGATTTAATAAATATTGGTTGGACTAGGGGTAGCCTCAAATGACTTCTGTAGGAGCTGTAGAAACGAGGAAGAGGAGGAAACAGTAGAACATTTTCTCTGCCACTGCCCAGCCCTTGGAAGAATAAGGTTTATCGTACTTGGTAGGCCGTTTCTTAATAGTCTGGCGGAGATTGCATCAGTCAAGACTGGTGCAGTAGCCGCCTTCATAAGGAAGTCGAGCTGGTTCGAGTAGGAGGATAATAGAGATCATATGGTATCACAATGGGCCTTTTTTTTGGCCTAGGTGACGTCGCGAGAATTCGCGGCGGCCATTTTAACTTAATCTAACCTAACTATTTTATATATGTGCAGATAAAGATTAGATAAGATAGGATACTAACATTTTCCATGAAGAATGCGTTTGGTGACATATAAAAAGTTATCAAAAATGTTTCTACCAACATTCTGAATTATGTCAAAGGTTTAAAATTCTTTACATTTTCAATGTTTTTACCGTATCTAAAGCATTTTAATATTATTTTATACATATACGAGTATAAAATAACATAACACGCTTTCATATGCTCTAAGTTTCAACGCAAACAATAAACTTTTTCGTCGCAATGCAAAATATGCCTTTGGCAACATTAAAAACTAATTTTATTTCTAATTAATTTTACCAACACCGCACCGCACCGCACAACGACCGAAAAGCAGCTGTGAAGGCAGCAAAGAAGGTTTGCGGGTTTTATATTTCGACAGAAAGAGTAAAAAAAACTTTTCGACTTTTTGGTTAAATTTTGGTTAGATACAAAAAAGGTGAAAGATATAAAAGCGACAAAAAAGCCGCATTAAAGCAAAAGCGAAAATAAGGTAAAAAACTTTTAACACACTCATTCATTCACATACATAATGTGGCGTACTAAAGTTGAATGTTAAGTAAAATTGTAAAAGTTTAACAAAAACTGACAAGATGCCAAAGTGCCACGATTAAATTCTTTCTAATTAACGAACAAATTTAAGTATTTGCGTGTATAAAAGCAACTATGGAATGTAATAAAGGATTAATGGAAGACATTTCCCATGCCTCCAGAAAAAAGAAATAGAAATAAACATTTCAGTAGTTTTTGAAATTCAGATGGCGGTTCCAAAACAAAGAATATTTTTTAACGGAACTCGAGTTCCTTTAAAAAAATATTTTTATACCCGCGAGGAGATTCATTTGCTCAACTCGAAACTTAAGCTTTTCTCGATTCTTGATTGTTTGTTTGTTAAAGTGCCACGTTCACTCTAAGGTATAGCTTCCCTCACACCTAACGCCTATTTTCGAGTTTTTATATAAAAAAAATTATTAATTGTTAATTTCAAAAATTTCTTTACACTTTGACATGTCTTTAGTTACGTTTAAAATTGAACGCCGCAGGTTATTATTAAGGCTTTTGTACTCTTATAAAATTGTTTATTTTTGGCATTTCTTTTTTTTTATAGTTTGTGCCCTTAAAAGCGAAAGATTTTGTGGCGTTTTTGTGCAAATTCTTTGTTTGCTTGGCAACAATGGCCGAAAAATATGTTAAAACCAGAGTAAACAAAATGTTTTTCCAAAATGCCACAAAGTTCGAAAATACAAAATGGAAAATAAATGGAAAAGCATAAGAAAAGAGAAAATGTATTAAAATGGCCATAAGCTGCAATAAACGCACTCAAAAAGGAAAAAAAGGTGATCTACTTGAATCTGTTTGTGTTTGCTTAAGGCTTACAAAAAAAAAAAAAAAAAAAAGGAAGAAGAAAACTCAATACCAATATCAAAGGTCATATGCTAAGCCGCTTAGCTATCTTGTTTCCTAAGTTTTGAAAATTGTTTCGTTCAAAAATTGTCTGTGCAAAAAAGTATGAAAAAAAAGGAAAACAACAAAGTAAATAAATTCAAATTGGCAATGTTTCTAGTGGTTATATTTCTTTTTGAAATATAGTCAAGAGATTTGTATTGTTTTTCTTTATTCAAGTTAAACTATCCTAAAAAAAAAAAATATTAAACAAGCGAACCAAAGCTTAAATACCTGTCAGATGCATCTTTAAAGAGTTATAATTATACCTGTTACACTAGTGTAAACAGGTATATTCAGTTTGTCGGAAAGTTTGTAACGCATTAAAGGAGGCATCGTAGACCCTATAAAGTATATATATTCTTGATCACAAAACCAAAAAAATTAGTCTTTTCATCCGTGTCTGTCTGTCTGTCCGTCTGTCCGTCCGTCCGTCTGTCCGTCCGTCCGTCTGTCCGTCTGTCCGTCTGTCTGTGTGTTGCTGCGCGATTTACCGTTTTAAAGATTTTGGGCTGAAATTTAAACTCAAGCTTTCTAGGTTCTGTGTAGTTTCTATGTTAAAATCAATGTGCCACCCCCTTTTAGGCCCCATACAAATGCAACATTTTCAAGTTCTTATAGAAATAAATGTATTTATAAAACGAATGGCTTCAAATATGGTTAAAATGTTTCTTAAACCATGCCAAATATTCAGTTTAAAATTGGTCCAAATCGGACCGCGAATTCCCTAAATTTTTAGAGTATATTTAATTTGTTTAGTATTTTGAAATAAAATTTAATACAAATGCTGCACACGAAGGTCTATCAACGTCAAATGATGTGAACAGGTATATAAGCTTCGGTCCAACCGAAGTTAACTTTCTTGTTTTAGTTTAATTTTTAGATTCAGCTCAATATCTTTAAAACTGAGCGCATAACAAACCCAGAAAGACAACCAACAAATGATCCAGAATATATATACTTATACAATACTCCATATAATCTTCGCATTTGTACCCACATTTGTACTGCAAAGTGTCAAATGTTGAATTCAATTTAATAAAACAAACAATTTCCGTGGACTAACAAGAAAATAAACGTCAACTTCAATAACGTTCGCCCAACAATTAGGTGCGTAAACAAACATGACACGTGACGTATACGTAATATGCAATTCACGTTTCAGTTGCCCTCTTCCTCTATCACTCTTTCCCTCTCTCTCTCTCTCTCTCTCCTCTCTCCCTTTTCTGTGCAACATTATATATGCTCATTTTATTAAATTTTTGTTTCAATTTGGTTTTAATATTTTAATTTGGTTTTAATATTTATTCGAATGTATTGTTTCTCTGTTTGTCCGTCTGTCTGTTCGTCTTTCTGTGTATGATTTGCTTATACGCATGCATTGTGCGTCATGTGATTTTTCTCGGTTTCTCTGAGCATGACATAAATTATTTTATAAAATTCAATTAAATTAAATACAACAAGCAAAAACGTTAACTTCAGTAGCACCGAAGCTCAAATACCCGCCACATGAAACTTTAATCATTTTCTTGAAAAAAAGAAAAAATGGAAGGTGAGTTTGTATGGGGTCTATATGTTATAGTGGCTCGATCTTTGTCATATCGGTAGCATATTCGTCGGATAACAGTAGAAGTGATTTAAGACAGACTGGAGTGAATATATCCATAAATAAGAACTATTTTCATACAAAATCTGCAAAATGGGCGCTTGGTTTGTATGGGGGCTATATCAAAAAATGGGCGTGGCACCTTTCTTTTGAAATTAGATGTCATTGGAAGTGCTTTTACCCATATTTGTAGTAAATACATTTACAAATATTAACAATTTTCATACAAAAAATCGAAAAATGGTAGAAGTTTCTATGGGGGCTATATCTAAAAATGGGCGTGGCACTTTTCTTCTAATATTTGACGGATGGATATTAGATTAGAAGTGTTTTACCCAATTTGTAGCATATACATTCATAAATAATAACTATTTCAATAGAAAAAAATCAAAAAATGGTAAGTTTGTATGGGGGCTATATCTACAAATGGGCGTGGCATCTTGGTTCTGACATACAAACTGCCTAGGAGCACAAAAGCTTAGGTTTACAGTTTCAGGTCAATATCTTTAAAACTTTCCGAGAAAAACGCATTGCAACAGACAGACAAACGGACAGACGGAAAGACAAACAGACGGACATGGCTTTGATTCGTCTCGTTGCGCTGATCAATAATATATATACTTCCCCCATTACAAGCTGCCCTTAACATTCCGACAAACTGATAATACCCTTAACACTAAGTATGGCGGGTATAAAAACAATAACAGAAAGCTGCAGTCAAGTTTGTTTGACTACGAGATACCCTACACCTAGTTTTGAGTATCACTAGTACGTATGAAAACCATTATCTCGGATAGTATAAGAAATAAATTTAGACTCTCCTAAACCATCAAAAATATGTCTCTGTCTCTCAGCTTGTTCTTCCATCTTCTGAAGAACTTGGCTAAAAGCGACAATTGAAACGAGAGTCACACAATTATTTTGAATCAATTTTTAAAGCCACAATAATATCATTCATACAAGTAGGTACGACTGTATCGATGGTTTAAATGAAGTCGATAACCGTCAATGTTCAATCTATATATACTATGTATATGAAGAATTTCTTTCTAGTGTCATGTATGTATATGAAGTACATAAGTGTGTTCTTTCCAAAACACGAAGTAAGCATTAATAATGGTGTTGTTGTTGTTGCTGTAGAAAACACGTCAGCACTATGTACCATTAACTTTCGAATGCAACGATGCGTATGAAAATGTCAAAATGCACTTTTCTTTCTTGTAAATTTTCAACTGGCGAAGAAAGGAAAGAAAATGCAATGAAAGGGCAAAGATCTAAAGTGCACAAGAGACCAAATGGAGATGGCTTTATCATAAATGCCAATATTCGAGCAACAGTACAAATCAACAGGAAACATGAAACATGGTAAATTTTTGTTAAAAGAAACCATTTTTTAATACACTTTAAACTCGTTTTTAAGCAACAAGAAGTATTGGAGTATCTTATCTAAGTATCTGAGTATCTTATTTTTATTATTTTTATATGAAATTCTTTTTTTTACAGAAAAACACTTGAAGTATTAAAAGTAAAACCAAAATTACCCTATTTCAGCTACTTTACACGATGGGTAAAGGGTATCAAAATAACAAGAATAATCGAAAAAAAAAATTTTAAAACAAAAATTGCAGCGTGTAGTGTGAACTTCAAAGTGAAAATAGTTTTGCACTATTTGAGATACAATTCTCATTGCATACTTCCGCCACTTTCAATTCTATTTCAACAAAACAAGGATTGCTGCATTAAGAAAACAACAACAACAAAAAAGAAACGGTTATGAATCATATTGCGAAGCAACGATGCGCAAATGTGAAAAAAAAATAAAATTGAAGACAACGCATGCAGCATGCAGAAAGAAAAGTTTTCAAAAGGAAGTGAGACAGACAGACAAATGGCACAGCAGTTGGTAGACAGAGAGAAGCTTTGTATGAAAGAAGCTACTCTCTCTGTTGAAGACAAAAGTAAAAACAAATTTACAACTTTGTTTTTTATGTGGAAGTTTGAATTGTCTACTTCATCAACTGCAAAGAAGTCCTTGCTATGTTATGTCTTTATGCTTCATGATGTGCATAGCTCATGTTTGTAGCATGTTTTTGTTGCTGTTGTATCTTACGATTACCGCATGTCTTGGATTCATTCAATGCAGTTCAGTGCAGTGGCTGCGAAGGACACTTGAAATTGCAATTTGTGTCAAAGGATACCTGTAGTAGGTACGTACTCAAGGTGAAATACGAGTTACGCGAATGCACTACACGCTGATTGAAAAAAGAAATTCAAAGGCAAGTGGGAAATTAAGCTTTGAGTTTTCAATCTGCGTACGATGAATTTGACTGCGCTGTTGCATAACAAATAAGCATAACAATACGAAACGTAAGCAGCACTCTTTACTCTTTTTGCTGTAACCATGATTTTATATTTAAAATGCAACAAAAGATGAACAAGATTTATTTATAAGTGTGCGTAAGAGTAAATAATAATCTTAAATATATAAAAGTAATTCTATGTCCTCTATGGACGTTGAAACCATCCAACCAATGGGACCCAAACCAGTATCATTTGATACGACTTAATTCAGTTAGTATAAATATTAAATAAAAAAATGAAAAATTATTACATTTGTAGTTATCATGCATGAAGTGAAATAAGCTGAGAAGTAGTATATGTGTCCCCAATGCTAGTTAATTTTCATGTCTGTATTTAACTTTATTTAATTCATGTTAAAACAAAAGAACGTCCCAAATTTAGACGTATGCAGGACTAGAACGCACAAAGCAGAACTAATTTTTTGTTTTTTTAATTTAGCTGTAATAATTCAATCCACAACCATAAATCATAAAAAGTGACAATTGTGTAAACAGAATGTCTGTCTGTCTGTCGGTCTGCATAATGTGAAAGATAAATGGACACAACGACATGCATGGAATATAGACACACCTAAGCTAAAATCCGTTAATGTTTTACTTAGAGTAAACACGCCTATTCTGACCACGCAAACGTTACGTATTAAAGTTAATAGTTATAGACTAATAACGAAAAATAAACACAATTAAATAGAAAATAACGCTGTAGAAATACACATATAACTGCGAAATATCCTGTAAATAGTTCACACATATAAATTTGAATTTAATTTTTAATGAAGAGAGAGAGGGAGAGAGAGAGAGATACGCAAAATGGAAGCACAACTGTATAAACCAGGGCTACAAACAACACCGCAGCAATATGAGTGCTTAGGTTCGTTCCAGTTCACCAATATCTCTAAAAGATCTTTATATCGAAATATATATGGTATATGCGAAAGTGTTAAACAAAGTCCTCGTAGGCGTAATAATGTCTATAACCCGAAATTTTGGATTATATTTGTATGGGAAGTACCCCTTAAAATGAGGCTAGCGAAAAACCGGCTAAGGAGAGTCTTAGTTTCATATATGGAAGCTCAATCTTTTATAGTCTCCCAGATAATCGTTTTTAACGGCAGACAGCATGACAGAAGGACGGACGGACTATGACGAGACGGACAGACGGACGGACATAGTTCGATTTCCCTTCCAGTGCTGATCAATATATATGCTTTATAAGGTTTATCTAGCCTCTTTCAGTCTGTTACATATATTCGCACAAACGTAATATACCCTTTTACCCTTTGGAAAAAGGGTATAAAAAAATATTTGAAAATCAATTTTGAGTCGTCCAATGGGCTTCTGATTTAACTCCCGGAAAACCCTTTAACATATCAAAAATATTTTTAACAATCTTTCAAATGCTCACAATATCAAGTCTCTGGACCTAACTACTTATCAAAATATAAAGTATCAACTCTAGTTTCATTTTAGTCAAACTATGGACCCCTAATAACAAAATATCATTGTATATATCGCTTTATTCTGGTGAATTTCAAAAATCAAGAAGAAGAATACTACATTATGGCAGTTCAATGTTTTTAAAAGTTTATTTTTAGGCCCCCTGATCAAAATGTAAATAATCCCGTCTTAGTGCTCACCTATAAAATGGAAAAAATTAATATATAATAAAAATAATGAAGCAGGTCCAAATTTCTGAAACCTCTCGAGCACGCCAAAAATATTTTTAACCGTCTTTTAAATGGGTCTTATAGCAAGTCTCTAAGTCTAACCATTCCAAAGATATGGGTGTGAAAACCCACACTAAGTCCTAGATCAAAATTTTCCTATATCCTATTATAGGGTTTAATTATGGTAATATGAGACTTCAATCAAAAAGAGCACAAAGTATTTTGCGTCACCAAGTCCAAAACTAGCCATGCAAAAAAATTGAAATTTTTGTTGAAACTAAATTTGATTAGAAGATCTCGAAAAGATTAAAATGGAAACTTAATCAGATATTGTATGTAATACATAATTTAAATATTAATGATGATAAGATTGCCAAACTTTTCTTCACTTAATGCTTACGACGCACTATATGATCAAAAAATATAGCATATCCATATTTTGGTGAATAATGCATCGAGCGCTTTGCATTGTGACTGTATTTACACTCGCAACCTGCATTCACACAGATTATCTTATGATCACCGCGATCCATGAACAATAAACTGTGACTACCCTCGTTGAAATTGCGAAAATTTTCGCTGTCATTGCACACAATTTGATTATGTTTCCAATCGCAATAACTCAAATGATTCTTTTGTGGATAGAGTGCAGCTTTGCCTTCGAAAATGCTCTTCCAATCAGTAACATGTCGAATTTTTTGTTGCGTTCAAAAAGCTGTCGCCGAGATCAATATAAGCAGAAACCTCGAAGCCAGCTTGTGAACGCACACACAAAAAGACAATACACTGCGAAAAAAAATACACATTTTATTTTACTAAATTAGCACACAGTGAGTACCTTTCTTACCGATAACATTTTCGTACGCGTCATCCATTCACGTTTCGCAAACTCCATAACCACTTCATCGGTTGTCTTACAATGATCGCTAAACAGCTCCAGTGAGCCCAGCAAGGGACGCAACATAAGAAACTGCTCATATTTGACTTTTTTGAAATCCTCTTCATTCAGCAATCCACCGATACAGGCAACGCCGCAAGCGTCTTTGATCAGAGTGCGTGCAATTTTTTTAGTTGACAAATAACGTGAATCCTTGATGGTGGTAAACGAATCCAGATAATCTTCATATGCATTAAAATCCAACAAGTTTTTAAAGCTGCTAGGCATATTGAAAAGCTTTAAAATGTCAAAAAAATTAAAGTTAAAAAATAACTGCGAGAAAATTTGCAGAAATAAAAAAAAATATTAAAGCAAAAACTAAAAACCAGCTTTCAATCTAAACAAAAATATAAAACTTTATCAACTAAAATTCATTTTGACAGATAAAAACACACATTTTTTTAAGGATACTAAATGCCATTAGTATAATTACATTCGGAAAAAAAGTTTTCTACTCGAATTTTATATCAATTTTTTCCATCTCTAAAGATTTAATAGTTTTTTTTTTTTATTTGTTTGTTTACAGTTTGCTACTTTTAATAAAATTTTCTAATTAAAATAGTTTACAAATGCGTGCATATACCTAAAAACATTTTTACATAGACTACTCCATACATATATTTGTACTTTAAAAAACGGACAGGAAGCTAACCATGCGTATAGCGAACATCATACGGATATTAGCGTGAGAGAGTACTGGCATTGGACTGGGTTCAATCCAGCGCTATCTTAACCAAAATTCGTGGAATGGTTAGCTCTAAATAAGCACAAACGAATATAGAGCCCCAGATAATAGGGTATGTTGGCAAGTTCACTAACAAGACGTTTTCATGTTTTGTCTTCTCAAACTTACACTTCACCAGCTTTCTTCCAATTTTTGACTTTTTATTATTCTCTTCTCAATCTACCGCTTTCTATTTTATTCAATTTCCACAATTCTCTGGGCCTCATTCGACCTGAGTTGATGATTAGAGTCCCAGTTAACTAGTCCAGCCTCGTAAAGAGAGCTCAAACTTCTGTTCTAATCAGCCTTGCCCGGGTACTGTGGGTCTCTAACCTGGTGGACCTACTCCGCTACTTGTGGAATCCGCATTAATAACTTAGAACCAATAAAAAAAAAAGAAAAAAAAACACGTGCCCGCATTGTACCCAATAGGGTTTTTTATTTCTAAGAATAGTCAGTCTCCTTTTTTTAGCTCTACAAAAAAAAATAAGAGAGGAGAGTTTGTTTCAGTTCGGTTTTGGTATCAGTCCAATGCTTTGACTGTTACTGTGGACTCTGGTGTGCTGTGTTGTATTCATGAATCGCCTACTTAAGTTAATTTGTATACAATCTCAGCCACTCACGCCTTTTAATTCCCTCAATTATATCGACGATTTCTGGAGGAACTTTAACGTTTGGCGTCACTTGTACTAACACGACTACATTTTCATTTTCTTTATTTTGGTGAAAGTTCTTGATCCACTTTTTTCCATTTTTGTCGAAATTTTCAGGTTGGTCTGCTTTCAATGACAGTCAAATTGTTCTCGTATGTATCTCTCACGGATTTAATACTCGTCTTTACAAATCAGTTAGACCATGATGGAATTATAAAGGTGGTGTCAAGCGAAACGATGGTACTGAATGCGAACCGAGGGTATGAGTGCGACGGAGATAGTTTATTTTTAATTTTTACTCCGTTTTCCAAAGTGTGAATGAGATAAAAAATTTTTGTTTTATTTTTCGTTTTCTTTTTTGTTTCTTTTTCATAACAATTAAATACGACTGACGTTGGTACGCGACATGTTGAGAGAGCAAGAGTGCTTAACATAACCTTATATGTATAAGTGAACCATGAGTTAGACAATCGATTTGACTTTAGATGTAAATCAAGATTTCAACTAAAAATCTGTTCAAAATAAATGATGGAATACACCATACGCATACATATGAGGAATATGTTTGTATGTTTATAATTGTTTGCACACACACACACACATACATACTCGTACACATATTTGTTGCTCGCAATAACAAGTTATTATTAGCGCTTAACCACAGTGCCGCATTGAAATTGATGATGTTTGGTGTGGTATGTAGATTCATGTCCTCTGCAATTTCCACGGTTGTGTTAATGTGTGTGTGTATGTGTCTCTCTGAAACTAAAATAACAAATTCAACAAATGGGAAAAGTTTTATACAAAGCGAACTCACGCGTCACGATAAAGTTTCAAAATTTTCAATTAAAGTGTTTTGAAATAAACGCAGCTTTCGTCTGACTTTCAAATGGGAAAATGAATGAATGAATGAATGAGAAAAAAAACAAAATGTTAGAATGTGACAGACTCTGTTGTACATGGCAAACGGCAAATCGTTTTATGTTATCTCACTTCGCGCTTCCTCAAGCAAAATCGTTTCTGTACATACAAGTACATATCTCTTAAAAATTAGCGCCTTCTCTTGTACTTTTGTATGCTTTTTCTTTTTTCTTGTACTGAATTAAAAAATATTCTACAACTTCCTGCAACTTTTTTCTGCTTCCGTTTGCAGTTGTTGCGACACTGGACTTGGGGACAACATCTTTGTTCTTTTTCATCTGTCTTTTAGCTATTATTACGACACGTTAATCATTTTGTTTCATTCCTTTTTTTTTCCTCGTTTCATAATTCATTTTTCTTTGTTTTCTTATACGCTCCGGAGACATTACGAATTGTACTAAAATGTTTTGTTACTGTTTGTAACACCATTCGTATCACGTCTAACTTTCTTCGCTACACAACACTGCTTAAAATTTTCTGTGAGAAAGCTCTAAAGATACAGCCCTGTGCTATCGCATGGCCTATCGCTTCGCTTTAAGCTTTTACTCTGCCAGCAGCCTAAGGGTTGGGAGCTATATCCCCCATATCCCATTGAAATTCACCACCCCATTTTCACTATTTTCAAGAACATTAATGTTTTATCTGTATTTTTAGCTTAAAATTTTATATCAATATTGTGTCTAAACTTGGGTTGTTTAAGACCACATCCCTCCCATCATGGAATTTTATCACACATAAACTATTCAAAGCTTCGTGTGACGAGTATTTAAGCTTCGGTTCGTTCGTTCGTTCCTTGTTTTTTTACTTTTTAATTTGTACTTTTTTTTTGCCCGTTTAGCATTTCAGTATTTATTTTCACTTCCTTTGTTGCGTTCATTGTTGTTGCCAACAATTAACAAGTTGCCAACACATTTTATTGTTGCTTCTTTGTTTTGAATTTTGTTGTTGTTGTTGACGTTGTCGTTGTTGTTGTAGATTGCATGCAACGCTTTCCGGGCTTTGTCACACTTTCGCCAGATTCGCTTTTGTGCTTATTTACTATAAAAGAAACTTGTATACACTTCTTCCACCCGCATAATTACTCTCACCTCACTTTAATCACTCGAATAAAACATTCAGTTGCAAATTATTTGCATGGCCACTTCATAACATTTCATTGTAATTGTTTGACTAAGTCATTAGTACAAATGTTTTTCTTTTTTTCTTTTTTTTTTTTTTTTTTATTTATTAAAGTGCTGCCTTTTGAATCGGTGCATTTAGGAATAAGGAATTCATTCCCCAGGTATCTTAAATTTTGATCTGAAATCGAAAAAATGCTTATACTTGGCCGAATCTGCATAATACAGACATGTTCCCATTTTCCGAATCACAAAATTTATTTCGCAATATGCAACATGTTATCGAATTCTGGTAGAACTGTTTAAAAAAAGATGGTATAGTTCTCAAACAAACCAAGGAATTAATTTAAGAATAATAAAAATACAAACGCATTGAAATGTAAGTGAAACACTTGAAACGCAAAAGCATCTTTATTTCATTCGGTTTGGGTTTAGCGAAATCCAACAAATGGAATTGGTTTGCTTTTGCTTGTAATTCAAATCGTTGATTACCACTGACCGCAACAGCCTCAGACAAGCGCATGCATGACAAAGAGTTAGATTGCCTTGGAGACAGATATACGAGTATATAATTTTGTTCAGTTCAGTAACTAAGCTCGAAATCAATCATTTGGAATTGAATTTTAACACAATTGTAAATAAGTTCTTGCGGCTACAAATGTTCGCTTGACTCCCAAAGGAAATGCATAGATACCAATTCAGACCACGAAGTGTTTGAGAACAACACTATGCAATAACTCATTCAAAATGTTTGTATGTATCTGTATCTTAGCTTGTAGAAATCTAAGTATTGATTTCATGAACCATGCTACTCATAGTAGTTGACATTTGTTGTTATGATTACTTATGTCTTTTATTGTTTTACTTATAATGCCGTTGCCGTTGTTCTAATATATTGTTTAATTTTAAAATTTTTTTTATATCGTTTCTCATTCAGATCCAAAAGGCTTTTTTAAGCACGAAGTTACAACAATTGTATGGGCACAGTGATTCCAATTCCAAAAGAATGCATAAAAGACCTTATTTTCCCGTAAAGTTGTTAATGAAAAAAGCAGAAAACCACAAAATGAATTTCAGGAGAAATATAGAAATTTGGCAAGTTTCAGAATGTCTTGCAAAATTTGTTAGGGTTTTAAAGTTTTTTCCGAACGTCCGAACAACATCTTAAAGTTCTGTCAGAAACTTTCGTGCCAAACTTCTCTTGCACATTGAGTTTTAAAATATCGTCTGTTATTCTCTGATTTGATCGAACTGTTTCGACGATATTTCAAAATATGTCAAATTTTCGGACGACCACTACGTGACTATGGGGCGATGGAACCCGTAGAAACAGAACTGTTTATGACTGTCTGAATTGAAGAATGGATTCTGCACATTTATTGACCTAATCTTCCTATAGACTTTGTTTGCGGTCCACAGTTTTATTATTTTTTTTTTTTTTTTTTAAGGATTTAATTACAAATTCCTTTTTTAAAACTTTTAGTAGACTTTGCCGGCACCTTGTATTTATTTGCAACCAATTTGGAGTACATTAATGTGCGCATCTATATATAAAAAATGTTAGATAGGAAAATGTGTATTAAGCATTTCACACGTCTATATATTTTTTTTCACACTTCAGCCATTTGCATTTATAACTTTTCTGTCGTCTTTTAATATTTCTGTTGCAGACTTCCTGGCGCACAGCACAACATTCGTGTTTTATCTGCCCAATATCGCTCCAATTTAAGTTTCACAACACATGTTACACTTGTAAGGCGACGGCGGGAATGCAATACTCTTTCGTATGCAAAATTGCCATATCGTCGTCGCCCTTGCGCCACTCCACGTCCCTCGTTCAAAGGCATAAAATACACGTACATAAATATGTTCACCACATGGTTGCAAATAAAATTGCATTCTTTGTTGGAATTACTTAGAATTTGTAGCGTCATGTATTTCCTCTTGCTGTATCTGTAGCTGTAGCTGTAGTTGTAGTTGTCAGCGTCAGCCGTTCAAGAACATTGTCGATTGAAAGTGGAAAATGCGGTTTTTCAATATGAACAAAGTTTTTCACACTCTTGAACACGAACACATTCAATATCTTTTTTAGTATTTGGCTTATTTAGCATGTTCACAACTTGTTATGTGCTCGTGTGCCGGCACTGATTTGCATCATAGAACTGCAGATCTACTTCATTAGATATCCTTAGCAAAAAAAATATCTGCAAATGCGCAAATGCTTTAAGTTTTTGTATCTATTTAACTGCTATAAAAAAATTGCGTGGAATTGTTTTAAATATTATTTCAAACACTGAATTTAAATCTGCATAATACTAAACTTAGTTAGGCATAGGAAGTTGTAAAAGTAATTAATTAAATGCATTCAATCGTATAGTAAATGGAAAGTTCTAAATAGACATTTTAACAAATGTTTTACAATAGATACTTTCTTTGAAAAGGTTTGTAGTTACGTTATGTTCTCAGATTCACTTAGTTTTGAAAAGTATTTTCGATAAAATTTCGAAAAGGGAAGAGACAAATTTTAGAGGCAATAATATAAAACAAAGTTAATCTGTTTCTATGTCCGCTATGGACGTTGAAACTATCTAACTGATGAGCCCCAAATCGGTTTCATTTGAAAGGTATTAATGCAGCTAAATTAAAATTCGACTAAAATGCTGAGATGCTTTCAGAGGTTATATTGAAAACGCCGTTTTAAGGGCAAATAGTTTATAAATGTACTTATTTATGTATAGAAATAATTTCTGCGTATGAAAGCACTCAATTTGCAGGGAAGTTTGGCCCGATTGACATAAAACATTCCATATAAATTATATATTTTCCATTTACTGCATAATCTTATATTTTCCATCTTCATGGAAATGCTCCAACGAAAAAAAGTTTACAGAGCAAATTACACTGCAAAACAATTATCCTAATGGCCACTAATTTTTTCAGCCTTTGAAACGTTGTTCTTTTTTTTTTGTTTCGTATCTGATTTTTGTTCAATATGAAAATTAAAATTTTAATAACATTCATTGTGAATGCAACTAAACAAAAAAAAAACACAACAACGAATGCCACATTAAAACTTCATGGCCAAAACTGGAATTCGTATAAAGTATTTAATAAATGCAAGTACAAAAAAAAAAAAAATAAAATAAATAAAACTCTACATGCGCTTTTATTTTATTTATAAATTTTAAATTTTATTTTTAAAAGAAAAACTATTTGTGAAAAAAAAAACAAATAAATAAATACAAATAAATTTTATATTTTTTGTGAGTTCAATTCAAATTTTTGTATTTTTGTTGCATTCCAAAATAATACATTTCTCAAACTAGCACTCGGTTTTTTATGAATGAACAAATAATGTATTTGTTCTGATCAATTGAAAAATAATCAAGAAAAATATTTTACTTGAGCGGAACCGAAGCTTCGATAGCTGTCATAAGATGTTTATTCAAACCTTTGTTAAAAAAACGGACACCCCTGTATAAAAGAAAATACATCGTTTAGACCCTCTCTCTTGCGACATAGTTTGAGAGCATGGTAAAATAAACCATGAACGAGAGAACGAGAAAGATATATACTTTCTGTACGTTTCGTTTAGATTGATTCAGTGACAAGAGAACTGACCAAACAAATTCACCACCTTTAGGCAATTTCACCATGGCTTAGACTCATTAAGTTGTTCAATAGAGCTTATTAAACAGTTACAATGTTACAAACAATCCAAGTGCCATGCTTGAATGCGGATTGGATACAGGGTGTCTCGTACCCAAACTTACTATACTGCACCGTTCCAGCCTATGAATTTCTCAAGCAATTAAATGTACCTACACATATGAAACTTTAGATACACGTATACCAATTTATAGCTTCGATGATAATATGGAATATGCAATTTGATTCAATTTGTTAAAAAAACTTTGTAAAATATATTTTAAGCAAAGTATTATGACTTGTTATTAACTATTTTTTTTTTTTAATAAATAGGATCGTTTTTGCCTATTTGTATAGATTTTTTTTATAATATTTGAAAAGTGTATTAAAGTTTCAATTTCACCAAATAAAATATTATTATTATTATATTTTTTTTATGTTGTGAGTCTATACATATAGTATATAGTATGCAGGTAGGTACTATAACAATTGATTTTGTATTATTTTGAGATAAAAAAATGTATATTTTTGCACAACAATTCGTTTTTCAATACATGCGAATTTCCACATGTTTTTCAGGTGCTGGTTTTTTATTGTATTGGAAATTTTCTATTTGCCCATTGCAGTATAGTGTCGCAACGAAATTTTCACAATATAAATGTGCCACATAAAGGTTATGATAGTTCAGCTATAAAATATTTATGCAGTGTTCAATCTTTTTTTTTTATGACTTGCAGAATATATGATTCAGAACAGATTTCTGCATTCAGGCAAATAAAATTGACAATACATACTATACACACCTACTATGCATGTATTTATTTAATAAATTATTTATGAATTCAACTGGTTCAAGGTAGTTCAATGAAATATTGTACGTCTGAGTTTAAATATTAAATATTTAGAAAAAACAATGTCAACAACACTGAATTGTTAACGATTTTAATGTTTTTAAGTGACTCTTTGCTTTAACACTGAATTGCTTAAAGATCTAAAAATGTATCTAAAACTGAAAAATGTATCTAAAAATGTATCTAAAACTGAAAAATGTATCTAAACTTGAAAAATGTATCTAAAACTGTAAAAATGTATCTAAAACCGAATTATATGCCATAATTTAAATTAAACGAAGCGTAATTGTTTGAAAAACTCGCACTTTTTTTATCTACGAGCTATGCAAATAGAAGTCGCTTGATGGCATTTTATATTATATTACGCATACGCCATGTAAGAGCCTCCCCAAACTTCACACTCATTGTCAGTAATTTGAACATGTAAGAAACATTTCTTTGGTAATTTCATTTTATTTCTTTTTATTTACTTTGGCTTTGAGTATGTTCAAATAAATTTACCCAAACGGAAGAGGAGTGAGCAGTTTTTCGAGATTTAACGAAAACAAGTTAACGCTGATTGCACGAATCCTAAAATTGTGTTACAGTATTTTCTTTTTATTTTTATTTTACTTTACTTTCACTAACGATTTATTTCTATTTTATTTTCGCATCTTGTACTTTTTTTGTTGATTTTTTTTTTTTTCTGTATAGAAAAAAATAGATTAAGTTGTTGAAGTTCAAGTGTAATTTTGTGCTTGACGGTGCACATACATATGTAGTGTATGTATGTAAGTGTTTTGGGATAAGCGTCGTTCGAAAGATATAAGTATGTACTGATTACGCAGCATGAAAAGGTTACATTAACAAAATTAGCGCAAAAAGGCGCTAAAGTAGATGAGCTTCGAAATGTATTGGAAAATAAATAATGAAGAAGGTGTTCAACCAACAGAATTATAGACAAGTAAATTCCAAACCAAACCAATGCAATCAAAGATTCATTTGAAAAAAGGTAAACAGCGATTAAAGCTGAAATGTGTATTTAAAAGATATTTTTCTACTTCGGTAGTAATCTGTAATTTTATTTACAAATTGCCGGAAGTTTTCTTCGGCTAACACAAAATTTATGTGTTTTTAAAGCAGCATTTCACTATGATTATTTTGCACGAAATCGAATTTTTTTAGAAATTTGCTAAAATGCAGAGGTCTCACACAAAATCTCTTTTGGTTAGATTCAAATCTCTTTTTACAAATTCAATGAAATAGAGAAAATAATTCACAATTCGTTTAAACTATATTTTTAAAAGGTGACTCCTCACTAGAAAAAAAACAAAAATATTCTATCTTTTTTACACTTGCAAAACTACATACGAAACTGAGTAAATAGAGTAAATCCGATATCTCTTTCGTACTCATATATTTCAAAACTTGGTTACAAATTGAACGCTTGCACGAGAGCAAACGCAGAAAATGGCCGGAATTATGGAAAAACAATTCGTGGATTATGCACGAAGGCAACGCGCGATCTCATCGAGTTTACGAGTACAAAGCCAAAAATCAAGCAACCATCGTATTCACTAGATTGGGCTTCCTGTGACTTTTCGTGGAAGACGTTTTGAGACGATCGACGCCGAAGGAGCTGAAGGCCATTCCTCAAGGCCTATGAGCAGGCCATGGAAGATTGGGTTAGCCGCTGGCATCGTTGTAGTGGCTCAAATAAGCCTAAATTTAAAATATTTGTTTTTTTAAATAATTTCCGGGTACTTATTTTTAGAATGTATGTATATGCTTGTAAAATGACCATTGTTCACCACACACCCATCTTCGTGAAATATTACCTAAGCCACTGATGATCATACAAAAGATATTCAATGTTTTGTGTGAAGAATATTTGAGCTTCGGTTCGAAGTTATATGTTTTTCCTCGTTTTTGTTTCTTATATATCACGTTTAACGAAACATAAAAAAATTTTAATTATGAAACAAAAATCAAAAATATTCTTACCTACAATTTTCCTTTCAAATCTTTCTTATAGAATGCATTTTATGAATTTTTATATAACTATTTTATTTTATTTTATTTACAAAAATATTCACTTCAAAAATCGTTTTCGTTCTTTACATGTATAAAATATACAGCATGACTTCTTTAGTGCATCTACCCATACCCAAAAATATCTTCTTGCAGCTTAAAACTCAATTAAAATATTCAAAATGTCATTAGTTTAATTACGAGCTTTTTAAATATTTCAATGAATGACAGAAATAGTTGGGAAATATTTTTCAATGCCACTCATTATTTGCCAAATGACTGCAGCTTGACTTTTTATTATTTCACATTTATTTTATTTTCTTTTTTTTTTTTTGTGATGTTTGATATTTATTTAAGAGTGAAATGATTTTTAATTTATGCACACCGCAAATGATATCAACTAAAAATGGCGGAAGGAAATTTAAAAACGAAACAGGAAAACAGGACTAAAAAATAAAAAAAAAAAAAAAGAAGAAAACACAAGTAACAAACTCAAATTCAACGCTATTTAAAAGCTTAAAATGCGGCAAAACAGGCGCAACTAACTTAATCCTCTGCCAAGGCTTATAAATTTTAATTAAAATTCGCTACAACGTAGCTGCGAAACGCTTAACAAATGTGTTGGAAAAGCGCCGGGGTAAAGGGAATGAGAATGGGAAGAAGCAATGTAAATGTACTTAGATGTAAACGAGAAGAGAGGAGGCGTGCCACAATCTTTATTTGTTCGCCTTGCTTTATTGCACGGTACAGCGTCGTCGTCGTCTTGTTTATATTTGCCATCCTCACTAACGCAGCAGCGCACAGTGGAACAAAATTAAAAAAAAAAAAAATATAAGATAAGTGTAGCACTTGCCAACTCAGCATGCTGCTGCATGCCAAGCGCTAATGAGGCGCTGAAGCAGCATTTTTTCAAATTAGAATTATAATTTGAAATGCAGCAAATAAAAAAAAAAAATAAAAAAAAATGTCGCAATCGTCCACAGCAAACCGACCGACTACGACGACTCGACTAGATACGATGTCCTTCAGTGTCAGTAGTGGCTCATTTAATTTAATTATCTTCTTTTGCGTCAAACTGCGTCACTGGACATGAGTTGTGAGTTGTGAAGTGGTAACCACCTAGAGTCGTGGCAGGAATCCAAGTTGGAATTTTTAGTGCTAAATGTGTTCTACTGTCAACGTTGCAGAACAGAAGGACGACAAGGATAATGATGCGGCTGCTGTTGCTGCCTGCCGTTTGCAAACTAGGTTTCGCTTTCGGATACTTGCTGACGTTTGCCAACTAATTTGTAATTAATTTTTTTTTTTTTTTTTGTGTGCTCGCCTTTCTGCTTTTACCTCCAAAATTTTCTTCTTTTTTTGAAAAACCGCAAAGACGCGCTTGTTGACATTGACAGACGAACACATTCCACTTTGTAAGCTTATGTACGGATATGCGTTTACAAGTTTATATTATGTGAGTGTGTGTGTGTGTGTGTATTCACTTTAAGCTATTTACACATACCAACCGCCATGAGACACTTGTAAAGAATGTCGTGTTTGTTGTTTACGAGTATATTGCACCGCAAAGCACATTTTATGAGTTTCATGTCAATGTAATACTCGTAGATATCTTTATAGGCTGGCTTTGAGGTGCAAAGATACATACAAGTATTTGCTAAATGTTGCAATAAAATACAATTTCCCAACTAATAAGAAAATTCATTGCGTGTTTATAAAGAAAATGCTTGAACATTTAGTAATGCAATGAGATGTTGTCACATGAAAGATATCTGATAGCGATTCAAAGCAAGAGAACTACTAAAATAAGTGATGTAACTTAAATTAAAACACTCAAACTCAAATACCCGCCACACAAAGTTTTAACCACTTTCTTGAAAAAAATAAAAAAAATTGAAGGTAATTTTGTATTGGGTCTATATGTTATAGTAGCCCAATCCTTGTCATATCGGTAGCATATTCCTAGGATGACAGTAGAAGTGCTTTTACCTAGATTGGAGTGAATATATCCATAAATGAGAACTATTTTCATACAAAATCTGAGAAATGGTCGCTAGGTTTTTACGGGGGCTATATCTAAAAAATGGGCGTGGAAACTTTCTTTTGATATTGTATGCCATTAGAAGTGTTTTTACCCAATTTGTACTAAAAACATTCATAAAAAACAACTATTTTTATACAAAAAATCGAAAAAAGTGGTGGGTTTGTATGGGGGCTATATTTAAAAATAGGCGTGGCATATTGGTTCTGACATACAAACTGCCTAGGAGCACAAAAAGCTTAAGCTTAAAATTTCATGTTAATATCTTTAAAACATTCCGAGAAAAACGCATTGCAACAGACGGACGGACAGACAGACAGACAACGGACATGGCTAAATTGATTCGTATCGTCGAGCTGATCAATAATACAATATATATACTTTATGGGGTCTCCGATGCCTCCTTTAAGTCTGAACACTTGAAATTGATAAATGATTAAATTTTGGCGTTTCTGAAAACGTCTAATCGTTATCATTTTATAGCTAATTGCAGCTTTCCCCAAAAAATTTTTGGGGCCCTCAAAATCAAAAACGAAAATGGTATTTTTTAGTATGTTTTTATGTTAGCCCAAGATATTTTAATTAATCTGCAATCGAAGAGAACTGCAATTGCACAAAAAACGAAAACAGCTGAAAGAGCAACATAAAGGCCCGATCTTAGTAGCACACTTCGGGTATTCATTCGCTAGACTTTTATAAATAATTTCAAAAATGTACAACTTTTTTTATATAAAGAATGAATAATAAATAGTTTAAAAATTTGCAGTTTATATTCAGCAAAAACTAAACTTCAAAACACATATTTCATAATTTAATTCTAAGTCGAGATAATACATTTTAACATACTTTGTGTTCCATGGTGTGTTGTTCTTTTGGCTTATTAAAATTAGCATAAATTCAATGGATTAAAATGCATTTTGTGCGATTTTATTATTCTTTGTAATTTTGTTTATGTTGCACGCCAAAGCATTTTAACATGAATATATTTGTATAATTTGATGTGAGTGAGAGAAGTCGAAGGAATTTTATTCTTTTGTGTATCTTTTAATCCTTTTTAACCAAATTTCTAGCGACGACACTGCTGTATCGTAAGACATTCGGTTCACTTTGCTATTCTGACTTAAGGATTATTTACTTTAGCACTCATCCGTGATAAGGTGGATTTACTCCTTTGGTTTGGTTTTGTCTCTAGGTGACTGTGCACAAATTTGCATATTTAACATTTGAATACCTTTGATCAAAGATTTCTCGACAATAGTTAATTATGTAAAATACATTTCGTAAGCGATTGGGCGCAACACAAAGCAGCAGTCTAAGTGAAAATTGTGGAATGATGTCTTATTGAGCGTGTCAAAGTAAGCTACTCATGACTTAAAACTGAATATACAATTTGTGGGTGACTGGCTTTAAAATATTAGCAGATAAAGAAACTTTAATGTAATAGCTTAAAATGTGTATTTAAAATTTCCGAAAAGAGTTTAACTTTTCATTAACAGATTTGAAAATGTAGCCAAGCGAAACTGTACTTTTTCTATATCGGAAGCATATCATTTTTCCCTTTCGTACAAGTTTATGACTCAAAATGTAGTACGCAAAACTAAATAAATGGTCTTTCTCCTTTTACTGCCACGGCTATTAAAAAAGTAATTAAATATTTACATTTCATAGCTAAAAAGAAGAAGAAAAATAATAGCCGTCATCATCATAATAATGTGTTTCGAGTGAAAATTGCGACTCACAGGCGACGCAAAGCGGATGCGTGAAAGCGCAGCAATGAATTTTATAACAATGCAAAATGTCAGAACTTCCGGAACAGTGCAGTACATTCGCTCATGTCCGCATTTGCATCCTTCGGTTGCGGCACAAAGTTTCCGCTTTAAAGTTTCAATTTTTTTTTTTTTTTTTGTAACTGGAAGTTGTAAGCATAAATGTTTAAGTTCCTGACAGTTCAGCAAACCTGTTTCTCATTTTTTATTAAAGCAAAAAGCATTAAATTCATCAGAACGATGTAACGCATAACGCTTGAATAATAAAGAAAAAGGACATTGAATTGTTTATTGACAGTACCCAACACTGTCAGCCATGGTCCACGTAATCAAAAATTTGCGATTTACTTTTTAAATCGGACATTTTGGTCCTCTGAAAATCGCAAATGTCAAAATATTTCCAAATTCAAAATCTTCAGCGTTTGAATAAGTGAAATAAAAAGTAATGCCGCATTTCCACTGAGCCGCGTTTTGTAATCGCGTTAACAATTTATCGAAAAACGCGGAACGGTGTTTCCATTGCGTTTTAGCGTTAGCGTTCGAATTAAAACAGCTGATTTTGTTTGTTATGTAGTAAAAAAATTGTACAGGTTAAAAAAAAATTTTTTTTTTTTGAAATGCAGATTTTTAATATAACGAATGGATGTAGGTGTTGTTCCTTTAGTAACTGCTGTCCAATACGAGCATGATAAGGTAATCCGTCATTTGAATATATGCAGCTGAAGCTTTTATGTAAATGTTTATTTTTTGCGGTTACTTTGTCAGCTGTTTTCATAAGTATGCGCAACTTACGATTGCCAAATTATTCGAACCGATAAGAGAAATCGGTTTGAAATCGGTTTGAACGCGTGTTATCGAAAGTCGCGTTCAAAACTAATCCCTTTTCCCATACCTAACTGCCTATCTTTTTTGTATACGATTTAACGCGAGTTTCTCGAGTTTTTAACGCTAACGCGGGGGGCGGGCAAAAGGAAACGGGGCCTAAATGTATAATATTTCCAAAGATTATTTTCTCGTCTATTTAAAAATATTTTTATTTTATTCTGTGAGGTTTATAGAGTTTTTCTCTTGTACTTGCTTAATATCATTGATTCTGAATTTTAATTCTACTCATGCCTAAATTTATATTTGCTAAGACCGATTACCTTTCAAATTGTAACCCATACTTTATGTATGAGTTACAATTTGAAAGTCTAGTCTTCTCGACTTTAAATTTGCTTTTCAGTTGATTTCTTGATTTTCTTAATTTAATTGATGCCATTGAATATCAAAGCAACACAACACAGAAAAGTTTAAACTTCACGCTCTGCTGATTGTGGATATATATTCTGTATATGGAAGAATAGTCTCTACAATATACTAAATCCTTCGACGACAACAACAACAACAACAAAAACTGATGCTAATAGTTCAACAACTGCACTAAAAGTTTTACGCTGCATTAAACAGAAAATTCAATCAATCGTAAATCTGTGCAAGCATCACTTCGCTCCGCTCCGCCCACTCCCCGCCCACTTATTCATTCATTCATTTATCACTTAAAGCTATTTGTTTTGCAGCTGGTTTCTGCTTCATTGGTTGATTCTAGACATACGCAACACTTGTCAAGTGTTTATAAAATAAACAATTGAAATATTTTATTTTACTTTACTTTACTTTTGAGTACACAACATGGCGTATACTTAATAATGTTGTTGTTGTTGCTGAGATGAGAAATTCTTAATGATGATTTTAAACAGTTTGCAGCAAAGAACAAAGAGTAAAGAGTAAACGATTTTATGTTGTTAATTCGAACTAAAATATCGAGGGAATAAAAGTTCGCTCCCCCCCTACTTTGGTTGCCCCCTATTTGCTTCGAAATAAAACTTACAAATATGGATTAAGTTTTGCTGCCTGAGAAAGCATTCTGTAGCAGGGTTGTTTATGTTAGGGCGTAACAGAAACTTGGTTAGCTATGATGCACGCGCGCTGTTTTAATTAGTTTACTTCTCACTCTCTATAATTAAAATAAATCTGTTTAAAAGATAAATTAACTATATACATAATACAAAAATAATTAGGGATATTGTTCCGCTACTATATATGGACGCTGGTATTAAGCTTTAAGTTGTAGAAGCAATTTTATAAATTTAATTTTCGTTATTTTTTTTCCACCTAAACGTATCCACTTGAGTATTATATTTGTATAAAAATATTACAAATGCACACATACATATAAACGAATTTAGATAATTGATTGCCTTACAACTTATCTCTCTAATTAGTGTCAGAGCATGTGACACATGTGTCGTCTAATTGACATTCCATTATTGTAATTAAAATAATTTATACCAGCCCACTAGAACGCCAAAATTGCGATAGTATTTATGTGCTAGCGCACGCAAACTTGTCGCACGTAGGCACATCATCTAAAAAAGCATTTTTGTCTAAATTTGTTGCAAATTCTTCGCTCGGTTTTTTTTATTTTTTCTTTGACATGTTTTCTTTTTTTTTTTTTTTTGGGGGGGGGGGTTTTATCTGTCGAACCATTTGAATTTGTTGCCCATAAATCAATCAATTGCTGTCGTTACGGAATTTGGCTCATTGTTTCGATGCTGTGGCTGTGGTATTTGCTAAAGAAAATAAAGCTTCAGGATGTTGTGAACTTCGAAACGTTCAGTTGTAATGATTTATGGTTAAGTGACAAGTTGCAGTAACTGATGAATTTCTAAATAAATATGGAAAACGTTAAATTTCCTAAAAAATTTAGTTTAAATACACAATTTACTTAATTTCAAACTTTTTAACTGTGCATAAAATTTAAAAAAAAATATTAACTCTATTCTACACTATTAGGCGCGGAATTTACTGACAGTTGCCGAGAAAAGCTTAAGTTTAAAATTTTGGTTAAATATCTTCAAAACTGAGCGAATGAATGGCATAGCGGTAATAGTGTGGCCAAGAAACAACACTTTCGGTGATTTTTTCACAGTGATTTCAAAATCGCAATGTCCCACTGCGACTGAAAGTAATGATTTGCGATTTTCTTGCTCTTCAGTGAACATGTTCTGTTATCGGCGATTTGGTGAATTGCTTTTCAGTGATTGGTGCTTTTATCACCGAACCTGTACAGATTCATTTGTACATTTGCCAGTCACTGTTTGCAGTCACTTCGATTATAAAGTCTATTTGCCAACACTAGTTAGTATGACGTCATCTACGTAATATCAGCTTAGTTTTTAGACCGGTTCTCACACTTCATGAGCATTCAACACTTATGCACGCATTCCTCAAGTTTTACGAATTAGGATGTTTTGTTGCATTGCCCACTTTTTAAATGGACTTTTCAATTAAATCAAAAAAAGAATCCTTGTAAAAGTTAAATAATTACACAGATTTTAGATAGTAACTATAGCTATGCACATAAGTAGAGAATCACCAATGACTGACATAATGATGTCGACAAAACAACATCATCCGTTGACATTGATTAATGACAGCAACAACGTTGTACATGATTGCTGTTTTACTTCCCTAAACTTTACAAGAATTTTTATCATAATTATGTCCTTAAATCGTATTGGTGTCTCCCCAAATTTTTTCTAAAATCTTATCTACTTTTTGCTCCTCTTGGCACTTGATGCTTTTCATTTTACTTGACTCTACTATTTCATTTACAATCAATTTGAAATTTAAGTATTTTTAAAGCTGCTGTCATAAACGACAACAACCGCAATTGATGGTATGGAAAATTGTTTCATCGGAAATTGTTGACTCGATGTTTTGATGTTAAAATTATTGGGTAAATATTAATTTTATTTTAATGAAATTGTTACGATGTGTAGCATTTGCTCTTAAAGTATTTTCGATTGAAAAAGATAATTTTTTTTTTTTTATTTTGTTAAATTAAGAATCTTATATTGAATAATAACGAGCGATTATTTTGTTTTTGATTTTTTTATATTTCCTAATTTTTTTTTTATTAATAAAATATTACAATAAGAGCTAATCTGTATCGCTTTTATAAATACAAATTTTTGTTGCCAACCAAAACCCAAACCTAAATCAGTTGTGCTGTTCACGAGGACTAGCATGAGTGCATAAAAGAATATGTGTAAACGATTGCAACAACAACTAAAACAGAAACTTGTTTTATCTGTGTTTGTTATTGTTGCAATCGTTTGCACTCATGCTAGACCTCGTGAACAGCGCAAGTGTAAACGCTCTGGTTTATCTAGACAAGTTTGGTCCTTTACTCTTATAGTGTAAACATGTCTGTATAAATAAAGCAGCAGATTAGTCAGGGCTGTTGTTGATACGATCCAATGTCAAGTGGCCCTTTGCCTAGCTCGACAATGACTAGTCAGGGATGCGGCAGAGTGTACCCACTAACCAATGACGACTCAGCTGTAGTTAGTTACAACTTACCCAAAAGGTAGTCTTCTGTATTCATTTCCCATACATATTTCTGCCTAGGACAGTTGCTAACCTGCACAGCGTCGTCTTTGCATTAGCCTGGATCCGCCATCATTTTGGATTTGCCATTTTGAATTTCAAATAGTGCAACTGTGCTCTTGAAAGAAGACGTAATTATGGTATTGGAGCCCTATTTAAATTTTTTCGTCAAACCATATTCAAGGGAAGTGTGTCTTCTATTAAGAAAGAGTGTCTCATGCATATTTGTATTTTTATTGACTTAAGTTAGGCAAAACAACGTTTACCCCTTTTTACCAGTTAATTATATCCCATTTTGAAAATTTCATTTTTAATGGTCATGCTCACGCTGCAATAAACAAAAAAAGTGGTATTTTTAGTATTTTTTCATACAAGCCCCAACATATTTTGGTTACGCTGCAAAGAGCAGCTGAAACGCCCGTAGAATATAGTATCCGTTAGTATAGACATAAAATAGGTTCTTTGCTGATTCCCTTATTGCATTACAGTTATCAAAATTTTACTTAACTTTAAAATGTTACCTATAAAACGTGTAACAACAACGAAAAAAGATGCGTTGGGTATAACGCTCTGCTGGGTATAATACAGTCGGAACTTCAACCATTGCTTGTATTTGTATTTTCCTTTTTTTTTTTTTTTTGCGTTCTTCTATCAATGTGAGTAGATTACAATTTTGAACCATTGGGATTGCTTGCTGCAATAACAAAAAACAACAACAAAAATAGGCCAAAGAAAAAGTTGCACAAATATAATTTCTTGTTCGTACAAATAAAAAGAAAGAAAGACGAAAAGCTGTGATGTGATGTGATGTGAGGACAGCGCACAATCTAGAAAACGAATAGAGCAACCGAGTTTAGGTCTCAATGGAGTACAAGCGCTTGTCAATATTTGTTTCGCAATCAGCAAATAAAATGAAGTAGTATAACAGAAATAAAAAAAAAACAAGTATAAAGAAAGCTAGCAAAATAATAAAGAACAAATTGAGAGAACATAAAAAGTATTAAGAAAAAAAAAACAAAAGCAAATAAGATTTTTTTTTTTTTGCTAAAAGATATTGGAAAATAGACAAGACTTGGTGAACCGCTGATGATGAAAACGTCATTGATAATTTTTTTTGTAAACAGGAAAATAAAAGAAAAATTTGAAAACTTGAGTATTTTTTATTTCTCGAAAAAAAATCGAAGCTTTTAACAAATTCTAAAAATAAAAAGTTGATATTTACATTATCACCACATTTCTAATGAATAATAAATGAGTTTCAAATTGTAGATACATATGCAGTGTGTGTTTCAGATGCAGGTATCTACTGATTGTCGACGTCGTAATCTATCACATTGCCATCATGTAGATACATTTACATGCATATCCTTGCATTGCAGCTGCTACTTTTAATCAAATGCAAAGATTTTCAACTGACGACTGACAGCAATGTCTACGATTAGTTTTGCAAGCCACTTATACACACTTACCATACCATATATGTATCTGCACGTATACACGTATAGCCACATAATCAGCTGGTATAGGTCAGTGCAAAGTATTCGATTTCAACTCAAGCAAAATCTAATGCAGCCACAGCACATACAGTTTTGTATATTTTGCGGCTGTGCATTTTGTGTGAATGTATCTAGTATCTAATGCCTGCATGTGAAATATGTTGCTGATATGGTTCACTCAGTGCTGCTGCTGCTGCTCTGCTGCTGTCATTTATCTTACTCTGTTAGCCAGCATTCTTTTACTGCCATCAGAACGTCAGTATGCTTAGTTTAAGTAAAAGCTCATTTGTGTCTGTCTGCTAGTTTGCTATTTTTCCTATCTTACAAAAGTGCATATGAATATGTACGGCTTACCTTATTTTTCATCATTAAGAATTTGCATATGAAACAACAGCAACAACACAAATGCCAGCAATCTTAATGCCCATCACGTCATTTCCATTTACGCATATTGGTGCTTAAATGAAGGCAAAAAAAATTAAACATGAAAAAAGTAGCACAATATTTTCGTTTTAGTATCACGTAAAACCATTTTTGATTTCATTATTCTTGTATTTTTCTTCTTTTTTTCTGTTAAATCGAATTCCAATTGAAGTTAAGTTGCAATTACAAATTCAGGGACTCACATTCATCTCGTTTCTTATGTGTTTTTCTTGCAAATAGATTTCATATTATTTTTTGATTTAAATCTGCGCTCGAAAGTATGCAATGCTTGAAACACATTGCGTATACGTGATAAAAATATTCTCTTTCAATTTTTATTTATTAAAAATATTTTTATAACACATTATATGGGTACAAAGATGCTAAACTAGGGCGATTTCCCATTAATTCTGCCGTTTTCTGGTTTTTCTTAAAAAGTGGCTTCAAAGCAGAAAGTTATTAGTTAAGATACCAAAAAAACATGCAAAATTATTGTATTGGCGGATACGAGTTTTCACCGGAGAACTTAATCTGGTACCACGGGTGGTTGTGCTGACCAGTGGTGTGGCCCCCTGGGAGAGCATCGTGTTGGCTGTGGTTTAACACCCATAAGCAGGTTGAGATTATTCGTAAATTCCATTACAACCGGGTGCTGTGACAACAGCAGATGTGAAGGAGAGAAGTTTACGCACAAAATTGAGTAAAATTCAAAATTCGTACCTGTAGTTTGCATTCTCTATGAGGGCGCTGATTGGCGCTTACCACTCGCAGACTTCTGTACACATTTCGTAAACCCATACACAAAGAGCCCATTTTTTTAATGTTCGTATTAATATGCATGATATCAAATCTAGAACAAATATTTATTAAATTATTTGTAATTTTTTTTTTTTTTGTTTAAATTGAATTCACGTTTTTTATGCATTTTATTGTTTTTATAGAAATAAATTCGATATTTTTCATGCATATCGATGGAACAATTAAAATGCAAATTCGTATTCGCATTAGTTTTTGTTGCATAAAAATACAATTGAAATGTAATTATTGCATAAATAACATTGAGCAAAAAAAAAAAAAAAGAAAAATTAACACGCCGCACAGTGGTATTTCGGTGGAGAAGAGGTAATTTTTCGAAAAATGAATATTCTATCATTGGAAAAATCGAGGGAAGTCACTGAAAGATATGTGCTGCCAAAACGAACGCGGTTCGCATGCCCCTAGGAACTGGCCATATATTTTTTGGAAGAGAATTAATGAAGCAATACCACTGTGTGCTGTAGACATAAAAATTGCAACAAAAATACTCGATTTAAATATAAATATTATATAAAGAAACACACATACACATATGTACGAGTATGTAAGATATATAAATATATTTAAATGAATATTTATTTAAATGAATACCGTATATGACGAGAAAAAAATGTTTGCAATGGGCAACAAATATTTTAAAAATGTTCTTATTCTATTTAATTTGATTCTTTATTTATTTATTTTTTTTTTTTCTTGGAAATAGCTGAATTTTAATGGACTTATTTTTTCGGATGCTAGTCATCAGTAAGGGAACAATGGGCCAATAAACTTTAGAGATAATATGACTGTTCCACACGAATCAGTTGTGACCTTTCAACACAAGATTAGGCAGAAACTCTAATTTTGATATGCTTAAACTGTTTGAGAATTATAAGATTCTAAGAACTAATTTGAAAAGTAAATCACTGATTTCAAAAATTGGAGCGTGACTTATTTAAAAACTTATAAAATTAAAAAAAAATACTAGTAACATTACCGAAGTAAACAAGGAATAGTGTGGAGAGTATTACTATATCATTTTGTCATTTTTAAGCATAGTTGCCATGCAAAGCTACCGCCCATTTTCGAGTTTTTGCATGAAAATAGTTATTTTTTTTTGCTTTTTTGGTTTGTATATCAGAACCAAGGTGCCACACCCATTTTTAGATATACCTCCAATACAAAGCTACCGCCCGTTTTTTAAATTTTCTAAGAAAAAACTTATTACTCGTATTTCTAAAGTTTTGCATACAAACTTACTTCTGCTTAAAATTTGATACATGTTATTCTAATATGAACCCAAACATGGTGTCTAAAGGATTCATAATCATATGATAATGGATCCTTTAGACACCATGTTTGGGTTTTATAATTTTTTTTAGATTTTTCCATACTCTTATATACACATTTTTACTATAGATTTTGAAACATTAAAGTTTCATCATTCTTTTCAACTTCTACTCTAAGGTATCGCTACTTCATCAAATAAAGAACTTGTCCGTTGCACTTGTGTATGAAAGAGATAAATGAGAGAGAGCAGAAATTATAAATGTTTGTAGTTTTGTTGTTGGTTTTGAAAAAATTTTGTTGTTATACACGATGAAAAAAAACGAAAATTGTGTTTTGCCGTCAATAGCCGAACATATACGACCTATCGATACGACGTTCGCATTCATACTGAAGAAAAATAAAGAACCAAACGCTGGCAGAGAAACAAGCAGTGGCGATACCTTGTACCATGCTCTATACTCTAGAAACGTAGATGATGTTGCCTGATTTGTTTCTTTTTTTTTTTTTCTCATTTTTCAATCAGTTTAGATGTTTTTGCCTTTGAACTAAGTCCATCCAGTGTGTAAGGACACACATAACATTTACACATTTAATAAAAACAAGTACAAGGTAGGCAAACATTCAAATCGAATCTAGTCACCTTAAATAGAGACCAAATGCGAATGCGAATATAAATCGGAATGCAAATGTGAGACATGTCAATATGTATGTTGGCAATGCATGCAGCTACAAAATTCAAACGAATAACATAGCAACTTGTGAAAACAAGCAGCTGCTTGCTGCTGCTGTTGTCGTTATTGGTCCAAATTAGTTATTGCCAGAAGCAAGACAGTGCGTTGCTAAATAACACAACTATCCTTTCTATGTGTTTTGTGTTAAATGCTTAAAATGTTACCAATTTCATTAGGCACGGCACTAAATGAATACAAATTCATGCGTTAGTCTGTCTACTTATTTAAGTGCGGACTGAGCTTATCGAGTTTGCGGCGGTGCATGTTATATGAGCATGTGTGTGTGTGTGTGATGTGTGCATATGTAAGTGTTTTGTGTTTGTTCGTTTGTCAGCAGCAATTAATGCTGTTGCGTATACGCACCGTTGTTATGCTGGCAATGTTAGCAACGTGTCAGATACTTCGGTCAAGAATTTCAACAAACACGAAGATAATTTTAAATGTTGTGGATTAGATGGTTCTCAGATATATATTTAGCTTGCACATACATATACTATATAGTGTAGATTTGAGTAGATTTGTTTGTTTGTTGGTTTAAATTAACTTTATCCATGTAAGTATATTTCTATTTAAATCAATTTCTTAAAACTTGTAAAAAATTAGATAAGCAATCTAGTCTTTCACTTTTCTCAAGCAAGTGTTTTGTTGTTTTTTGTTTTTTTATTCATCTATAATAAAATCCCACGAGCTGCGGAGAAGGGTAACGGTACACCCAGGCAGAGATCCGCTTCACCTGGGCAAGGCTGGTTAGAACAGACGGCCGCCAGGCGCCTGAGCCCTCCGTTCGCGACTGGACTATTTTTACTGGGCCTCCAGCCAGGCTGACCATAGGCACGGGTCGATTGACACCTTGGTCCGGCCCAGGGGATTGATGGACATTTAAGGGAAAGTGGAAAGAGAGCAGGTAGACGAATAGACAAAAACAGAACAAGGAACATAGAACATAGAGGTAAGGTGTAAGCTTAAGAAGACGACACCTCAAAACGTCTTGTCAGTGCTGCACCTGCAAGACACCCGCTATTGTCCGGAACTCTTTATTCGCTTTCGCTTATTCAGAGCTAACCATCACTACGACCTGGCCAGAAAGCGCTCTGTGTTGAACCCAGTCCAGCCACAGCGCGCACCCATTCCATATCCATGGCCGTTAGCTATCCGCAACCTGCTATCGGTCCGGTTCCCACAGCTATAGGACTTTACAGGACCACTCCTCTAGTCCTGAGAAGCGGATTATAGCGGTATAATATATATATCTTTAAAAACAATCTGGGAGTAATGTTGAAAAAACTAAGAATTTCACAGTAGAGGTGGTAAACAGTCGATGGCACTATCAACACTATCGATGGTGGAGCACTATCGAGTTGGTCTACTATCGATGGTGCCGCACTGAAGATAGTGTTCGATAGTGCCAACGATAGTTCTGTTTACACAACACTGAAATAAATTTATGGAGCTGATGGAGAACATATACAGCGTTACTGGAACGATTTACATTAGAATATGGAGTTAATCGAAATGGCTTCTGAAATAAATTAATTATTATTCAATGGCCAAAAAAAATTTGCCATTTAACGGTGCTAATCTTTATTATTCAGGAAATTTATTAAAAACATAAAAAGTTATGACTATACCAAATATGTATTCATAAATATGCTTTGTAGATATTTCTTTTTCAGTTGAATTGTTTTGTTTTTGTCACAAAAAATCTGGCATCACTGATGACCAAATCGTAAATAAAACATATGAAGCCTAAAAGTATACAATATATTAATTTCAACTTTTTTTACCTTTTTTAAAGCCGCAAAATGAATAGTGACCTTTTCAAGGCACCATAATCTTAGCATTTCTGTAAATAAAACCGGCCGACAAAATTATTTTTTAATGTTAGAAATTTTTTCTGTAACCAATAATCGGACTACAAACTTTTCCAAAATTTATGCTAAGCTAAAGTCGAATCTGAACCCAGATTAGCCTTATTATGTAAAGATTTCGAGATATTCTAACCTAAATCAGCAAAAATCAAGGGTAAAAAATCAGAGGTATTATATTATGTATGTAAATCTTAAAATTTATTTAGCTAAATATTGTATTTTTTTTTTTTTTTTTTTTTTTTTTAAATTTCATGTATCGATGGCAAAAATAACAAATTTAAATGGTTAACATAAATCTGCTAAAACAGTTCAGGCCATTAAACAAACATAAAATACGATTCGAAAGCAATAACTGAATCCAAAAAATATGCATAGTAGAAACAAAGAAACTAAACAATACAATTGACCCTTTGTTTTATTTATTTTTATGCAAATCAAATTTATATACGCCATATTGTTTTGCCAAATGAATTTTTGTGGTTTTTTGTTATAAAAGAAGAAAAAAAAAACAGAGAAATGTGTTGATGATGCACTCGAATAGATTATACGCTGCAAAAACCTAGATTAAAGTTTAGGTATAAATTTTAGTGAATATATATGGTTACATAGGTAATATACATATCTCCCTAATATACCAAACGGATTCGAAACGGGCACGTTTTGTCGTAAATTTTGTCCGCAACGGAATTCATTTAGGATCCGATTAGGATCAAATGTTCTCGTTAATTTAATTTGCTTGCAAAATTATGCACAATTAAAACTAATTGCATATTATAATTGTTTATAAATGAAATTTTGCTTCACAAACACTTATTTTAAATGTCGCAATCAGTTTTTATAAAAAAAATTCAATGGTTCAATATAAAACAAGGTATCGCTACTTCATCAAATAAAGAACTTGTTCATTGCACGTGTGTATGAAAGAGATAGATGAGAGAGAGACAGAAATTATAAATGCCTGTAGTTTTGTTGTTGGTTTTGAGAAAATTTTGTTGTTACACACGATGAAATAAAACGAAAATTGTGTTTGTGCCGTCGGTAGCCGAACATAAGCGACCTATCGATACGACGTTCGGATTCATACTAAAACAAATAAAGAACCAAACGCTGACAGAGAAACGAGCAGTGGCGATACCTTGTTTTATTGTACCATGACTGATGACTCTTCCGCTGGGAATACTTATGATATTTTGACCAAGTGTGCAGGGTATAAAAATATTATAGAACAAATAAAACTCAAATAAGAAATTCGCGCAAATATAGAACAGTCCAAACCGCATGAGGTCGCCTCAAATAGAATAAATTAAAAAGAAATGAAACCAAAAAAAAAATTCTGTTTTGAGGGTAACCAAGCAGCTACACATCGAAATCAGCGTTTGCTACACGCAGACAATATAACTTTCGTGCCGCAGAATTCTGTCTAAAATGCAAAGAGGGGCATGCAGGTAGCATCGAAGCAGCTGGTGGCTTCTGATAGCAACTTGGCACGCCTGCTCGCCTGCCTGCCTGTCTAGTATCCTGCGTACAAGCTAACACTACTCTTTCTCTTCTGGTGCTGCTAGTGCTGCTGCTGTGGCTGTTGTCAGTTGTGTCGTGTTTGAATTAAAGTTGGTCTGCACTTGGATTAACTTGGATTTGACTTTGGCTTTATTTGCGGTCACAAATGTTGCACGAGATTAAATTTTCACTGCGGTTACTTGCCGCTTTGGTGCACATCGTACTATAATACTTGGCGTGCGACTTTTGTGGCAGGAGTTTTTTTTCCCCCATTCTTTTGTCTCTTTTTGCTTTTGTTCCTTTTGTGGTAATTTTCCATAAAGCGTTCTGATGCCAAATGTTGCACTATTTTAATTTGTTACAAATTGTATTTTTATTCAGCAGCAGCAGCAATGAAAATTAAAAAAGATAAAAAGTTTAAGCTTCGTTATTAATTTTTTATTATTTTAAATTGTAGCTGGACAGCAACTTTTTCGAAACGCACAAAACCTTTTGCATTTCTCGGCAGCTGTTCTGTGAGTTTTAGTTCATATTGCGTGAGTATATGTACCAGCGCAGTTTTAAGCGTTAGTAACGCTACTCGACGACCCATGCAAATGCGTGGACCATTGCCGAAAGGCATTAGCAGGCCACGCTTTATATAATCCTCAAGAGCACCATTAGCAAAGCGTTCTGGTTTGAATTGCTCAGGCTCTGCATAAAAGCGTTCATCACGATGCAGCTGATGTATGGGCACCATAACAAAAGTACCAGGCTCTATGTGTACCGTTTGCTCGTCAGTAATGGGCAATACGGTGTGTTTAGTGCAAATGCGTGTATACTGCTCTACTAAGCTGCCAATGCGTAGGTTTTCTAGAAAGACAAATTCGACAGACATCACAGTTAGGCATATAAAATCATACAAACCATAAATACACTGCTCCAGATATGTGAGCCCATGCATTTGCTCAAAGTCCAGTGGTTCCCCGTCAACGTTCATGCAATTCTTTATTTCCGTTCGCAATTTTTGTTGCACATCAACGTATTCGGCGAGCTTAATTATGAAATTGAAAATTAATTACAAATATTTTTACACAAAAAGTTTGTAATAGAATCCATATTTTTGTTTTTCTTTTGTTTCTTACATAGTAAAGCATACGCATCAATGCATCGCCTGTGGTATCGTAGCCATCAATCATTACTGTCAATGCAAGTCCAACAAGCTCGTCATGACTTAAATTACGCTGCCGTTGCAATTGTAATAGATAACTCAAATAATCTGCACGCTGCTCTGCTCCTGCATTCTCTTGTTGCCCTTCAGTAGTTTTCAAACGTAGTTCAATAGCTTCTTTTGTCAGTTGTGAAAAAAATGCATCTGTCTGCTTTGGAAAATTTCGTATACGCAATAGTTTACGTAGAAATGGTGCCATAAGCGTTGCAAAGAATAGCTCCTTACGTCCGAAAGCCTGTGTTGTCCATTTTGTTGCCAGTTGCACCATATTACATGGTTGGCTGCATCGATGCCCCAAATGAAATCACACATAACCGCTGCAGTATAACGTAAGCTGAGCTAAAGGGATGAACAATTTGTTATAAGAATTAAACTATTCAATAAAATTAAGGATCTTCTAAAAACTGAACAGATGCTGTCTTAGAATAACCATTCAAATTATATGCAACAATTTTGAATTACTGCTATCGTCGAGATACATAATATCTGATTGTGACGAACCAGTTCCCGAATTAGCGTTTATATTAGGAATAAGGTACCTATTATTGGAATACTTACATCTCTGACATCCAGTATATCGCCTTTAACTGCGAGATGTTCTTTAAGATATGTCAATAGTTTTTGTCCATTACTCAACCAAATGCCATAAGCCTGTTTGACTTTAAGCTGCGTTACACCACCTTTTCCATGCATACGTTGCTTTCGCCAGTGTTCTCCTCCACACCAGAATGGGTTCATACCCACATATTTATCTTCGTGCGGAATGTGTGTCACAAAGGAACTTGTTATCGTATCACGATAACAGCTGAAATTCTTTACAAGCACCTCATGTGCCAACTCTGGATGTAATATTAATACCTTGGGCACACGTGCAAGTAGTACACCAATAGCACGATGTTCTGACTTATATTTGCTGTAAAATGAAAATAAATTTTGTGAAAAACTATCAAAGATGTCTTATAGCGGAAATAATTGTATTTCTGAAAGCTCCTATCTTGAGTCAAGATTTAAATTCCATGAAGGACTTTTAGGAACCAAAGTCGAAATGAAGATTACATTTTAAAAAAAAAATTTCAATTTTGTATTGCAGCTACCTGGGTTTTTGCTCCAGATGATCAAAGTTAAAGGTTTAAGCTTTCATTTAACCCATTATTGTATCTCAAAGCTGTTTTTATGCTACTTACTCATAAATACGTTGTATATCTGCTACCATATCGCAAGTCGGTTTAAAGATGCTCGTATAACTGCCGAGTAACGTTAAAGGCTTTGCAGTGGTCAATCCACGATGGCGCCAGTAATTATGATGCCAGGTTAGATACAAGTAAAGCACAAAAATAGCTAATAGCAGCAGAAGTAAAATAAATGAAAGCATCTTAAAAGTAAGCTCGACTGAACCACTTGGTTTGAAGACTAAATATAGACTGTTCGATCGAATGTATTGCAATGCAAAATATTATGACGCTGGACAACGTCACACTTAATCAATATTTATATTTTCGTAAACGAGACAACAGAACACATCTAAAAGTCTTAAATTACGATTTATTTTTAAACAAGCAGATAAGCCGAGTGTAAGTGCAACTTAGTATAAAGAGACAGAGACGTCTATAGCTTCCGATAGAGCTCAGATCTTGAAAGACAGTTATAATAACAGTTCAAAGCTTTCGGAACTCAAGCATAATATCACCAGCCAGTGTAATACCAAATCCCGTGGTATCCACCTCCACTTTTTCTTTAGAGCGCAGAATTTCGTATTTGGCGAGTAAATGCACTAATGCTGTCTTAAGCGTTAACAACGTTAAGTTTTTACCAATGCAAATACGTGGGCCATCTCCAAAAGGCATCAGTATACTCTTTTTCATTAGTTCCAGATGTGCACCATCCGCAAAACGTTCCGGCTTAAATGTATCTGGCTCGGAAAAATAACGTTCATCGTAATGAAATTGATAAGCGGGTACCATTATCAGTGTACCCGGCTCGACGCGCAGCTGCGTTCGACCGCCATCAAGTTCAATAGTGCTGACCTTTGTGCAGATCTTTGAAAAATGCGGAATTAAGCTAGCCAAGCGTAATGACTCTAAACGATAAATGTAAACATTTTTATTATAATTTTTTTATATTTAGTACCAGTATAAACTAGTTGTTTGTCACACGTCTTGATTTGACTTACCGTAAATACATTGTTCCAGATAAGGTAGTCCATTGAGTTCGTCGTAGTTCAGCGATTTATCAGCATCGAAATTGGTGGCGGCGATAATCTCATCACGTAACTTCTGTTGTGCCTCGGGGTGCTCGGAGAGCTGTTGGAAAAATATTTTTGTTTGTTTGTTTTTGTTAGATAGTAATATTTAATTACCAAATATTTATAAAATGGAAAATTTATATTAATTTGATTCTCATATTTAAAACAAAAAAAATATAAACATATTGAATTCAAAATAACCGCGTCTGAAAATATGAATCTAGTATTGTCGTTTTTTTTTATTTTTGTCTCTTTTCACAACAATGAAATGCGACTGACGTTGGTACGCAACACGTTGAGAGAGCAAGAGCACTCAATATGACCTTATATAATTGAACCAAGGTATGAGTAAGTTTAAAATCAGGGAGATTCTCTTCAATGCATTTCGATATAGAAGTTAAGGGCTTAAGAAACAATCAAAAAATATCTATTATTTTTTGATTGTTTCCTATGTGAGAGCTCATAAGAAAAACTCGTTGGTATCGCACCGCCTATCGCATCGCTTCTAGCTTTGACTTTGACGTCTGCCTAAGCGATATTCGAATGAATCAGATAGTCCAGGTTTTTCCTTTAAGGTTTTTCTTTTTAAAATTTGGAAAAATTTAGGAGTAGAAACCACCCCTTTAGTAGTAAACTTTGATGTAAAGTATGTTGGCGCTAAAAGATGGGTAGTCCGAGAACAATGAATAATTTTCCATCCACTTTTCATTTACGAATTTAACATTTTGTCCTTGTTCTATACTCACATAGTAAAATATATGCAAAAGTGCACCAGCCGAAGTCTCATAACCATCCAACAGAACCGTCAGCGTATGACCAACAAGATCATCATGACTAAGACCTTTTTGTTCGCGTAATTGCAGCAGATAACTTAAGTAATCCGTACGTGCCACATTAGGATTTTTATTACGAATTTCAATTGAATCTTTTGTCAGTTGTGAGAAAAATTCATCGGTCTCTTTTGGAAAGAAACGCATTTTGAGAATACGACGTAAAACCGGAGCACCGATTGAAGCGAAGAATAACGTAAATTTATTAAAAGCGTAGGTGGTCCACTTGCTCGTGGTACGTTGTATTGTATTTTGTTGCTCATGCGGCTGTGACAGAGTACCAGCATCAATGCCCCAAATAAAATCGCTCATAACATCAGAGGTAAAGCGGTAAGAGAGCTACAAAAAATATTTTCATTAAATATATGCAAAAAAACTAGGTTTAATCTTAACATACATCCTTGGTTTCGATGACTTTATTCTGCTGACTTTCAATATAGTTCAACAATTTTTTGCCGCTACTCTCCCATATAGCATAGGCTTGTTTAAGCTGTAAAAATCGTTAATTTATTATTAACATATTTCCGTTAATTAGCGCTAAACATTTTACCTTATTTTGTGTGAGCCCACCCTGTGCATCCATGCGTTGAGTCTTCCAATATTCACCTTCCGCCCAGAATGGACTACGTCGTACATATTTATCCTCATTCGGTTTTAAGTGTCCGAGAAACGAACTAGTCAGCGAATCACGAAAATGACTAAAATTCTTCACGAGCACTTCATGTGCCAGCTGTGGTTCCAAAACCAGCAGCTGTGGCTGTCGTGTCAAAAATGCACCCACTGCACGGTGCTCCTCTTTATATTTGCTAAAAGAGTTTAGAATTCGATCAGTATTGATTTTATTTATGTACCTGCATTTTTTTCTTACTCATAGACATCCTGTATATCATAAATAAAATTTCGATTGCGCAACACCAAACTTGGATAGGTGCCTAAGAGCGTTAATGGGCGTGCTGTAATCATGCCCCGTTTCTCCCAGTAGCTGTGGTACCATGTTAAATAAAAATAGAGCGGTACAAGCAAAGCGTTGAGCACAAAAAAGTATTTCAGCGATAAGTATAAACATTTTTTTTTTTTTTACAATAATCCGATTAATCAGATCCGGCTACTTCGAGCATTTATATTGTACTGCGGTGTTTTGTTTATAACTAAATATTTGTTTTGATTGTTTTTGAGTTTCTTTTCAATCGACTGATAAGAACTTGCCGATATTTTTTTGGCGATTAGTGAAAATTGAAAAAGCATTGTAGTAACACTTCGATTCGTTTCGTTTTGATGCTTGTTTTTGTTATCAGTTTATCTTAAGTGGATTCGTAACTCGCGATGTGATGAAATCATGTTGCAATAAGACAAGGTGGTCTACTCTGGATCTCTGACTGTTTAAAGTGTCAATTTAGCTGAAAGTAAACTCTGAGCGTAAAAAAACATTAGAGAAATCTGCATGTAAACTGACAACTTAAACTAAGAAAATATAGAAAAATAGAAAGAGACAGAATACAAATATACCACCTTATCTAATTGCATGATGGATTGAATCAAATTGAGTTTTTGTACTCTTTACGTTTCAATATTCTCAGCGATGATTAAGTAGAAGCGGCATTTTGAATTTTTTGTGATTTAGCAGAAGAGCGAAAAATCTTTACAAAATCTTGATCGCTAAACACGTTGATACAAGCCTAAACCATAATTATAAGGCATCCCAAAGCATTTCACTTAAAACTCAACTTTCAACGAAAATGATTATAAATTTTGTTATACTATAGTGATTCGATCTTATCCAAATAAAGGTTGATTTTTGTCAAATTTGAAATAATAGATTATCATATAAAAATTAGGTTAGATAGGTTTATCCCATTACGGTGGGGTTACACATAGACCAATGTGGTCCTTAGCGATGCCTATTCGGAGGTCGTTCTGAATTCCTGTAGAATTCTTGCGTGTTTGGCAAAAGTTAAAAGTTGACTAGTCATCAATCTAGTCTTTCAGTCTTATTTTGGCTGCAGAGAGTGGACTCTAGAGTGCCATGCTCCTTGAACTTTTAGCAACCGTAATCATTGTTTATTCCTAGCTCTTTAGCTTGCGCAGCCGCTAGGCAAAGAACTGTTAGAATGCCGATCAGCTGCCTACAGTCTCTCCTGTGGAGTTGCGACCGATTTTTGGTAGGTTTCTTGCACCTTACTTTTAATACTCTGCAATCGAATCTGTTCCTCCACTTTTTGGCATACCTGGGGATTTCCTGATGAACCCAAGGGACTCCGAGCTTATTGTGTATATCCCTATTCGTATGGAACGGGTGCGCATTGGAGATTGTGCGGAGTACTTTGTTTCGAAATTTCTAGATCAATTCACTGTTACTATTTTGGCAGTGCCCCAGATCGAGATTCCATATGTTCAAATGTACTTTAGTATGACCTTTTAAATAAGAAGCTTGACGCATAGCCTCAGGGTGGATCTTTTCCCCAGAAGCCATAGGTATTTTTTCAACCTAGGATTCAATTGTTTTTTCTTATTTTATATTTGACTTATTTTTTTATTCAACTACATTTTTCGGGAATATGGGCGTGTGCAGTTTATACGCAAATCTTTAAAATGTATAGAAGGTATATACGTGTATTTAGAGGAATATACCAATTAGCTGATAAGATAATATAAACTGCAATAAAAAAACATTTCGGTGAAAACATAGTAAATTTCTAAAATTAGAATAGATTTTTAATTTGAAGTCTTTTTTCAAAATTTATTTATTTATTGTTTGTTTTATGACATCTAAAACTAGACATCTTCTAAAAGATGCTACAAATCACTAATCTGGTAAAAAAAAAGTCTCAGTAGACGATTTTATGAAACTTGTGATAGAGTGTGATGATAATATTCAGAATCATATATCACAGAAATCGTGCAGTTTGTGTTATTTCTTATCAAAAGAAAAGAATCTGTTTTTATTATTAGTTTTATATGAGTCTAGTTAAAACTAAAGTAATTTGCGTTTAATCTGTTCTAATTGAAGATAGTTGCCACTTTCAAAAACCAAGTTGGGGCTTTTGAATGTGGTTGAATGTTAAGTAGGTTTTTTTATTAAGCTATTCGAGGTCGCTTATCAGAAAGTAAACTGTGACCGATAAACGGTGTCAGCAAAAAAATAAATTAATATAAAAACCACAAACAAAAGAGTAAAGTGGGCTTATCATAATTTTAAGGCTTTTTTTGTTTTCTTTTTCAATTTTGTTTTATTATTATTATTATTAAAATATAAATTGTTTGCACTTTACAATAGCTCTCAAAACATTGACATAGATTATCTGTCTGACTAACTGACAGACAGACAGACACATTTATGAGAAAAATAAAAAGAGGACAGAATTATTACAATAAAAATCTCATTTAATTTAGAGAAATTAAAACATACAATTATATTGCGTTCAAAAACGCTTAACAGGTAACATGGCACACATAACTCGAAGATTGAATATGTAATTTCAACGAGAATGCGTTTATGTACTAAAATATATATTTAAAGATCATTTGGATTTAATTTTTTTCCTCATATTTCACATTTTTGTTTTGCTATGTTTTCAATTTACTAAAATTAATTACAACTTTATCGACAAAAAAATCTGAAGTTGAATGATATTTTTTAGCTGTGTTCATACTTGCATATTACAGCAAAAATATCGCCGCCCAGGTATTTGGCCAGCCAAAGATTCTTGACAACGGCCAATTTAAGTGTTTCACAGTTGAACTTTGCATACAGGTTCGTATGTAGCGCACGGCCCATGCCCTCGATAACAAGCAGATCAGTCTCATTTGTTGTAATAGCATCGCACAATTCACGCGGCAATAAGCGCATATCGAGACAGGGTCCCTTTTGTCCATTTGCATAGACAAGTAAACGCTGCTCTGCCCATGCTGTAGCCAATTCCGAGCATTGACGTGCACACTCATCGATTAGCGACTGCAATTCACGTTGCGTTACATCATTAAGCGAGGGTTCACTATTCGCGCAAAGCAATACTTTGGTGCCGCGTCGTAATAATTCAAGTGCAAACGGTAAGATACCCAGAACGACATCGACGCCACTGTTATCCACAAAAATTGCAGCACATTTATGCCTTGGCTGTGTATGTAGACGTTGCAACCAATCGTCTAAGTTATCCACTAGCCATGGCCGTTTTTGTATACGTTCGAATGCTGATTGTAGTCCGAAATTGCTGTCATTGGCGATGATACGCGTTACAGCATTTGCGCCCCAATCAAACATATTCCCCCGCAAGCACACCACGCACCAATTCGGTCCAACGTGCATCACTGTCCGTTATGGCATCGATTTCACGTAGACGCGCTTTGAATCTGCTCACTGCATCAGCGTTTTCCTGTTGTTTCTGTTTTAGCCAAGGATCTGCAAATCCGTAGCGTCGTAGCAGTATTTCATTCAATTCAAGCAATTTACTAATGCCCAACACTTTGCTGCTGTTCGCACGATTATTTTCATATTCTGCTAATTGTTGGAAATAAGCCTCTCTAAACTGTGCGGCACGTTCGCTGGCCGTTGAATCCTCTTCTTTTTGACTGGCAGCCGCTTGTTTTGAGAATTTTATAATCATATCACGAAAACAGGGAAACCAATACTCAGCCGCCTTTGAGTCCTTGTTGAGATCCAATATGTCCGGCTGATAGTCACTGGCATTTTGCAGCAGTGGACAATTACGCCACTCACACATTGTATTGTTTTTGTGTGTCTATATATGTAGTGGACGTCGTCCTGTTTTTTTTTTTTTTTTCTTTGTAATCCAGCAGCAATGGGCTTCAACGAGCGAAAGTTGTTGATTTAAATTTTAATTTCGACTTTTTTTTTTTTTGTTGTTGCTTTATTGTTGTTAGCACTCTACTTCAGTATGTAAGTTTAATTGTCTATTTATAATTGTAATTGCTTATATATGTTTGAAACTGCGTCGTCGCTATCATTGCCCAAAACAGCGGTTCTGCAACTCTTTGCTAATCAAGTAAAAAAAATGTTTTATCAATTCTTCTCTTTTCTTCAACAAAAAAAAAAAAACAACAACTACAATACAAAACACAGCTGTCTATTGCATTACATAGTGTTGTAAAACGCTATGTTGCGCAATACTAAAAATGCAACACTGCTGCTGCCGCAGCCAACTTTAAGCGATGAAAATGACATGCCGTCTCTTTCCGGTTGAATTTTTGACAGCCCGACAACTTAAAAAATGGTACGAAGCAAATAAAATCAAATAAATATATAAAAATCCGTAAACAATAGCCGCAAATAAAGTGTTAAATTAAAGCAAAATATAATGCTACCATTGAATAATGTTTTATTTTAATTGTATTTTTGTTAAATAAACGAAAAGTTCGCGCCTAAACTTGAACAATGTAGCCTTTGTTTATATTTTTGCTGTTTTAGTGTAGCTAGTGAAAAAAACTAATGATCATTTCTACGTTTTTTTGCAAATTATAGGCCAAGCGCACCAAGAAGGTTGGAATCGTAGGTAAATATGGTACCCGTTATGGTGCCTCACTGCGTAAAATGGTGAAGAAGATGGAAATCACCCAGCACAGCAAATATACCTGCTCATTCTGCGGCAAGGTAAGTAGTGATTGTGCTAATTAAATAAATAGGCAACTTTACTAATATAAGATAATATTCTTTTTGGTTTAAAGGATTCGATGAAACGCGCCGTCGTTGGTATCTGGTCCTGCAAACGCTGCAAGCGCACCGTTGCCGGTGGTGCCTGGGTTTACTCTACGACCGCCGCTGCTTCCGTACGTTCAGCTGTCCGTCGTCTGCGTGAAACCAAGGAGCAGTAAATTTTATTTACTACCTATTACCGACTCTACTTTAAATTAAATATGTAAAGAAAAAACTGGATTTTTTTCTATATTGGTTGCGCTACAGCCTTGGCCAGCTGCTTCATTTGGGAGCAAAATTATTGCACCTAATAAAAGATGTTGACTTTTATAGTAAGATATGTGCGCGTTTTTTTTTTCATTCGGAAGGAGTTTTTGATAAACAGAATATTAGTTTAATGGTGTTAATTTTATTGAATCGATTGCGCGTTGTGCTAGGTACATATGTACGTAAAGAAACAAAATGTGATTTTGGATACATCAACAACATAAAACTATGTATGTTAATTTGTTCTTTCGATGTGGCTACCCTATGCAAATCAATGAAAACACTTGAAGTATCGGTGTCATGGTGTAAAATTTCGAGTATTTCACCAAAACTCTGAGTTTTTAGTGTCATCCCTGAATAACTAGTATTACAATTTTAACAAAAGGTGGGTTCAGGACCATAATCAAACGTAAGAAGTTACGCGTTTTTATCAGCAATTTAATGTCATTTTATGTTTTTTTTTTATTTAAAGCGTTCGCTGAAAAGATTTTTCATGCTTAGAACATTTTGGATTTCCGAGGGTTATTGAGAATTTTTTTAGTTTGTAAATTGTTGAACATTAATTAATCAATTCGCTAATTCAAACAGGATTTTTACATGCGTTTCTTGATTTTTTCATACTTGTCACATAATGAGAAACTCAGTTTGTCAGAAAGTTTGTAACGCATCAGAGGAGGCATCGTAGACTCAAATAGATATCATTCGTTCGATTTCAAAGATATTTAGAAGCTATTATTTGATTTCGTAATTGATCATATTTAATACAATCTATTCACCAGTTTGCTTTCATATTAAATAAAACTCACCAAAAAGAAAGAGACGGTGAGGGAGTACGACACCTTATATAATTGCGTCATGAGGCGTAATATTTCACCACTGCATTGAATAATTAAGTATTCTAAATACTTTAAAAAAAAATATATATATATTTATTAGACTCAATTTGGTTTGGATCATGTCAATCCAAAAATGTTGACCACTCGATCACGATGGTGGTCAGTCCAGTAATAAAAGTAACGTTCACCCGGCGACATAAACCGACGAAAATATACGTTTCGTTACCCTACGTTGGAAATCTTGCTAGGAAACTAATTGAGAAAGATTTATAAATGGATTGTTTAATTGATTGTAGTTTTGGATAGAGGCATTCCTTGAAGCAGGCACAAAATAAATCTGCTGCTTACGAAAAGCAAATTTAGTCGCTCTGCAATCAACTATAACCTTAAAAAGTTCAGATCATGCAAAATAAAATACTGAGGCAAATAGCCAATATTCTTTAGAATATTAGAAACGACACGCAACATAGAGGCTTAAGTGTTCCAAAAATTTTGGAACATCTCCATAAGATCATCATATTTTATTTAAAACAACTAGATTCATTACATAGCATAGCTAATAAAACCTAAAAGGCAATATTAGCAGTAAAATGGCTAAAACTAATTATAAAATATCTAGAACTAGCTAGAAAATAGCTATATCTAGCTATAAAATAGCAACAACAAGCTATAAAAAAGCTACACCTAGCTGTAAAATAGCTACAACTAGCTATAAAGTAGCTACAACTAGCTATAAAATAACTAGAACTAGCTATAAAATAGCTTTAACTAGCTATAAAATAGCTTCAACTAGCTATAAAATAGCTTCAACTAGCTATAAAATAGCTAGAACGAGCTATAGAATAGCTAGAAGTAGCTATAAAAAAGGTAGCATTTGTTTTGTTTTTATTTAAAATGACATTCATAATCACATTTCCAAAAATTAAAAAAAAAAAGTTTTATATACGCATTTTTAATTTTTTTTTTTTCGTTTAATTCCTACGTTTTATTTAAAAAATTTAAATGGATTTTTTTTTTTAAATAAAATTTTTTTTCGAAAATTTCTTGAAATTTATACAATTCATTTTTTACAGCTTAAAACAGATTTAACAATTAATATACGCATAGTTTCAGTTTTTTTTTATATTTTGCATTGATTGATTAGTTTTTAGGCGGTATATTGGATTTTAGTAAATTAAAAGCAGAAAAAACACCATTACCAGTTTAAAATATTAGTAAATATATAGGTACTAAAAATTTATTTAGCTAAAATTCCTTCAGTATTTATGTCTTAAAATTGTTATTGCTTTTTCTATAAAAAATTGTTGGGGAAAATTTTTTGTTACATAAAAATTGGTTTTGTGTGTTTTTTTTATAGTATTTTAAACTCTTCTGTCACTAAATTGAAAAAATTTAATTTTTTTGCGTAAATAAATTGTAGCAAAATATTCTTAAAACAAGGAAAATGTTATCTTCGGTAGAACCGAAATTCTGATGGGCACTTTTGGACACCAGTGTCGTGCTCAGCGCATAAAAAATACAGCGGAACCAGTCTCATATCAAAAAATGTATATACTTTATACGAATTTTTCAGGCCTGTGTAACATTTTAAGCTTTTATTTAAGCGAAAGTGGAAGTGTCTAGCATTCCATTTCACTTTTTGTCGAGATGTCGAAACGTTTCGATTTCTGTCATTTAAAATATATCAAACTCCACAATGCAGATATCTAGTTTTAACAGAAAAAACAAAGTTTTCTTTTGACCTGATTTATTGGCTTGTTTATAAACCCCAAACGTTTGAAAAGAAGTCAGACAAATTGATTAGTTTTATTATCTATTAAATCGCAAGCCCAATTTTATGGAAGAGTATAAAATCGTCGACAATGCCGAACGTCTGCAATTTACTTTGTTTGTTTGTTTGATTTACCTGTATAATGATTTTTTTCTATTGTTAATTAAAATTCCATATGTTTTATTTCATTCTTTCGTTATATACAATTTTAAAAATATATATTTAATTTTTTTTTTTTTAATAAAATTGAGCAAAATTAGTTACTTGATTAATTTGGCCATAACGCTGATTATATTGTATGATTATGTCTTAATTAGTTTTTTTTTTTGTTAGCTATCCTAAAAATGTATTTATTTTATTCATTTTTTTTTCTCTTTTCTAATAATTTTTAATAAATAACTTATCTAACAATTCTTTTTTTTTACTTTAGTTCCATTATATTGTATATATATATAAATATGATACATATAATGCTGCACCATTGCATTTTATAATTAAGCTTTTTATATACATACAATTCAATTATATAGTTTAAGCATATTTAGTTAGCACACACAGGAAGCTTATTCTTATTTCGTGTATATATATAAAACTTCTTTTTTTAGATACATTAATGCTTTATATAATGGAATTTTGTTTTTTTTTTTTTTTCTTTGTAATAATGATATGCGACTGTAGATTGATTATGAAGAAAAGCTATTAAATTGAATTAAAAAAAAAAAAAACACGAATGAAATTTCTTAATTAAAAATATAACACGTTCTCATCATTTTTTATATATTTATGTTTTAATTTATTTGCTACATTTATCAAAATATCTATAAAATATTTACTCTCGACATTAAATATATTTATATATTAAATGTTTATTTATTTTTTAATTATATATTACATTTTACAACCATAGTATTTGCTTAAGGCAAAAGAAAAGAATTTAATAAAAACAATAAAAAAAAAAAAAAAAATAAAAGAACTTGAGCAATAATTTAAACAATAAAAATTTACAACAAATTAGTAGTTTTGAATGAAACAAAAAAAAAAAAAGAATAAATCTATTTTGTTAACTTTACAATTATTTAGTCTAGGAATGATACTGGCGTTTCTAATGCATTTAATTACATTTATATATTTGAATGTTTTTAGTATAAAGGATATCCATTTTCTTTTATTTATTTATTGGTTCAAGCCTAGTTGCTTTCATTTTGCTTTGCTCTTATGACACACATTACAACAACGAAGACGACGACAACAATAATAATAATTATATGAGAAAGAATTCCTTAAATTAAGCAGGCAATTGAATAATCGTTTAAAACAATTTCAAAATTGCTTCATTTTGCTTTTAATAAATGCCAATATGTTGGTACTTTTTTGTAAGTTTATATTTTTACAATATTTGATTTGATTTTCTTTACTTATTTTGACCAATTTTTTCGTTAGGTTTTGCGAAAATTGTATTTCTATTTATATATTTATGTTTTTTTATATGTATGTATGCGGGGAATACATTTCGCTACATTTTATCAAATTTAACTTAACTTCAGCTACTTCCCTTCATAAGAGTAGATGATGCACAAAAAAACAATTAAAGTTAACTAAATCATATTTATACACTAACTAACTAACTAAAACTAATATTTATAGTCACCAAAAATTTTATAAATTGCAAAACGTTCTATTTACTTTTATACAAATTGCTCTTTTTTTAACTAACTAAAATGGAATTTTAAATATTTTTTCGATATTAACGTTAAAAATAGTTTGGAAGTTCTTTTTTGTTTTTGTTTTTTTACGTTAATTTTCGCTTTGTTTAAAATCCAATCGAACACACACATGCACATGCATACACACAATGTTAATTACATACTATATAATATAGTAAATAATAACAACTAATGCGCCTGCCATTTAAATTTAGACTGCATAAGCCATTGCTGTCCCTTGGAATAGTCGCAGGCACGCAATAATGGCGTGCTGGCATCATCTCGACTGGCACGTTGCAGACATTGTCCGGTATTAGTGTGTCGTATCGATTTGTCCTGTAGTAGAAAATTGTTCAGATTTAAATTTAATTGAATTAAATTAAAAAAGTTAAGCATAGTGCATACCTCCGCATCATAGACCCATTCTTGATTTCCGCCCATATTATGACAACGTATCATATTCACTTGGCCATTCTGTGTTGCTGCATCGAGACAAAGATCATCGGACATAATCTGTTGTCGTTTCGTATAGGCAAATACTTGATTGCCTCCCAGGCCGTGACAGTAGCTAATGCCCACACGTTCATTGTATTTACGACCCATAGTGTCAAGGCAAGTTTCTGTTTCAGCATTACGTATCTGTAAAAAAATGTTTATTAATTTATTTTCGCAATTCTTCTAAATTCATGGCCAACATTTTTTGATTATAAAACATTGAAAAATACTATATTATTTGGTTACAAACACGACTTTTTTCGCGCTTTGTACCAAATACTTAATATATGTATAACTTACCTCGCCTAGATAATAGTAATCAAGTGGCATCAAACTCTCCGGATAGATATTTTCCAAGTACCAACGGAAGCTTTTACAGCGTAGACGTTCACGCAATCCTTTGCGATCACTCACATCACCTGCGGATGCCTTTCGTGCACCTTTTGATTAAGAGATAAAAAACATATATGTTAAATAATGAGATACTCAGGCGTACATAGTTATTTGGTAATGATAATTTAGTGTGTTAAAAACAAAAAACATCTACTTTTAAATGTGCTTAATTTTTACGAGTATTTTTTGGTATTTTTCTGTACAAGTAAATTTTGTTTAAAAACTTGTTTTGTGCTCATGAACTACAATAGTTTACCATGTATATAAATATAAAATAAACATTACAATTAAAATATATACACAAATTTCATGCATGCAGGATATTAAAGCGTTTCCAAGAAGCCCAATAATTAAAATGCTTATAAACTAATACTTGCGCTGGGTGCAGGACACAAACGAAAAACATTCATTGCGGTGATATAAATAATTAAATATAATAATAATAAAAAAAAAAATTGGCGTTCCAAATAAAGTTTTATATATGAAATAGTATAACAGAGATACAAGAGATGGGTGTAGAGAAATAAAATTTTGGAGCAGATGCAGCATACAAACTCACAATCAGACTGAAAATACAATTTTATAAATATATATTTAGAAGCTGCATGAAACATAAAAATATTTTATATAAATGCAACAGTTGCAAACAGAGAGAGAAACAGAGAGTGTAAGGACAAAGGTACAATCATAACAACATTTGCAAAAAAAAAAAAAAAAAATTATAATAATTATAATATTTTAAGACGATTTAAACTAATATATTTCTTTTTTGTTTGCTTATTTCCTTTTTTAGAGAGAATTTGAGAATTTGATTTAACCTGGATAAAAACTGTAGTAAAACTCTTTCCAGTCGTCAAGCCAGACTTCAACAAGTCGCGCATTATTATGATTAACTATCTCCGTTGTGCCACCGGGAAATGTGTATGGCGTTGACTTACGAAAAACGTGACCGACACGCGAACATGGCGCAATCTCAAGCACGCCGCCACACATCCAGACCTACACACGCGGCAAATGAAGTGAAATATTGGTGTTTTGCGTTAAGAACTTTAAAAACTAGCCGAAATGGTTTACATAAGAAAATAAATGTTTGCAATAAATGACAAAATGAGTAGTGGAATAGGGGAATTAATCTAACCAAGCGCTTTAAACGTGTTACTGCGTTGCTTCAGTACTTTTTTTGCCCTGTGTAAATTGTAAAAACTTAAAATTTATAATTAAAAAATATTAATAACAAAAAATATTAGAAAACATAAAAAAATAACATTGCCAATTCGAATTTAAAGTTAACACAATTTTTTGGCTTAAACAAACTTAAACTAATTAACGTATTATTATTATTATTTAATATTATATTTAATTTTTAGCAATGATTCGTGTTAGTCATTAAGTGATTTTACCTCGTGTGTCAATAAATAAGAAACTATTTTTTCTTAGCATATGAGCACAAAAATCAAGAACATTTAGAATATTAAAAAAAAATAATCGAAAAGTTCAAATTCGAATAAATTTGGTGCTGCTAATTTATCAATTCAAAATATAAAAAAAGATAGAACATCGGTTTAACCGAAGTTTCACATATCGACACACTTCAAAAGAACGACTAACTTGGCTTTCTAAAGCTGAATCAAGTTCTAATATGCTTGTGCTCTGTCGGCACTTTCAAGCTTATCGAAGGAATCGATAAAAGGTCTGAGCCAACTCTAGCTCCCAGCCACAATTGGGCTAGGACACAAAAGATACATTTTTGGATCATAGTACTTGTTTTCCCTTTTTTAATTATTTAACTAAAGATTGAAATTGTTTTGTATATTTTCTCATATATAATTGCCTTAAGATATCTAACGAGTGCCCTGAGAAATTTAAGTTTGAAGTATGGTGGTTCCACCTTTTAGATTCTCCGAAATGGACTGACGGACATGTCTAAATCGACTGGTTCGATAAAAAGTATTTGAAACAAACTTAAAGAAAAAAAAGACCGTAGCACAAATAATAATAATAATATTCTTTTGAAATAGTGTGCGATTGGGTTTAAAAAAAAAAAAAAAAAACAAAAACAGCAAACGTCTTATTTTTCATATTCAGTGTAACAAATGCTTTGTACGCTGAAGCAAAATAGCGCGTGTGGATGTTTGCTGGGTTGCTTTTGTATACACAAAATATGCAGATTTTTCCTTTTGTTAGTGTATTAAAAACTAAATAAAATATTGAAGAGAAACAACAATTAGTATTTTTCATTTTAGCGGTTAAAAAAAAAATTATGTAAATAAAAAAAAAAAGCATTTAAAATTAAGAAACGAAATTAGTTGCGTTAAAAAAATTGTTTTAGATACTTTTGGTGAGTAGTATTAGCAGCAGAATAAATTAAAAAAGCGTAGTAAACGAGTATATGCTCGAATCTGCGAACCTGTGCTCATTGCATAATAAAAATCACGCCATTCGTCCAGCCAAACCTCAGCCACGCGTGCCGCATTGTGTAGCACAATGTTGGCCACGCCACCTGGGAATGAATACGGCGATTTATCGCGGAAGACATGACCCACATGCGAACAGGGTATAATTTCTAAAATGCCACCGCATTGCCATATCTGCACAGCACAGCACAGAACATTGCGCGTTCATAAAGTTACGATTATGAGAATTTTTTTTTTTGGAAAATTAAAATAATTAAAAAAAAATTAAATATGCATAAAGAAATAAATATAAAATATATATTATGATGTCACAGCTGCTTGGCTAAGCTAGACTAAGCTGAAAAATTGGTTGAGGAAAGGTTGTGGGAAAGAGATTTTTTGAGAAGTACAGCGTTACGCGGTACACTTATGTGCTTACTCTAAATGACATCTCGAGATTCTCGCCACCCCAGATATCCATGCCCTCATCGTATGAGCCAATTTCATAGAAATACTCTTTATCAATGGAGAAAAGTCCACCTGCCATGGTGGGCGTGCGCAACGGCGCAGTGCGATCGTTATTGCGGCGCGTCATCTCGCGCTGAGGAACACGATACCTAAATTAGTAATAAATGTAGTACTACAAAATACTTCAAGTATGCAAGTAATAATCATATGGCTACCATCTAAAATTGAGTTTCCAATTGAAACCACCCCACGTTGAGTCAGATGCAGTTATATACTCGAATGTATCATCCGAAATAACATCAATAATGGGACAGACGACAGTACGACGATTTTGTACAATACGCGCCAGCAGTGGTTCCAGCCAACCCTCAGTGCATTCACAATGTGCATCCAGAAATGTGATTACCTCGCCCTGTAACAAAAGACAAAGGAAATTTAAGTCAAAATTTGTAACATTTGAGTTTTCACAGCAGCATTTACGCACCGAAACATGCTCCGCACCAAGCAAACGTGCGCGTATCAGTCCTGAACGTTTCTCCGTGCGCAGCACGAACGTATGCACTGGCAGTGTCGCTACATAATCTTCCAGTTTTTTGCCCAGAAAATCACGTTCACTTGCATCATCAACAAGTATAATCTCTTTAAGCAGCGCGCGCGGTGAACGATTTATAACGCTCCATACGGTACGCAAAAGCGTTGTCCACGCTTCATTGTGGAATACTATCACAATTGAAGTTGTTGGAAGTTTCGATGCATAATGCTTCTTCTTTGCAACTATTAAGAAAATTAAAAATTAATACATTAAGAATAAAAAAAAAAATTATTTGTTAAACTTACTTTTCGTGTCGCACATCCGTCAATGAACGATTTAACGAGATCATATCACTTGCCAGCAGATTGAACTGATTCTCTTTAAATTTCTCACGCATTAAATCTTTCATATCGGCGGGTATTTTAACTGGTTTGCCTAGCTCGCCGGGTTTACCCTTTGCCTCGCGTACCGTTGGCGCCTGGAACCATTTTTTCAGTATTATGCTGCGATATGTCATCGAAATGCCACCTGGTGCAAATCCAGCGCCAATAATGCCACCACTATCGCCATCGATAGATTTCTCTGTGTTGATTTCATTGTCATCGACGAGCGCGCCATCGTCAACGAATTTCTCTGCATGCGGCAGCTATAAAGTGAAAAGTAAAACGATTAATCAAAATGGACAGACAGAACAGACAGACTGCTGTGGTTAAATAGAGCAAAGTTTTCGGTATACTGGCACTTATGGTACTAATAGCAACAAAACCAATGACAACACATGATTTCTAACCTAAGTGAAATTCTTCTTACACAGACCAGGCCAAGTTCAAATGCAGCAGCGCGTTGCGGCGGTACCAACTTAAAACTATGATTTATTACGCTATTAATTATGCTTATACGAGTATGCTGAGGCTGCTGATCTTATGTTACTACGGCTGCTGCTACTATTGTTATTGTTGCAGTCAAGCGCTGTGCGCCAGTGCACAAAGTTTATAAACCAAATAAAACGCACATCCACCAGTAAAGACCGCTGCTCTTGTATAAGGTTAATTAAAATGTTACACACCAAAAGGCCGACGACAAAATTTTCCTTCTGCTTGTCGCCTTGAATATTTAAACTGCTTTGCGAAAAATTTCTTACAATTAGTTTTGCCTTGGCTTGGACGTACTACTTACCTCCACATCGTACTCCCCCGCTGCGCTTACAACGCCAGCCATCCTTGCCAATACAATCTGAATAGTGTGCTATTAGCACAAAGTCCACAATGACCCAAACCAATGAGGTGAGTAGCACAATACGGCAGGTATTTGAGCGCATGCGACCGCGCAGTTTACGTGTGAGACTTAACATTGACATGTGTATGGCTTATTTGGTAAAGACCACAGCGACGACGACTACTAATGCTAAATTATGAAGCGTATTGGACGACGCCTGTGTCCGTTTGTTAGTTGACTATAAGCTTGAGCGTTTGTCAGGATTGTCGTCCAAGGAATTTACACTTAGCACCGCAAATGTTGCCAACGTAAAAGTTTCTGTTGCCGCCAATGATGAAGATGTTGTTGTGCTGCTACAGTTTAAAGCGAAATTTGACATGCGTTCCGGTTAAAGAGTTGCACAGGAACTGTGTGTATGGTTAGTATAGCATAATATATTTAATGCTTTCAAATGCTTGTCTTAGTGACTCTTTAATGCGTTTAATGATGTGGTACTTTCAAATTATTTTACTCTTCTTCTCTTTAGTTTTGTGCTACTTAATTTAACTGCGATATCGGTTGTTGCTGTTGTTGCTGAGATGTTGCTTGGATATGTTGTTGTTGTTTTGTTTCTATATGATTTTTTGTTGTTTTTATGAGTTAATTTATCATGCTACACTACTAGTTTTTAACTTCGTCATCTGTATATATGTTTGGCCTAGTTTTTGTTAGTTCTATGTTGATCAGCCTTTTAAGTTAAGCATACGCCTAGTTGTCCACACAAAGCTTCTTCTCCAAATTGCTTCGTTTCGTTTCACGCTATTTCCACTTTTTTTATTTTTTTATAGTAATTACTTTTCATTCATTTCAGTTAGGAAGTGCCGAACCAACACGCTTTACAATTTTAGTCAGTCAGTCAGTCTGTTTGTCTGTCTGTCGTCCGTCTTTCTTTCTGTCAGTCGGTTAGCCGGCGTTGCGCAGCCAACTAGTGCAAAAATTATTACGTTTGGCACATTGGAGATTTGGACGCTGCTTTCAGCAAATATTGCTCTCGAACTATTATCGCTTTCTCACTTATTACACACTGGCGCGCTTGGTCAGAGCTTCAGTTTCATTTGTTTTCGCTTGAGCCGCACGAGACCTTGAAAATTATTCAACTGCAAAGAAACGAGAAGGGAGAGACTTAATGAATAGTTTGTATGCAAAAAATTGTGTTAAAAATGAAAGTTTATTTTAGCTTTGCTATTGAACAAAAAAAAAAAAGTGGAAGCAATTATCTAATTACAAACAAACAAAAAAAAAAAAAATATATGTTGATTTACATCACATCTGCAATGCTCTACAAGTAACTCTACAAAGCTTGGATTGGAATTTCAGAACCGAGCCTAACTTGATTCCTATACGTTTTTGGTTTTATTAGAATGACATCTACTGTGTTCAGACTAGAGATGGGGATGAGCCCGACCCAATACGAAAAAAAAAAAAGCCCAGTCCAGTCCGAATCGAAATTTTTTTAAAAAATTTATGAAAAATGTATATTTTAATAAATACTTTTTTAACTATTTACTAACCATTTCACGTTAGGCTAGTAGGTTGATGCCTTGCCAATGGTTTTGAATGTTCTGGGTTTAGTTCCCGTGTTCATCGATTAAATAATTATTTTATTATAAAATATTATTTTATAAAGAATATATAGTTTTGAAAATCGCTATCCATTTAGACGAGAAGTCATTTAATATATTAATCGTAAGAAAAAAAGAAAAACAAACTGTGTATATATTTTTTTTTTGCCTTTCGTGTTTTTTGTGCTTTTTTGGGCCGACGAACACGAAAAACTAAATGGGCCACGAAAAAAGCCCAGCCAATGCCCCATCTCTAGTTCAGACCATTCCCAATATACTTGACAAAGATTGTTCGACTAATTTGTAATGAATTTGAAAGTAATTGTTTCGTTTCAAATGGAAATTTTGCTGAACTGTTTTTATTAAATATCAAACTAATAAATTTTTTTATATTTAAATAAATCTGAGCCTGTGTATAGAGTTCGGATGGATAAAATTTTTAAACTTTATAAATATATCTTTAAATTAAATTATTTTAACAATTCAATTTAATGGAAAGAAGGCGAATACCAAATCAAGTTATTATCAAATATATTTTCCAAATTTTTAATTCAAAAAGATGCGTTAAGGTTAATATTTAATATCTAATTATTGGTATTGTAGTTAGTCATTATAAACATTATCGAATACTTTTTTTTTTTATTTTAAAAGATGAATATTAAATAAAAATATTTCAAATAAAATATATAAACAAAAAAAAAACTTAAATTTGCAACACCGGAAATAAATTACAAAAATAGACAACAAATAAAAAAAAAAGATTTGGAATAAGAATTTTATAATATCGACAAATCAACTGCTAAGTACGAAACTACAAAATACCAAATAGACAAACCGGCTAAAAGTGTTGAAAAAAAAGTAGCAGAGAAGAAGAAAAAAAACTCAAAAACAAAACAGTTAAACAACAACAACAACGTTAGAGCCATATTAACGGTATCGAATAACGTGTATTTGAGTCATTCACAAAACACGCGCGGCACACCACACCACATTCTCCTCGTTTCAAATACCAAGAAAACGTCAAAGAAGTAACAACGAAAAAAAAAAAACGAGATACAAACTAAATTGACAAAAAAGAAAAAAAAAAATGCAATGGCTAAAACCGCAACAGTAAAAGATAAACAAGTTTTGAAGCGCGTGTAAAGTGTGGATTGAAGTGCATGTCGTATGGTGGCGTTTTTCCAGCACGCTGCACTGACAACAGCCACAGCAGAACTGAAAAACTGAAAAACAACAGCTACAAAAAAAAAATATTGTAGATATAGATACAAATGTGCATAACCAACCAGAACAGCTTTAAATATGGCAACGACAAACAAGATAAGCCAAGCCAAAATGCAGAAAAATGCAACAGAGTTATTAAAGAAAATAAAAATCATTGGGCAAATGCGAAAACATACCAAAAAAAAAAAAATAGTCAAATGAAAACAAGTTTTATACTAGAAATATTATTTATCGTTCGTTTTACGCCTCTTGACATACTGCGACGCGTACAGTGGGGTTTCGAGGGTCAAACGTGATATATACGTGTTTATGTGTGTGCATGGTATGCGAAAGGTCGGGGGACTCATGTATGAAAACTTTGACGGAGCACCGCAAAGCAGAAATACAAAAAAAAAAAAAAAAAAAACAAGTTACTAATCCGTACAAATTACTTTGTACAATAATAGTATCTGACGGTATAAAAAAAAAAAACAAAATATGCTTAAACAGAGATGAGATGATATTAAAGTTTTGTGATTGACTTAAGTACGCAAAACTCATTAAATGCGAAAAAACCCGTTTTTTTCCTGAGAGTCTGATTTATGAAACAAAAAACAATAATTTTACAAATAATAAATATGTATTTAAAAATGATGCTCAATAAACATTTTTAAAACAAGATCTTCAATAAAAATACAATGGAGAAAAACTGCAGTCGGAAGACTACAAAATACCAGGCAGACTTCCACCCAGTCTTATGTTTGATTGTATCTTTTTTGAAGACCAGTGACTCAAGAAAGTTCGCAAAATCTGGAAAACAGGTTTATTTACCGACACTTTAAATGAACAGAGGTCCATAAATGCACAAACTTCACGAACAAAAGTTTGAAAAATGTAACCTGTTCAATTACTCCTGATATTGAGTACTCTATACCATTTAATTTATTACTGTCATCTGTCAAAATTTGACTACCACTTCATGAATAATTTAAAGTTTTTTTGCTTAACAAAAAAACCATCAAGTGTTCAACTATTTAAACAATATGCAGAAAATATTTTATTTATTTATTTTTGTTAAATTTACATAAAGCTTAAACAAAAAAAAAAAAACAGTAATCTTTATTCAATCAACACGCTGCTTGTTTTTAATCTACAACGGCTCAAGTTCAGCTACTCGTGCGATGCATTTAAGCTGCTTATTTTTCATCAACAAAAAATTTCAAATTTATTTATTTTTTTTTTTTAATTTTAAATATGTTGAAAATTTAATTATGTGCGAATTATTTTTGTATAATAAAAAAAAATTCTACATTTTAATATTGATTAAAATTAATAGCAAATGGACAAAAGCGCAAATGCGAATGTCGAATATTTGACAAGCTTAATTCTATTTAATTTTTGTCAGTTTAATTAACCAAAAGAATTTTCACGTCAATTTGGAAAACATGTTAAACCGAAATATTGACAAATTTTTCGGTTAAATTATATAAATAACGGCGACGTTGGCAGCGAAGCCAATTAATTTGAAATTGCAACTCAAAACTTTGACTCAAATAATTTTATGAAAAAGTGTGCGGAAGCAATATTTTTTTAGTTTAACTAAAATAAGTACACGTAATGAAATAATCGAGATGTCGAGATGTCGTGGCACATCAAGATAATTAAAATGTTAACAATAAATAGTTCACGTCAAACATTTACGATAAATAAACTTAATAAACTAATGCATTTTTGTTGTTGATACTTAAAATTTCGGTTTAATTTAAAAAGTTTATTTGTATAAGATTTTTTTTTTCCTTTATTTTGATAGTGTTGAAACTCTACAAATTTAAGTTTTTTTGATGAGACGGATCAATTTATCTATATCCGTCAGTCTGTCAGTCACAACAATGACCTTTTGCCGTACTATTTGTTGCAAAACATTTATTAGATGAAGATATAAAGATATTGGGCTGAAATTTTAAACTTAAGCTGTCCAACGACTAGGTTAAGTTCGAAAATGAATGCGCCACGCCCATTTTTTAAAGCCCCCACAAGTTTAGCGATTTTATTCAGATGTTCTTGTTTAAAAATAGTAATTATTTATGAATGTACTTTGCGCCCAATTGGGTAAAAACATTTCTTTTGACAACCAGGGTCAAAACCAAAACCCATAAGTTTGTACAACTTAGGTTCCACGAAGTTAGCTGTTTTTCACTTTGGTTTTTTTATTTAATAATTAAATAAAATTTAGTCTTGGCTATTCAAGACCGATCAATTTTGTCTATTATCACTTTAACCACAATAATGAACCACAACCGTACTATCATCGAAGACCGATGGGTCCAATGTATATATCTTGGAGAAACAGTAGCATCATATTATAATAACACCCCAAGCATCTAAAAGCAGTATTTAAAGTATCCAAGGTAGTTCAGGTAGGAAGTTCTTGTAATGAAATTAATAAATTAACTTTGCATTAGATGGCATTCTCAAATGAGGGTTTGGTTAAAATCAAAGCACTTCGGGTTCAACTATAAATATATAAAATTGAATTTTGATATACAAATAACAAATTCAACAATAAAAATACTAAATTCTGTTCACTTGTTCTTCCATTTTAAGAGACTAAACTGTTTTATTCTCTCAACTTTTTATTAAATTACACTGTGCGACAAAAAAAAATTTAATCCATGTTTTATAAAAGAGCCTTTAGGTCTGATCGAGTAAAAAAATCTATATACTTTGAATTTTCGGGAGACCTCCAAAATCGGAATTTAGGGTAAAAAAAACTGATAATTCCCTATATATCACTTATAGGGTTATAATTCAGTCACTTACGAACCGTACTGTGAGTGCTCTAACCTCATTGTTCTCAAAATTCAAAGTGATTAAAAAAATATACAGATATATACAGATTTGTAATCTGCAGAAATATTCTATCAGAAAAAAACTAAACATTATAAATCAGACCTTGTATTATTGAAACGGGGTGACCGTCTCATGCAATTGTAATCGCAATTTTAATCACATTTTTTTTTGCCGTCATACTCATGCATTAATGTACATATGTATATATAAATGTGATTTTTTTTTATTAAATCGCTTCCATTAAATAAAAAAAAAATATTGTATAAAAACATTAACACTTAATTATAATTAAATTTATACTAATTGAATCAATTGAAGTTGAAATGGTTGAATGCCAAAAGACATAAAACTGAAACTGTTATACAAATGCAATGCACGCATAACTTTCGCTCAAGAGAGAAAGAACGAGAGAAGAGCGGGAATGAAGCAAAACATTACAACTAAGTTGAAGTGAGTGAGACGTATCGAATCAGTTGATAATGAACTTGTTGTTGTATGGCTTATCTTAATGCTTCTAAAAGGGCACAACACATACATAAGAACGCAGCTTAGTAGCTGCAGATGAGTTCTTTATTGCGAGGGCTGTTATATACGTAAATATTCAAACTGATAAACCCAATTTATTTTTATCCGATAACGTACAATCCAAGGGCAGTATCTATTAGTGGTTTATCAGTTTGAATAGTTAAAGAATTGTGTAATAGCGGTGCGTAAAATGATACTGATACTGCATTGGGATTTAATACGATAAGCAATATTTTATCTCGCTGCTAAATATAATTTAAATTAGTTTACTAACCTTTTTGTTCTTGTTTATGGGGTGTTCCAAAATGTTATTCTTATTGAAGTCGTTTTTTGCAATAACGCTGTTTTTTTGTTGTTGATATTTTGAGTTTTATTTTTTCAAACTAAAATAGAAAAAAAATAAGAATTAACAATAAAATATTTTTAATGTGTATTTATTTTTAAAATAGATAAAACATTAATTTCTGTCTGCTTATATTACAGATAATTTTTTTTTAAATAAACCTTCAAGTACCTACATACATATATATTTATTATCTTTATGTGTAGCAAATAATTCTTCGAGAAACCAATTTCAAACAAGATTAATTTAGATATTTTTAATAATATAATTAGTTTTTGTTTAAGACTTTGTAGAATTGAACAAATAAATCAGAAAAACTAAAGCGATAGCGTGGAGCACAGCAGGAAAGTATGAATAGAACTAAAAATATTTTTTTTATTGAAATTCCAGCTACCAACCGCGACGGTAGAATAAGTTGCAGTTTTGAGTACAATACAAATGAAGAAAGCAGAAAAAAATATATAAATTTTCTAGCGGTTAAAAAATAATCAACAAAAGTTAAAAATTTAATCAATTTAATATTTTTTAGAACGACCAACTTGCGCAAAGATGTTTTTCCTTGTTTTAATTCTATATTTTTCTAATTTTCGCTTCCACTCACTCCTACGCAAGTGCATAACTATTTGCAAGCGCTCTCTCTTTCGCACTTAATTTCTCAGTTTTAGTTTGTTACTATTTTTCTGATAAGCGAAACGGAAACATTTATTTTGTTTCAAAAAAAGTTTGAGCGGGAAACCCTAGTGGAAGGGAGATAGAGAAGTAAAAAAAAAAAACAACGCATAATTTTAAACTTAGAGAACGTCAATTATACTAAGTGCGCTCAATACTCAATAAAATTGTTTTTATCTTTGAAGCTATCAGCATCTGCGATATGAGACAGACACAACCGCAAGATGCTATTTCTGCAATTCCATTGAAGCTTTACACTTGAAGGACATAGTAAGAACTTTAATTGTCAATTAAAAGGAAAAATTCTGTTACAGACACTTGCTTGCCGGTTTGTTGTACAATTGTCAACAGTTCTGGAACTTGATGGCACAATAAATTCAATGACTATTATATACCAAAAAAAAAAAAAAACTACGAGAAGAATTTTATCGAATTTTACCGAAGATTTTGCAATCTTTGACATTTTTTTTGTTGGTTTTGCAAAATTAGAAACTAAAAAAAATATTCTAATAAAAAAAATGATAAAAAAAAAAAAACAACTAAAATAGATACTATCTTTTATCTATTACCGCTTTTAACAAAGGAAGTTTTTATCGTTGTCATCGTTACTGTTGATTGATTTCAAATAAAATTGCGACAAAATGTAAAACGTTTGCGTTCATTCACTGACATAGATTTTCATTCAAACAAATTATTTTACGCTGACAAGACATACTATACAAAGCAACAAATTGCTTAATTAATTAATGTTTATGTTTGTTTGTCATTATTTTCTTATTGTGGTTGTTGTTGTAGTAAATAGAAGGTCATAGGCTACGAACAACAATAATAAATGTTATTAGCTGACTGCTCAACTGTGTCGAGCATTTCAGTGATTCGCAATATATCATTTTTTTTATTTGTTATTTAATGAGCGAAAAAAAAAAGAAAATTTTGCAAGAGTTATGGTAATTTAATTAACCATTTAAAAAATTAAGATCTATTGCGTTTGATGGTTAAATTGGACAATTTATTACATTTTTGTATCTTGCATACAACCGCTAATATGTTATATTAGCCCGATCCTTATCATATCGATAGTGTTCACTTAGGTGGACATTGGTATTGATTTTACAAAATTTTAATTGAATTCATTCAGAAATATTAAATGTTTTCAAACAAAAACTGGAAAATGGGCGGTAAAAAGTTTTATGGGGGCTAAATCTAAAAATGGGCTTGGCACCTTGGTTTTGATATTGGATGACATAAGAAGTATTTTTACCTTATTTGGAGTGAATATAAATAAATAATAAATATAAATAATACCTATTTTCATACAAAAACTCGGAAACTGGGCGGTATATTTGTATGGGAGAAATGGGTGTAGCAACTTGATTCTGAAATACAAACTGCCTAGGACCAGAAAAAGCTTAAGTTTAAAGTTTCAGGTCAATATCTTAAAAAAATTTTGAGTAAAACGCATCGCAACAGACATACGGACATGGCTAAATCAATTGGTCTCAGCAAGCTGATCAAGACTATATAATACTTTTTGGGGTCTCCGATGCCTCCTTTAATGCGTCACAAACTTTCCGACGAACTGATAATAATCCCTCACACTATGTTTGGCGGGTATAAAAATTCAATTTTTTTTAATTTACAACCAGTGTTGCCATAAAAACAATGGAAAAAATATGTCATTTGAAATAAACGACATTCAAAACCTTTATGATATTTTAGCTGTTAATTTTCACATTTTATTTTATATTTTTTGAGACTTCTTATGTCATATCATATCAAGAACACTAATACTTAATACAGCAGTTTTTTTCGTTTAAATAATAAAAAAAAAACAGTCATAATAAAACATGTCAACAAACACAAAATACAGATTCATTACATCAAATTAAAAGCAAAACACTTCACGTATCAAAATTTTATAATCATGCGTTTCTGTGTGTATTATAGTATTCCCAAATCAAACACAGATTGTATGAAAAAACAATAAAGTCTGTGTTTCAATTAATAATAATAAAAAAAAATAAATAAATAAAAAATAAAGGCGTATTTATACACTATTCGTATTTGTTCAGTGGCAACAACGTTGAATGTCATCTGCGGTTGTAAAAAGCACCAAGCAACAATCAGACTCGCATATAAATTAAAAGCCAATTGTTTAAACAAATCAAGACACGATGACGCTCATGGATCATCGGCAAGCAGCAGCAAAGGCAGTGTAAAAGCAATTAAAGCGTGCGAATGTGCAGCAGAGAAGTTAAGCAGGAAATCAACTAAAAATTTAACGGGAATGACGAATAAGAAGGCGCAGTTTGTGCTGCATAAAAAAAAGTTCACAAGTGATAAAACCCAAAAGAAGGAGGCCAAAGGCGCAACACTTCATAAAAATTCTAGAAGCAGATTTCGTGTTTGATGTTGATGACGAATTAATTAAATGATACTTATATATAGTATATGTATGTACATATATAAACACTTAAATATTGCAGCGCCCACCGGCTCCGGCATTCAACACATAATATGAGTAAACCAAGTTGAATGAACTATGCTACTCTGCTAACGGCGCTGTCAACTTAGTTAACAATGTTAAGGATAGAGTGAGAGCGAAGATGTCGCGCGATACACTATCCGAAAAAAAATACATAAGCTTAATGCTAATTTATACAGCTTTAATATTGAATTTTATTATTTAAATTAAAACAACTAAAACGTGTGAACAAGTTTATACGTCATTTATGTGAATTTAATTATATGTTTTTTTTTTTTTTTACTAAAAATAACAATAATTGAATTTATTTTAAACTGTAAAAGAAATTTTAATTTGCTATTATTTCTTAAAATAATGAAAAATGTCAAAAAAAATATATCATATAGTGACAGTCGTTTTTATGTAGACACAATTGTTTTCACGTCTACAATTGTTAAATTGAACAAATATTTAACAAAAATTCAATGTCAAGTTAGTCTGTTTCAAAAATTTTACCTGAATGCTAAATATTAACAAACAGTTTAAGCTTAAGAAGTTTTCAATTTTTACCTTAGAATTTTATGCTGCTTGACCTTAACCTTCTTATCGTAAATTCCTTAGGTACATATAGGAAATACCTTGGTTTTAAAATGGAGCACTTTATTTGTGAGTCTGAGTTTGTTTTTTATGTGATAACTCTAGTCAAGTCTACTCGTAGACTTGTTATATGTAATATAAACTTGAATGATTGAGTTATTATAAAAGAAAATACTATATATAGTACGTTTATGGTACAGAACAATAACAAGTACCAAATATAATTTAAAGCTCTAAATGTAGTAAAGCACTAAAGATTCCCAGTCTAAATAATTAATACACAATTAGGGCGAACTGTTTTAAGATTGCGAATTAATATTTCTGTATTACATATTATGGCATTTTGAAAAATGTATCTAAAAAAGTCTTCAAATGCTTTAACGACAAAAAAAAGAAATGTATATTTTGACGAATTAAAACTAATCCGCTTATCTCGCTCACAATCACAGATTGCTTCAACAAGCAAAAGAAAATTCTTAATTATGTTTCTACATAGCAATTATTTCCAGAAATGAAGAACTAATTCAAAATGTATCTAAACAATGCACGTATTCGTACCAAATACATACTTATTTAGTGCGAAAAATACCGTTTCAGCAATTAACAAACAATATCCTTGTTGTCAACTCTTGTTCTGTTCTTTAGAACAACAAAAACTAAAGACAATCAGACGCATCATCATTATCATTCTGAACGTTGACAGCCAACAATCTCCAATATCAAAGTTATCAAATATGCAAGACAGCGTCAATGTACAACAACAACAAAAATAATAACAAAAAAAGCTGCCAAATATTTTCAAGCGAAATTTTGCGCTAATTTAGAACTTTGATATTGTTAGTGTTGTTGTTGTTGTTGTTGTTTTATTTGTTTAGTAAATCCAAACAGAAAACAAATTAAAGTCAAAAGACAACAACACAATAATTGGTATGGGTCGAATATAAATCAGTGTTTAAATATAGACCGAACGGCGGACAAAACGACTACCATCTATCACCCATTGTCACCCTCTCTCTCTCTCACTCTCTCTCTCTCTCTCTCGAAACTGTTTTTATCCAGCGACGCCAAAAAATGCATGACACGCATTTTAATTAAAGCAAATAGACCACTAAACAACAACAACAATAATACAAACAACAAAAAGGCAATAAAAAGAACAGCAATACAAATGCAAATAAGTACAGAGTGTACTAAAAAAAAAAAAAAAAACAACAAATAGCAGTAAAGCGCAAAGAATCAAATCAACAAAAACTAAAAAAAAAACTCATCAACCCAAAAAATTAGGAAAAAAGAAGACGCAATAAAACAAACGATGCAAAGCAAATACAAAATGGAGCATCAAAAATACTTTTTTTTCGCGGTAGGGTATTTGGTTAGTCGTTTTTTTATCCATGAAGTTTTTGGGTATACACCTACAAGGTGCGTTCTTAAATAAACAGAACTTTTGGAGTAGAACATTTTCAAAATTTTTATGCACTTTTAAGTTAAGATATTTGCTCCTGGATTCGGGATTATTGGTTTGGTTTCAAACGTTGAAAAGCTTTTATCAAAACGTTTAAATTGATGAAAAGAGATGGTAATAATTGCTCATCTTGAAGTTTTGCTGGGAGTGTTGAGTCATCATATAAACTATTTGGAATAAAAAAAGGTTTAACAAGAAAAAACGCAAACTTTGGGAAAACCAGTCCTGCGAATCTTTGAATAGTTTATTTATGATTATCAATATTGAAGATAATATTCAGAAAAAGGGGTTGGGTGGCAAACTCATGTCTTTACCATTATATAGTTTGTGAAAATAGTATAAAAATATGTTTCTGGAGTACAGACATTCACAAGAGCGCTAGCATTTTTCAATGTAATAAGAACGCGAAACATTGTAGTTTGCGAAAGATTCTAAACAGAAAAACCGCATTCGTTTTTCTTAGCTATTGCGAATAGCTAAAAAAAAAATGGAAAAAGAATGTTGCAATACAAAACTGGAAAGTGAAAAACAAAAACAAATTCCCAACAAATTCCCAACAAATTCAAACTAAACGATGTGAAAGAAACGATAAAAGCAGTTTGCAGTTTGCATTAGCAGCAGAAGCGCCTGAGAAGTTTGTGGCATTTTGTCGCTGCCATTTCTGTCATTGGAATTGTTGAAGACTCAACTTTAAACTTTGCCAAACAAATGCACAATCAAGAAAGACGCAAGCGGGTGCAAATCAAACAAGCAAGCAAGCCAAACCAAAGGAAACCAAAAATACAGCACCAACTGTTTTGTAGCAACTTTATAAACACGAAAGTAAAATATGTGACTCAGCCCATAGATGGCAAACAGGAGACGAGTAGTTTAGTGTGCAATTGAACTTTTATTTAAAAGACAACGAAAAAAAAAGAAGATATTTGCAAAATACAATTATCTTCTTCAGCTAAAATTTAAATAATAGACTGCAAAAAGTTAAAAAACACTGCGCTTCAATTAACTTATTTTTTTTGTTGAAATTTAAAAAGATTTATAGAATAAAATTACTCGGATAGTTTTTAAACGAGAAAAAATACAATTCAATTCATTTAGTCAATAGGTAACGGAGCTGTGGAGACTACTAACGCCGCTAATCTTTTTTTTTTGACTAGTGTTAAAAGGCCAAAGTTCCGTTAAGTTACGTTTTGACTAATTTAGGTCGACATTAGAAGGCTTTTATACAAAAAAATCGAAATTTTCCGATAATATTGACTAAAAATGGACGTGATAACAGGATCTGGCATACGAACTACTATTTCGATTTGTCTAATCGAGTAAATCAAAAATGAGCTCTATGATGACTTCTTTAATATCTTTAATTCGACGCTTCACAGCGCCTAATAAAACACAACACAACCGGTTTAAGCATGGCACTATAACAGTTAATTTATGAATCCCACGCCTTCATTGAAGATGGTACTATTTTCACCATTACTTTGTTTTTGGTACATGATAAAATTTTTGATGTGGTTGAGGTAAATGTATGTATGTACGTGCATGCTTAAGTTTACCACTAATCTCCAAACAATACACTTTTTAACTATCTTATAGACTCAATTCTTCACATATCTTTTCATTTCACGACCATTAGCTGCCACCACCATCATCTTTTCTTAAAGTACCTCTCTGACCAGTGTCATTAAAATGTTATTTCCTTATTACTCTAGGCAAATCGTTTCTTTTCTTTTTTTTCGTTCTTTCTTTCGTAAACACGCCTTGACTTGTTGTCTGCCTGACTGTCTCCCTGTTTGTCTTCGGCTTATTCACTACTTTAATACTTCGACGACGTTGGAAAAGAAGCGGTATAAGAAAATAACAAATAACGAGCAATTGTTGTTTTATACTTAAGCTGTTGTCAACGAAACCATGCCGGCACGATGCAACATGTGCCACAATGAACAAATACAAAAGACATAACAACAACAAAAAAACTTTTATTCTACTCAAAAAAAAAAAAAAATCATCGACATGTAGCTCATCATTATCGGCGACATCAACCATCAACATCATCATCATTATGTCTAGTAACAGCATCCATGGGTCTTCTACCTTAGCAACAAAAACAACAACAACAACAAAAAGAATAATAATGTCGACATTAAATGGCATTATAAGTCATAAGGTAAAATTGCAAACATAAACCCACATACTCTAGTAGTAAGAGAGCAAACAAATATGAATAGCATCAGTTGAGAAAAATTTGAAAAAGTATTATATATGTGAGGGGTATCCACAAAAGTTCGATTAATTGATGGTGCTATATATCAAGTTTCAAATTATTTCAAATAATGAAAGGCGCTTCACAATTGCTTGACAAAATATTATTTTAAGTTTTGATTAGGCTTGAGAGAAATAAATAAATTACTAAGGAAAGTTCAGAAGACATTTCAGAGTCAACTAAAGCCAGTAAAAATTGCACTGGACGTCAAAGTTCTCTGTGAAGAGCAAGACTAGGAAAAGGACAGCTAAGTTATAAATCTGTACATTCAAAATACTACTGTACAGGCAGAATTTAAGGTTAAAATTATGGAAAAAAACCAGAAACTTTGGTAATACCGAAGTTTTAATATCCTTCAAAACAACAATATACTAAGGGAATAAATGTATGATTACACTAGTTAATAGCCAAAAAGGTTGTGGGATCCGAAAATACATTGAAATAAAAAGTTATTACCAAAAAGATGTGATCGAAATCATTTATCAAATATACTGTAAATAGCAAATATGTTTAAGTTAAAAATCACAAAAAGTTTTCTTGAAAAAATTTGTCGAGAGTTTGTATGGCGTTTATATATTCCCAAATCACCCCATGCACATTAAAAATCTATAGTGTATACATGGATTGATTAAAGAAATATTTTCACATTTAAAGAAAATAGCTTCATAAAGATTTTTTTTTTTATAAAAACTCAAAAATGAGCGATAAGTTTGTTTTTGGGGCTTTAACTAGTCGGGTATATAAAGTTATCTTTCCAGTATTGTTTTGATGGATCGATCTACAGATTAAAACAAAATTAATTGAAATTATTGGTAACTATTTTGCAGAGAAGATAAAACCGAAATTTAAAAATTAAAAAATTTTAAATTAAAAATATTTTATCGAACTTTTGTTAGTTCCTTCCCTTATGCATACACATATGCGTACGCTGCCGTTTCGGTAAGCTGAAAGAACGCAGGTGTGTGTGTATGCGTATGTATTTGTATTTGTGCAGGTACTTTGCCCATTTGCAAATTGAGTTGAACACAGATTGTGTACGACATTAAAAATAAAGGAGAGAAAACAACAACAACAACAACAAAAAAAATCAGTTATGCAGCGGGTGTGTCTTTTGAATTTTGTGGAGCAAAGTTATTAATAAGCGACGAAGCGAAAATTTATTGCAAATCGATGTAAAGTAAAGTAGAGCAAAACATAGGAATAGCTGCATGAATGAATCATAGGAGTAGGTACATAATATGTTCATGTGTAAGAGTAAAAGATTAAAAATGCCTTAAGCTGTTTACATTTAGAAAATATACTTAAGCTGGGATAAAATGCAAATGTTTAATTCGGTTTAAGAGAAGCTTTTGTACTTTTGCATATGTCGCGAATTAACTTTTTATGGTACGCGAGTGTTTGGAATTGTTAAGCGTTGAAAGTCTTTAAGATTTTATGCTTCTAAGTGAAAAGTAGTCTCTAGCATATTAAGAGTTAATATACTCCACACGGAAAACTGAAAGTTGCAACCTGTGTTCGTTCCCGGATTGCGTTTTTAACCAAGCTGATTTTCGAACCAAGCTCACCAGATGATTTAAAAAATTTTTACAACATACTCTGTACGCTATTCAAATATTCAGACTATATTCTAAATGCCTGTGAGCAACAATATAAATGTATGTTATAACTATTCTCATTATTATCTTTAATCAAGCGACTAACAATCAAACATTGTCAATTTGGTTAATGCATTTAATTTTTATAATTGCACTTTCAATTACTTATTTCATAAACTAACAATACAACCACATTCATTGACAGCTAATTTAACAAAGTTAAATAGAAGCGGAAGTTTACATCATGTTATCATTCAAAGCATACCGCTTTTAGCTATAATTATCGAGTGCAAAGTTGTGTTTAAAAAAAAAATGCCATCTCCCACAAACACAAAAGAGTTAAACTTACGGTTTCACACTTTATCGGCATTCGTCTCAAAAAACTTTTAAGATTTTATCTTTTTTTAGAAACCGTTAAAGAATGCAGCACACATTGACGTCGATCTTAGACTATAACATTATGATATCTGATGATTGGTCGTGCTTATTTAACAAAAGTCACGTACAGGAATTTGCATCTCCACAAAGCAATATCCAACACTTGTAATGGTATGGGCATCAGTGACCGAAGATCTCAAAGTCAATGCGAAACTTTATCAAAAAATTTATGTTTAAAGTTATTAATAGAGCCTGTCGTTTCAAAACGAAACAGCACCGACTCTTATATTTCTTGTAAACAAAAAAATGGGTATATTACAATACTTCATACCGTTAAAAAACTTCAGATTCCCGACACGTATATACAGGGCACTTTTCCGTCTGTTTTTTTGTGGAGAGGTAGGCAGTATTTCATATAAATTACTCTATAAAATATTCTATGTGGCATTTAAATTTTTAATAGTGTCAAAATTAACTTTGACACTATTTTGGTTGAAAAATTGGTCGTTTAGGCCGTATGAAGTTTTTATGACCACCCAGTATTATTACTTTTTATTGCGATGTGGCTAATTGACCTCAACTTAATCTTTTTTTTTTTGCGCAAAATATTTGACCATACAATTACTGTGTACACAAAAAACGAGCAGGTAAAATAAAAATAATGTTAGCAACTTGCTATATTATTATTTATTTACAACGAACACTATGGAGCTGCTATGGCAATCAAAGCCACCACATCCACCCCCCTTTGAAGGTAAACTTGGCACAATGCCTTTGCACTTCAATGCTTTCTTGTCTCATCGAAGCGCCACTGTACAATGTACTGTGGTATGTGGTACTACAAGGGAATTACATAAAAAGTTTTGTTTTTGCCTCCCACTATAAGTTTTCCCTTTGAAAATATTACGCAGAAATTAAATTACTCGTTAAATTGCATTAAATTTTATATTTGACTGCAATAAATTAATTTTTTGAAATATGTACTTTATATTGAAGATATTCAAAAATTGGCGGTAATTTATAATTTTTGAAACTTTTAGGGTAATAAATTCACAGGAAACTCAATTGAAGTTGTGAAGTTGGACTATGGTTTCGTTTTTATAATTGTTTTTAAAATAAATAAATTAATTGACAACAAATATAATTCATTTTTTTTCTTATACAGTGGACAGAATAGGATTTTGATAGCTGATAGCAGCAATCTTTGGATCTTATTGGGAAACCCTTTACAATGTGATATCAATTACATTTCGGGTCCACCGAAATTAAAGCTTTTCCTTGGTAATATTCTTTTAACCATAGTTTTCTTCTTCTTAAAAAAACGACTTGTTGAATGGAGCATCAAAAAACCCTTTAGGTATATACGAGTATTTCGTTATTAGAACAGAGAAAACACGCTCATAACGATTTCCCATGCCTATTAATTTTTTTTTTTGGAGCAGATATTCTTTGATCTTGAAAACGAACTCAAGGGCACATTATATATTAGTGAAAAAATAGTGCTGCTACACCCTGTATATTCTCGCAAATTAGACATGGTTAAAATAGGTAACATTTTTAATGCCAACATTCGATCTGATCTATATTCTTTCACTTAATGGGATTTTCAATGACTTCATTGATGCGTAACAAACTTTCTGTAATAAATCTCATTTTTTCATACCCGTATGTGACGTGTATAAAAAATGTTTAGAAAAAGATTTACAATAAACCGAGAGTCTTTATAGAAATAGAGTAAATGAGCTGCTAATAAAAAAAAAAAAGACAGAAAAAAGAACAACAAAAACAAAAAGTAGCACAATTTTAGTTTGGAAAACCAACAAGAAAAGAAAAAAAAAAAAAATAGAAAACAAGAACACAATTGTTGCCGCCGGCGCATGTACTTGTGGCAATGTCCATAAATGCTTAGTCTGCTTGTTTAAGAGTGGGTCGAGACCTTTAAAACTAAACTATGTACAACAACAAATAGCAACAAGAAAAATACATGTGGCCGATAGTAACAAAAAAAAAAGCAACAAAATGTATCTCAATTCTCTTTATTTGAATTTTTGCTGCGTAATCAAAAAAAAAAATGTGAATTTAATTTTGTTTATAAAGTCTCAAAAAAAAAAAAAAATTAACCATTCAACAAAGTAAAGCCAACTGTTCAAGCAAAAATTACAATAAGAAAAAAAAAAAAATTCAATTCAATCCAAAGCAGCAACGGCAACAGCAGCGATGGTAATGAATGGCAATGAACCAAGTCGACGGCGTCGAATGCCGCTTCCAAGGTGCGCACTTAACTTGGCTTGAAGTGCGTTGATGGTTGCCGTCTTAAAAATAGCAACAATTATGCGCGCAAGTAATCAGAGTAAATACAAATACAAATACACATACATACAAAATAACTTTATAAATATAAAAGTATGTAGATATGACAAAGGAAAAAAAAATTAAAAAGAAGAAACCAACAAAAGCGGTAAAATTAACTTTAACTAAGGGCAATAAAAGTTCAGAGCTCTACGATTCCCAAGTTACTTTATAGTTATGCACAATCATTTAAAAGTCATTAACGTTTAGACTTAAAAAATGCAGCGTGCAAAGAAGTAGAAGACAAATAGATACATGGACGGACAGACATACAGATAGACTGTCCAGCAGTCAAGTTACATGAAGTTGTAGAAAAGAAAACAAGATAGCAAACAAAAGCAACAACTACAAAAGGATAAAAAAGAAAGAAACAAACATTGTCAGACTTAAAAGCAAAAAGTTATCCCGAAGTATAGTGAACAAGAAAAGTACAACTACGACATAAAATATTCAAAAAGTAAATGTTTTTCAAAACACCAAATTTGGTTTCAATAAACATTCCATTCTTATTAATGGAAATTTATAATTCTACTCTTTAGACTCTTTCTTGGAGAACCTGTAGTCAAACCACAATCATCAAGAGTCCATCTTTTTTTTTTTTTAACTAAAATATGAATTTTTCTTAAAGATACTTGGTTTTGTTTTGAGAAACTAAACCATTCAACATTTAATTAACAACAAATTATTTAAAGAAATTAGAAAGCCAGCTATCGATTACGATCTTATACACTATGACAATTTATATATCATGCACCGTAACATACAGCTCTGAATTGTGGTCCAAAGATTTATTTTTTTTAAAGGAAAAGACGTTTATTGAACGATTTGAGGTAAATCGCAACCGTGAACTAAGCCAGATCTTTTATAAGTCGAACCATTAAGCATCAGAGTAGTTCGGATCGAACTGGTTTACGGTATGTAATTTTTCATTCGAAATGGGTGTTCAAATAGATATCAAAATAATTGTGTTGACCACTGTATCTGTGATAAAATGCAGTAGAAAGAATGCAAATACAAAACTAGTTGCCACAGCCAAAGTCAAAAACGAAAAACTTTAAACCAAAAAACAGGCGAAATATGGGGTAAAGAGTTAACGCTGACAAGTGTAAATGCAACAACAACAATAACTACGCGACTGACAACAGCGACAAGTTGAAAGATGTGTTGACGAACAAAATTTTACCAAATGGCATACTTGCGAGAAAAAATAAGGAGAGAGAGAGCACGAGTAAAACAAAGACAGAAATAGAAAGCATGAAAAGTGTTAAAGTTTTAAATCTTACGTTCAGTAACATTTCAATATTCTATTCCATTTCTTCTTTTGTTCATTTCGATGCAATTTCAAAATAAATAAAAAAAAAGGATGACAATATTTCTTAAAAGCTTTTTTTGTACAAAATTCTTACTTACTATTGTCGATGGTCATTAGGATGCTGTGATAAGTTTGGTTGCGTTTTGTAAAGTGGTCATTTACTGCAACATTGCCTCGGAGAGAGCTTGAAGCGCAACGAGTACATAATGACTTCTTAAAAGGAAATGCTTATCACTTCATCGAAAAACTATCAGCCACAAGTGCAATTAGCAAAGGAAAAACGTTGTTGTCTCTGTATACAAAAAACAACTTTAAGCAAAATTGTTTTGAAAATTGCATCTCACACACTGGTTAAGAAGAATCTAATTGCAAAATTTTGGTGACTTTATCTCATATAGCCCGCCAAAAACAAATATATATTCTCACAAATTGCTGTGTTTACTAAATTTGTTAATTTTGCAAATTCAGCTGTGAACATAAAAATAATTTTAAAAAATAAAATGGTTTCATAAATTTACTTGTTGCCAAGAGCTTCTGATATGTGAGGCTCTAAAGTTTCGCTCAATATTTCGGGCAAAGAAATATTTTTTTAATCTCTTCAAATTATGTTACTTTGTTAGGATAAAAAAAAATGATAAAATAGATTTTCAAAATTTTTGACTTATACAACTTTCAAAATCAAGGGCTCATATATCATCCCCCTCTTTTAGTTGATTTATCGTTCTGTACTGTTGTCCAACGTTTAACAAGTAATTTGCTATAATTACATTTTTGTGCTGTCAAAATACAATCCAATAGTTGTCAGAAACACCAAAATTTTTTGGGGACTGAAGGCAGACGGGCATGACTTTATTAAATTGGTCTACAGCGCTTATCAAGGCGAGTAGAAGCTACACCTTCTATATGTCACATTTATTTACACAAAACTAATATACTCTTTTATTATAAGAGTACAGTTTACAAAATTAGCAACTACAGAAAAGCGTAAAAACAAAGTCTGCAATTTCAAACTAAGATTTAGTGAAAGAGAGAACGGGAAGATATGGCCATGAAACAACTTTGAGCTGTTGCACATATGTGTATGTATGATGATGACGATACCATGACATTACATTAAAGTCCGTAAAGTCAGTGTCTGCCAGTCAGTTCATATACAAAGATTTATAGCCGAGAGCGGAAACCGGTTTAATTGAGATGACTACACGACCACAGAACTGCAGCTAAAGCAGACGAAATGCGGTCGCATCAACATCAGAATTCAATAAGAATCAAGTTCAAGTAAAGTCAGCGTTGCACACTGGACCGAACTTTAATAAAAAAAATTTAAAATATTCGCAATAGATGTGAAAACTTAATATTTGTTTGTTATTTTAATGAATAAGTGAAAAATTAGTAATAGTTTTTTTTTTTGTCATACAAAGAAATCAAAAGTTCTGATTAGAAACATAAAAAATTATGATAGCAAAAAAAAAACATTACATAAATTCTAAAAAAAAAAAAGATAATTTATCAAGCCACTAGAACTGAGTATTTTAAATAAGTTCAGTAAAACGACAGCGCTATAACGAAGTTTGTTAAAACTGCCACGATAAATCTTTTAATATTTTCGTTATCTTTTATCGAATAGTTTTATATTGCGACTTTTATTCAAATTTTTCTGTTTTGGTACCACTGTACAAGCGGGCAATGTAATGTGAGCCAGCCGTGCGGCACAAAGTGAAGGAGGAGACAGCATTGGAGTAGCAGTTAGATCAAAGAGCAAAAAAGATGCTTTGAGCTTAAGAATAATAAATTGCACGGATTTTCTTACATTTTTTTGCAATTTTTTGGCAAATAGAAAATAAATACGTTAATATTAATAAAAATTAGCTTAGATAACGAATAAAATTAAAATAAATAGTATATTTATTTATTTAAAGCTTACCACACTTTTCCCGAAAAAAGGTAAGTGTTGTAGTTGCAGCGTTAAAGCTGAAGACGATTTTTTTTTTAATCACTATCGTCGTAGTTACTTTTTTTCATATGTTTTGTTGTTTTTGTTGGTATTCTCAATTTAAAATTAAATCTCAACGCTTATAAATAAAAAATAAATCCCAAAGATAATTTGTATATTTTATCTAAAGCAATTGTGTGCACTTTTGATTTATTTATGCGGGTGGGCGTCGACGTCGATATGGAAAAATACGTTGAAGGTTGATTTGATTTTACGTTTCTTTATTTTTTTTTTGTCTTCAATTATTTTGCTACTAGAGAAAAAAAATTGTATTAAAAATATTGACAATTATTATGATAAAAGTAAACAAAAAAAAAAAATAAATAGCCAAAATATACAAAAAAAAATATTTGATGAAATGGGAAGCAGGACGTTGAATGCAAAGTGTAAAGTAAATGAAAGCGCGCCGCACGTTTTTTTTTTTTTTTTGTAGGCGACCCGGTTTATTTACTCGCGCGTAGACACAAACACACACATACAAGCACGCACATGAAAAACAACAAAAATATGTATATACACAAACAATAGCAAACGTATAAACATACACACACATACACACACATACGCGGGCACGAGCTATCACTGCTGGTGCACTTTCTTTCTACTACCTTTTATGACGTCGACTGCGGCAGCGCAACTAATCAGCTACGTTTTGGGTATAAATTTAATTACGCTTTGCGGTTTGTAAATTAAACATTTTCTTTTTTTTTACTTATTTACATGAAACACTTTAGCGTATTTTTAATTATTTTTTCATGCTTGCAAATTTTTTACCTTTTTGCTGTAGCTTTTCTTATTTCTTTTATTTCATAGTTGCTACGTTTTTTTTTTTTTTTTTTTTTTTTTGCTTCGTTTGCACACACTGCTGTGATTTTTGCGTAGATTTCATTCATTAACGTTTGCTGTTTTGTTTAGTTTTACAGTTGCAGCACTTTATGACGCAGTTCTCCCAAATGCAAAATGTGTTAATAATTGTTCAATAAAGTGACACGATAATTAATTTCATGCGTCAATTTAAATGTTGAAAAGTTGTTAAAAAATAATAATAATAAAAAGCCGCACGCGAAACACACACCCTTCCACTGACACGACACGACTGTGAATGGCTAAATATTTTGTGGTAGTGTAAATGAGTGCGAATGAGAAAGGTTCAATTGTAGCACTGCTCTAACTTATATCAAATGTAAGTCTGCTCAGCTTAAGCTGTATGTTTGTTAAGTGCGAACGAGACACTAGATAATTGTATTTATCGGTTTCGTTTATTATCGAGTGTAGTCGGTAATCGATAACTTGCGTATCAATTGTGTGTCACCCTGTTGAAACGATTGACTTTACCGTTATTTTTAAATGTTCCGAAAATTTTAGCATACAATAGCCATTTTGGTACCATTAAAACATCTCAGTAGTGTAACTTAGTAAAAGGTTCTACCGTTTCTGGAGTATTGTTTTTACACTTTTCAGTACTGTTAAAAAGAATACCTAATCTGGAGCGTGCGCCGGAAAGGGGCTTTTTGTTTCGCAAGATCTTTACGGAAGTTTACCAGCAGAGTTCTGGTACGTTTGAGGTCAATCACAAAAAAAGTTGATTTTTCCAGCTAAACACTTAGCTGCTCTCAGTTTGCTGAATCACTCTAATTTATTTATGATACGATACATAGTTGATATATTATAATGTTTTTTTTTTTTACATTTCCGTCAATCGATTATGCCTAAAATACGCGCTTTACTTAAGAAATCAGTCCGTTGAACATAGCAGCCAGTCATTTTACGTTGCCCGGAGTAAGCTTTGCGACCGTGTAAAATACGCCAGTTATCAAAGATAACAATTGTGCCGGGACACAACTTAACATAAAACTGATTTGTTTGATTCTGAATAATTTTAACCAATTCCCGAAGGCTTGCATAAAATTCTTTAACATATTTTTGGTCGATTGTATTAAAAACGGAACGATCGTACAAGTTCAAACGCAGCTGTAATATTTTCTGTGTAACCTCATCAACGCGAATGATCGGTGCGGAGTGCCTATGATGTTGCCCAGCTTCAATGTACTCTGCCGGTACCTGAACAGTTGACAAAATTTCAAAAGCCTTTGGATTTGTCTTTTCAATTGTAATACAGCAGCTAAACCATCGGCAAAAAGTTTTCACCACCCTCAACATTTACATGTTCAATGCAATGCAACGCCTGGAGTCCAGCAGCATCACAGAAATAGGTATTATCGGTATGAAGACCCAAATATTGCTTTGTGTAGGCAGTGTCTGCGTGATCGGGTTGATCGCTGAATGTGTACATATCGCCGAAGAATGTGCGCATAACCGGAAACAAGCGTCGCATAGCAAGCTCCGTCATATCGGTTGTAGGTGGTACATTTTCTATAAAAACCAAACCATAGCGCACCAAACTGGACACTACTGCTTTAACAGTGTCATCTTCCAAGCGCATCAAATCGATAAAAGAAAAATGAATTTGTGATTTATTTTCCAATATAATCGATTGATTCCAAGTGGTGTGCGTTAAATCGTCGTCTTGATTTTTTAGATCTCGAAAATTGCGATTCACGTAAAAAATTCAAGCTGTATCTAGAATTGTGACCATCGCTCCCTGAAATTAATTGTATAATTGGAATCTTTGTTGCTTTGAAAAAAAAAAAAAAAACATTTCTTCTTACATTTTATATCAATTTCGTTGTCCAAATAAAGTAATTCCAAAACTTTGACATCTTCGGGTATATCTAGTAAATTATAACGACGCTGTGCGGTCTCGGTATTGTAGCATTCTTTAGCGCAAAGACAGTGATCTCTTAGCCAAAATTCGTCAAAGCGTAGAAAAGCTCCAGATTCATCTTTAATTGCGATCATATTTTTTTTTTTCCTTACTAAAATTGAAAGTGAACTACACGTTTTGAAATCTTGTCTTCAACTGAGCTTTAATCATTTACATAGATTTATAAATAGTATTTTTAATCATAGTATATGTATATGTAGCATGTTATCAACCGAATACAAGATGCACTTATTTATTTATTTTTTTTTTTTTTAGAATGAATAGCTCACTGATAAGCCATACATAGTCAGTCTACAGATGTTTATATACTTTCATTAAAATTCGAACTTTGCCTGAACAATTAAAAATAAATCGGATGGCTTATTTGTCGATCAGCTATTAGCTGAGTATATGAAATGATAAATAGAAAGATCGTGAATTGTTTTGGAATCGAAATTTAAATACACTTTAAAGTTAAGAACTATTTTAAACACGTAATCACTCGATTTTTTTTTTTTTTTTTTTTTATACACGTTACAAATAGTGTAAACGGGTATATTCAGTTTGTCTGAAAGTTTGTAACGCAGTAAGGGCGACGTCGAAGATCCCAGCTCGATGAGACGAGTCGCTCTAGCCAGTCGCTTAATAAAAATAATCTTATTAAATACAAAGTTTTGAAGGTAATTTTAGAGGTAAAAAATAATAGGGGTCAGATATATTCAGTAACCCTCACCTACTATTCTATATGAACTATTGAATCAAGAATCCGGTATAGAGCTTTGCAATGTATGAAAGAAAGTTCTATTTTTAAAAAAATATAATAATAATGCAATTATACCAGGTGAAGTACTCCGGAAATGTTTACATAAATCTTTACATAAATTTGACAATTTAGTTTGTGGTGAATTATATTTGTTTTCACCACGCCAGGAAAGTAAGTAAGCATTAAATTTTCTGTACTTTTGTTTTAGTTGCTATGGTGCTTTAAATTATTTTTATTTTTAAATTAAAATATATTAAACTCTTTGATAACTTAGAAGGAAGTTGTAGAAAAAAATAAATTTTTTTAATTTTATTAGCTGTTTGCTCAAAATCAAGAAACAAAAAAGTTGACATTTCTAAGGTGAAATTATAAAAATTCACCATAACATGTATACTCAACAAAATTTGTTACCAAATTAGAAAGAGACAGTGGCAGAATACGTCACCTTGTATAGCATCTGGACCTCTCTATGAATATTATTTAAAGTGTTATTAGATTTTGTAGTAAGAGACATGTACTAAAAAAAAGATTTTAAATTTGATTTTTTGTATTCTTTTATTTAAAATTTCTATTGAAACAATTTATTGACAACTTTTTGAGTTGCATCAAAATTATTAAATTTTTTTTTTTAATGAGTTTAAAATCACTTTTATTTGCATTTCAACTACAAAAATAAATATTATTTAGCAACTACAAATTTTCGAATTCATTTCAAATTTTTTTTTCATTTTTTTTTTAAAATCGCTCAGTGTCGCAGCAAAGCACTTCGCTGGACGTTTTCTTTAGATGATGATGCACCATTATTGCATTCGTCTTACTTGTATAAATAATAATTTTAATAAAAATAATTAAATATAAGTAACAATATGCTTACAACGGAAGAATGTTTAATTTAAATATGCACAACACAATGATTTACGAAAATTATTTTAAATGAATAAAATAAAATTGTAAAATAAAAAATAAATAGTTTTTTTTATATTATATAAATTCGTAAATAAAATATTTTCAATTTCGCATGAGAAACTAAACCAAAATAATTAGTTTAGCGTTTAAGTGCTGTTTTTTTTACAAACTCCAGCATATTTTAACTGACAGTTAACTATTTACTAGAGTTTGCAAAATCAGCTGTTATTATTTGTTTTTTTTTTTTTTCTAAATATGTATTTGTATTATATTTCATTCTATATCTTTTTATATATATTTTTTTCAAATTTTTTTTTTTGCTTCATTTCGGTGCGCGTGCTTTGCTTATGCATTGCTTCTCTGTTTCCGTAAATTCCAGAATACTCTCGATTGCCTGTAGATGACCCTGAGAGTTCTCCTTGTCCGTTAGAAAATAGTAAACTGCACTTTTTAAAAACTGCAACGTTACTTCCGGATCGACATGAGTACGATTTTTCTGTGCTTCCAGCAGGCGTCTATAGATGGTCTGTAGTGGGCGTACGAGGAAAGCATATATAAACAACAACAAAGACCAAAAAAAAAAAAAAAATAAAAAAAAAAGATAGAAAAGAAAGAAAAAGAGCACAAAGTAGATTTGATGTTAGTTAGTGCAATTTTCATTTGGAATAATTTTATAAAAATTGTGAGGTTAGGTTTAAAAATTTTATATATATTATATTCTTTTTTTTTATATATAATTATGTTTCTATAAATATTTATGTATTTACAGTATATATCCATTTTTATGGTGCTTTTTTTTTAATGAACAATTAGATTTGTACGAGTATATATATAAAATATGTAAAATGCTTAAGTTCTTAGAAAAAAAGATACATTTTTTTTTATGGAAATGAGGAAATACAGGAATTTTACGATGAAACACATGCTATATGTATTTTAAAATGTTGATTTTCTGTATTGTTTTGTATGTAGCTATAGCTTTTTATACTTTTAAATACATTAAGGTTTTATTTTTTATTTAGAAACTCGAATCTTAGAACAACTAAAATAAAGTGTGTGTGTATTTTTTTTTTCAGTAACTGGGTAATTATTATATTATATATTGTACTATACAGTTAAACTATAACATACCTTCTTAAATGAGTGCTTTCAAGAGTTTTTACCGAGATCCATAAATATTACTTCAGCAAATTTTTAAGAGTTCTAATTTAACCCAATACCGAAAAACTTTATACACAATAATATATCATACATACATTTGTAAGTTAAAAAGAAATATTATGATTATAAACTTTGTAACAAGAACTTCAGTTAGATTTTCTTTTAAGGATCTCACAAGTTGTATCTATGGGACACTGTCCGAATTTAAGATATTCAATTACTCATCTATAGAAAAGTCTAATGTATATTTTTAAAAGCTTCACTTTCCAGACATATTTTATGAGAACGCGCTTGTAAATGAAATAAATGAATGAAAAGACGAAATATACACAACACCAGATTAGGATACCGAAATGTTTTAACCAAATTATGAACTTAAGACGATAAAAAATATGAGTTTTTTTGTTATGAATTTTGAATTTTGTTTAAACCAAATAAAAATAAAAAAGTTTTTTTTCTTTTTTAATTGTTGTTATATTGTTGTAGTTTTTTTTTGATTTTTTGATTTTTTTTAGCTATATTTTTTAAATTTTTTTTTTTTTAGATTTTTATTACAAACCTTACGCGCGCCAAGTACCCATAAAGAAATCGCCTCTTTTGCAGTAAGGAGAGCATGATTACTGCCGCATTCATTCATTCTACATTCTGTTGCCTACAAAAATAGTTTAGTTGTTTTTTTTTTTGTTTTTGATAAACATTAAATTAAATTTCTTAGTTTTTTTTTATCTGTGGTTTTTTTTTTTGTTTGGCACAAACGTTACGTATAAGTAAAAAAAAAAAAAAAATTATTAATCAAAAAGAATTTGCTGTTGTTTTTCTAATTTAGGCAAAGACTCTTTCTATACAATATAGGCAAACGAAAATTGTTGTTAAGTGTTAAACAATTAGAAAAATTGAAAATAAAAAAAAAAAAACAATTACGCACTAGTTTAACAAAAAAAATATTAGATTCTAAGTAAAAGTTTGCGCAATAAAAAATATTTTTTTAAAATTATTTTTCATTTTATTTATTCAATGATATTGGTTTCCAAAAGATTTAAAACAAAAAACTAGTAAATATTCCGATCTGACTCACAAAAATAAATAAAAATAATAAGAAAATTAAAGCAATTTTGTACTTCCAAATAGAGATAGGGACGTCGGGACGGGAATCCCATGGATTTACTTTTAAGGAACGAAACTGCAAATATTTTTAAATTACATTTAAGACAGAACTGTTTAGTTTTAAGCTTTTTGATTAATAAATCAAAACTAATTTAAAAGTAATGGAAACCCATCGGGACCCACAGGATTTCAGAGTTTGTTAATATTTTGTTTTTAGCATCCTATCCAACAACGTTCAAAAGTACACTATTCGAGGTAAAAAAGGGATGAACATTTTTAATAGAGCTTTGGAAGGTCTTTAAGTCGAATTGTTATCTTCTTTCAAATTAAGAGGTTTTTTTTAAATTTTTTTTATGTAGTTTACCCAATTTATGTTAACTTCCAGGTTGATTACTTTTCAAACATTTATATCAATTAAAGTCAAAAAATTTAATTTTCAAAACAAAAAGTAATTTTGAAAACCAATACACATAGATTTGTGATTCAAAAAATATTTATTTTAGTTAAACTATTTGGCAAACTTTTTTCCTTGTGTTAAACTAGTGAATTATTAAAAAAGAATAACTACTTTATTTTGTTTTTTAAATAACAAACATGCAAAAAAACACTAATAAATTAAAATAAAATTCGCTTTAAGAATTTACATAATTCGTTAGATTGTTAAATAAAATTAATATTTCAAAATTGTTACAATATAATAATGCGAAAACCATGCCCCTCCTCTAAATATATTGAATATTTACTTTCATTATTTTGGTGTTTATGATTAAAATTAAAAAAAAATTAAAAATAGGAAAAAAAAAAAACTTTTTTTTTTGTTTTTAAATAATAAAACTAATGCAGCATTTAGGTTTAAGTATTTAATTAAATCGTTTTATATGATATATAAAAAAAATAAAATTCGTAAGAAATGAAATGCCTTAATTAACTAAAGTTAAGTGAATATAAATCGTTTTTATTTTTGTTTTTGGATGATGAAGTACGAAGACGACATGAGACGGCGTGGATGACGACGACGACACAAAGTTGACAACAGACATTTTTAGACAAACATTTTTAGTTTTGCTCAAACAAAATTAAAAAGTTTGAACAAATGCGTTTTTGTAAACAAAAAATGAAGAAATTTTTAAATAAATTTATAAATAAATCGATCGATCGATTGAGTGAGTGCTTGCGTGCATTAAATAAATAAATAATTAAATATAAATTAATTAAAATAATTTAAAAAAATTCTTTGTTTGTTCGTAGCATATGCGTGAATGATATGACATAACGCGATGACAGACATTGTAAATATTAATGTAACTATAAGATTTCGACAGAATGTAATGCAGCTGCAGTACACACAAATACAATAATTATAAAAGTTACAAAATAATTCACGTTCACGTTGCAACAAAATGCAGCACGCAAAATAATATCGAAAACAAAACTATAAATATATTGAAAAATCTTACGCGTATATTTTCCAACTCGTCCTGTGTGCTCTGCAGCTGATGCAGCAACTCATTAATGGATACTTTGCTATCCGGATTGCGATGCGCCAGTTCCAGAGCCTGAAAAAAAAAAAAAAAAAATTAATATAAAAACAAACAAGAAGAACGCTGAAGTCGAGTATGCTCGACTGCAAGATACCCTGTACCCAATCTTTATGTACCTTATGTTAAGTCCTATCATAGTACAATGCCTTGTTGTATTGAATATTCATACAAAATCTTAAAAAAATGGGTTATATTTGTATGGGAGCTATACCTAAAATTTGTTATGGTTCTACCCAAATTGGTCTAATTCATTGGGACTATTTGGGCATAATTTACACAAAATTTAGGCTTCCTAGAATAAAAAATAATGACGTTTTTGGGCAAAAACCCAAAATTTTGGGATAGATTTGTATGGGGGGTTCCTCCTATCTCTTATAGTTTCCGAGATAATCGTTTTCGTAAGGCAGACGGCATGATAGACGACGGACAAATGCGGACAGACAGACGGACGGACAGAAAAAACATAGCTAGTTGGACTCCAATGCTGATCGAAAAAATATACATAAAAGGGTCTGTCTAGCCTTCTTCTGTCTTTTACATACATACGCACAAATTTAATAGCTATACCCTTTGGGTAAAGGGTATAAATATGATTCTATGAAATTGCGGGTTTTATTTAAACTCAAAATTAAATTCTACCTGATCAGCGCGAGCAATACGCTCTGACTCCTGTCCCTTCTGATACATATGCAAATACATTTTATTCTGTTTCTCCTCATGCTCCAACAGCTTACGCTGCAAGTCCTCCAACTGTTTTTCCAATTCACGTATACGCTCCTTTGCGTGCTCATAATCCGGCACAATATCTGCGTAACGCGTATTACATTCGGCTAATTTTTGCAGCAACGCTTCAACGCGATCGTTATGACTACGCTTCAAATCGCTTGTAGCCGTATCTTGAGTGCGTATCAGTTCCTCAATACGTTGCTCATACATACGTATTAACTCCTGCCGCTGAAGCTCATAATTCTCCAGACTGCTGCCACAAACCGATGCATTACTATCGGTGCCATTAGCAAGAGCATCGGCATCATTGCCACAGGCAATATCATGCGTTTGTGAATCCTTTGAATGCACTGACGATGTAGTTAGATCTTCAAAATGACCAGAATCAGCAAAAGAACTTTGCATTTCCGATGAAATATGCATGCCGCTCATTGAGCATAATTGTGTCGATGCACCAGCACATGCACCAACAGCGCGCAGCGGCGTGTGCCTGTTGTAGCCGCGCCAAATGTCTTGGACTTGCCTTGGCATCATCCACCATATCGACAATGGGCGAAACATCTTGTGATGTTTTTAATTCTGCTTCACGTACTGTAACAGCATCGCTCGATGCAGAACGTTCTTCGGGCGAACTAAGCGAAGCTTTAAATAAACGCAACTCAACAACTTCGCGTGTTAAACGTAATACTTCAGAATCCTTTTGCTCTAGATCCTGTCGTGCTATGCAAAGCAATTCTTTCAGTCGTTTTATCTGACGCTGTGCACGTTGTGTTGGTGTTAGATAATCCGGCCCCACTTGGCCAGCATAATTCGAACAATGTACTACGTATTTCATTTTACGACCGCTGAATGTGGTGCCGTTGCTGCAAAAAAAAAAAAAAAAAATAGTTTTAAAATTTATTTATAATTTATTTTTAGTATCGCTTACCGTGCTACATACGGATGTTCACAGGACATAGTTGAACGTCCCGATGTGGTTGTGGCAAATGAATACATCGAGTCTAAATCATCATCCAAATATGTGCTTGGAGAATCCGGTGTTACCGGCGGCGTTTTTGGCGATAGCTTCGTTTCCGGTACAGTAGCTAGTTTACCCGTAAGCGTTTGTTTGCCACTTATTGGTGTTTTTGGTTTCGTCGTCGTAGTCGTCGTTGTTATACCATTTGCCGTTGTGCTACTGCTGCTGCCGTTCAGTTTAAGAGACTGTTGCAAGTAAAAAGGTTAAAACATAAAATAAGCTAATGAACAAATTTTTTTTGTTTTTTTTTTTTTTTTTTTTTTTTGGCTAAACGCAAAACTCTATTTAAGATAAATGCCGCTTATACGGTTTTGTTGTTGTTGTTGTTGTTGCTTTCTATAAAAACATTCATTTTTCTTGGCTATCTGTTGCGGCTTTTGGTTTTGTAAATAGTAAATCTCTCAATTTACTTTTCTTTTATCTTGAAATATAATTTTTTTTTTTTGTGTTTTTTTGTTCGCTGCGCTTCAGTAGAAATTATGCGCATTCGCATGTTTTTCGTTCACACTATGATTAACTTTGCAAAAACAACAACAAAAAAACAAAAAAAATGAAGAAAAAAAAATAGAAAAATAGAAAATCGTGTACATTTCACGCTAGCCAAATCAAAACCGAACCGAACCTATAACTAAATTATTGTTTATTGCTAACTAAAAAAGAAAAATAAAGAAAAAAGAAAGAAACAAACTTTTGTAGTAACACCCAACATTTTGTTGCTGTTCATGTTTATCTAAGCTATTTAACAAGCTCCAAGTTACTTTCGCATAGTTTCTTAACAACACCAAAAAAAAAAAAAAAAAAAATAGAAAAATTAATAATAATAAATAAAGAAATATAAATGCCGAAACGAAAACCAAAAAATGCAAAAACAAAACAATTTTGTGCTCAATTAACTGCTCATTAGTTTAGTTTGTTGTTGCTGTTGTTGTTGTTGTTATTTCTGTTGTTGTATAATTGATTTGCCTAAAATACAAAAAAAAAAAAATAATAGTTTTGTTACTGCCTGTAACACTTTTCAATGAGCATAACTTTTTGTGACCTCTGTCTCAACTCACTACAAGTCCTGATTCAAAAATTGATGAAAATTTTGTGTTTTTGAAATTGAATAGATTTTTTTCCAAAAAAAGTTTACAGTTTTTCCAAAAAAAAGTATATTTGTTATACACTAAGGTGGCCCAAAAATAAATGGGAAAACATTTTTTAACAAATGTTTATGCTCCCACCCACTACGATTGTTCTATGTTATATCTAAAATAATATTTTTTTATCGGATAATATTTAACACTTTTAAATAACACTTCTTCGTAGATTTGATTTAGAAACCTGGAAAATAATTATTTTTTAACCGTATAACAATGTTTCACTTTATAAATGGTCATAGAAGAACATTAAATCATTTATTATCTAATTTTTAAATATTGACTTTTTTACAGAAACTCCGAAAAATTATTGAAATTCTAGTTTTGAAATAAAATTAATCCATTCGGCAGTTAAATATGTATAACACACTTTTATGAACTAAAGTATTACTGGACGAAAACACTGTAACCGTTGCTGTCCGGCTATGAATCATGCAGAAGCAAACTGACCATGGCTGAAACGACTCGACTCGTCTTGTCGAGCTAATTAAAAAATATTTATATACTACATAGGGCATAAGAAGCCACCTCTAATGCATTATAAATTTGCCACCCAAATACCTGTTCACACTATAGGTGACAGGTGTAAAATTGGCAGAGGGATATTTCATTATTTGCAGTGAATAAACCATAAACAAGATTTTAGTATATTTACTAAAAAAATAATTTTTGGAAATATTTCTTTCCTCAACATATTTAGTATACAAGAAGACTGCCTAAAATTTAAAAGTAGAATTGTAATTTATTTTTATAAGAGTTGTTAAACTTTTGAATATCAAACCTCAACTATCTTTATCAGTTCGCAACTTTCGTATGTCAAATAAAAATAATTTTCACTACATTTTGGTGTGCTTTAGTGTATCTAATGACTATTGCCGGGTAAAACAATTTCGTCTGATTCGAGACAACGTCAGTGACCATAAAAATTCCACAATTTTCGCACTATTTTAATCAATCAACCGGTTGACTCGAAAAGAAACTTGCGAAAATATTGAACTTCTGCATTTTTTTAATGTTCTACATCAATACACTTGATAAACCACAAACAGAAAAAATGTCATAAAAATTAGAGAAAACAAATAAAAAAGTAAAAATTTCTTTTGTAAAACTAAATATTGTATACCCTACAAAAGGGCAACAATCGGAGTTGTGTGATCCATCCCCTTGAAATACGATAATGCAATGATTATATTATATATATTGTATCGTACATCATTACGAATAATAGACGGCCGGTTTTAAATACGATACAAGTAACAAAAATTTATAATCAAATAAAATTTCTGAAGGGGACCACAACTGCTTTCAACTTGTTAGCTAAAAATACTGAAATTAAAATAATATTCTTGAAAAAAAAAAAAAAAAAGTGGGTGGTAAGTTTGTATAGGGCTTATATGTTATAATGGCAAGATCGTAAATATAATTATTTAAGTAGTGCATAACATCGAAAATGGGCAGTAGTTTTGTATGTGGATTCTAAACAACTATGGGCGTGGCACGTTGATTTTCAGGTGCAAAGTACTTTTCGACAAAATGAAAATTACCGTTGATGCTATGTGTTACGGGCATAAAAAAGAAGACAGCCATAAAAATGGGAAAAAAAAACATTTTTTTTTTCGAATTTTATGCTTCGAAAGTTGTAAACTTCAAATAGTAATGTTAGGTTTATACAAGTACAGAAAGTGTCATTGAACAGTAAACGAATACAAAAGCAGAAACAATGAATTTATAATAGCCGCATTTAGCATACTTCATGAGATGAAAACTACATTCTAATGCTTATGCTTCTGCTTATGTATTAAACATTTCTTTGAAGCATGTGCATATGTATGTACGAGTATCTATGGCATGTATCTGTATCTGTTTCTGTACATAAGTATAAATTTCGTAATTTTAATGAGTTTCTTGCTCTATTAAATTTACAGTCTACAGACTACTACTCTTACTCAAATTCTAGGAAGACAACGTCGATGTAACAATTTCAAACTTGTTTTATGTTATTTCAAACCTATATACATAACTAAACTACAAGTATCTACTACATATGTATGTTATATGCAAGAATATATAGTTTGCTATGCATAATTGTTTCGCATGAGTTACTCTACCCGACTACACTATAAGGTAAATGTACATACTATACGTACTATATACATACATATATGAAAATGTACTTCAATTGTACGCAATTCTGTTTCTGCATTTATTAGTTGCTTCTTTGTCTTAACTGAAAGTTTACACCAGTCGCCACGTGTGCAATGGATTGGCAAAACAATAACAGAAACCTCCGCCATTGGTTCCATCCATCCATCCATCCAGCGGCTTACTTTTCTATGCGCAAACTGGGTTAATTTATGCCGTTTCTATGTGCAAACATTTTCATTGTTTTTTCACTAGATAGTTTTAGTATATATGTATGTACGAGTATGTACAGATGTACACCACCTCTTTGACACTAAAGAACACTTAAACTAACGCCTAAGTGGCCATTTCTATGCATATAACGTAAAGGTTATAGTAATTTGATGAGACAACACGACAGGTTAGCGACAGTTAGTTGCATAAAGCGAACACAAAGACGCTACAATATATATTTTTTTTTTTTTTTGTTATCCAAGGTAAAAGATAATATTTATAAATAAAATTTCAATACTTTGAAACAATTCAATAAAATATATATTTTTAGAATTGTACAGATCGAATCAAACCATTTTTAGCATAAAAATAATCCAATACGGCCTGTAGTAATTGGTATTTTTTTATATTTATTACCTCATGCATTAATGGTAACTAATGAATTCTAGTCTCCAAGGTAACAGAGCGGGTCAGTGTTCATTTTGTTTGGTAACTAGTACAATAAAAGTCCGAACGGTTGACAATATGATTCCATAATAATAGAGCTAGGCAAAGTTTTGTACTAATAAAACAAGGAAAAGCTTTACATTCGGTTGAACCGAAGCTTCATATCTGGGCAAAAAATTTTAATGTGTGTTCGGTATTTATAGGGGCTAAAGTACTATGATCATGAGTTGCTAAAAGAAGTATTTTGATCATATAATTGAATCAAAACTGCCAGTAACTATTGGGTAGCTAGTAAATGATATTGCAGAGAGTAAGAAATGTATTTGTTTAATTCATGAGTGAGGTGCATTATCGTTTTTCTAGTCCTATTTTAAGGGACTAGAAAAACGCATATGCAATAAAAACTTCTTTGTCTCTTATTCTAGGAAATTATGCCTATGATAGTCAGAATAAAATATTGTAATATGGATTGGACCAAAAACTTTTTAGATATACTTCCTATACAAATTTACTCCAGTTTTTGAGTTTTTGTATAAAAATCTAACACAATTAAGTACGGTACTAAGATAAGACTTAACTTAAGGTACATAATGATTAGGTACAGGGAATCTTAATAGACCATCTCACAAATATATCGCTTGGTTTCCAAAGTTGTGTATTGAAACGAATTTATCGATTTAAAAACAAAACCTATATATTTCCTAGATTACAATAGGTAGCCCTAATTAAAAAAAAACGTAGAAAACTGATTGACATTTCTTGACCACCATATTATAAGATTTACAAATCAGCTTCGTATACCATCTATTTGAGTCATTAAAACTTTCAAATTCCGTTCACATACCGTTTTATCTATTTTGTTTTTATTTTTATTTCCGAAAATTAGAAATAAATTGCAAGTTAATGGTTTAAAACGCCGGAAGAAGTGGTTAATGCGTTTTAAAGGCATGTTTTGGTGCTACGAAAAACGAATATTGTATTGAGATTTCATACAAACTTTTTTATCCAGTTAAATTCTTGTAGGTAGGGTATTTCAAAATCAAATAAACATTGTGTTTGTAAACTGTCAGACAGCATTCGATTATAACTTTTACTTTGATATGGTTTGATGTTTGAGTGACTGCTGCATATATGCAAACTAACAGTAAGACTTAATCTCCTTAACGATTTATATGGTAATAAATCAATAATCGAGATAGCGCACGTTGAAAATATGTATGTAATTTGTAAAATGCAGAATTAAAAACTAGTTCTTCTGGCAAAGTAAAAGCGCAAATGGCATATTTGGATGATAGCCAATTTAATTTTTGGTCACAAAAAATGCAGAAGTATGATGACAACAATGCGAAAATTGAAATCGCTTTTCATATCTTAGCGGCAAATCTAAGCTGGCCTTCAATGGTGCCAATGGTATATGTGTATACATATATACATAGCTACATACATACATATCCATAGATATATATGCATGTGTTTGTATATAAGTCATGGTCAAATTTAAAATGTTTAAAATATTTAAAATATATTTATAAAAAAAACTATGCAAAATAGGGCAACAAACAAATGAAAATATTACGCGTAAATTTATTATTTTTAAATTAATTGTTTAATTATTTAAATACCATTTATAAAACTCTGTAGCAAAAAAATTCATATTTTGCACATATTTATGCTAATTAAAATTAAAATGCACAGCACTGCAATAAATTAATTAATTAATAATTTTTAAACACATTTAGAATATAATGGGAAAAAAATATAACATTGAAAGCAAAACTTTTGAACGCGATGAGCAGTAAAAATCAACTGACTTAAAGTCACAAAACTTATGAAAAATGGCGTCAAATATTGGTAAACCAACCAACACAAAAAAGCACAACACAGCACAGCGCAGTACGTCTTCCGTTTATATTTCATTTTAATTCATTTTCCTATTTTATTTCATTGCTAGATTCCCTTTTACCTATGCTCTTTCGTGCACACTCTCACTCTCTCACTCTCTCTCGAAATACAAAAACACTAACAAATGCTTTTTCTCGCGCCAAGTCAAAGCAGAGCAGCTGAAGCTGCGCAGGTGAAATGAATCTACATTGTAGGTGTGCACAAACAACAACAAAAACAACCACAAAAGCAGGAATAAAAACAAAATAAATGTCAATAAATTTACAAACAAAAATCTTTGCAGTTGCACATTGCATGTAAAAATGTTTTCCCATTTGCGCCTGCCACCCTCAATTTGGTTGCAGCAATCAGCTGTTCCATTCAAAAGCTGCGCAGTTGCATGCGCGCTCTTTCATTTCCGCTATTCTACGCTCTTCCAAGGAAGAACTTATAAGCTGCGTACTCTTCTTCTTTATTGTGCACCCTTAAACTCGTGCCATTCAATGCAAGGTTCGATTTAATAGTTGATAGGTATTTGTTGTGCTTTAAGATAGAAGAAAGTAATCGCACTTTTCACTTTATTCTGATTTTTGGACTATCAAAAAAAAAAATACGTGCGGAAGAAGTTTTAGAACATTAAGGGTATTCGGTTAACATAGTTCAGTTAATATAATATACGTGCAATACTTTTTTTAAAGTACTTTTAAGTTAAAACATTGAAAGCAGGACTTGTACAAATCCAACATGCGCCACAACATTGAGTGTGTAGGGCAAGCAAATAAGAACGTAAGTGTGCAGCGGTAACGGCAGCTTGCATTATGCAAACGACTTTTAAATGCGAACTAAAAAAAAAAATGAACAATTAAAGAGAAAATTTAAATGCACTTTTTTATTCAAGAAACAAACAAAACTTACACTAACTATTTCCCACCGATAAATAATATGCATAACTATATTGCAGCAGATAAAACATACTCTATTCTTAAGTTTTTAATTCATTAAAAGTATCTAGATACTTTTTACGTAAAAGTATCTAGATACATTTTAATACTTTTATAAAGCTGAATGACAACTTTAGTGCTATAAAAAGCGATACGAATAATTTAAACAATAATTAAAATGCATGTTTCAAGTGGAATACTAAAAATAATAAGTACGCGCGTGGTTGTCCTTTACTTGAATATTTAATTTCATATCCTTAAATAACGCACTGAGCAATTGAAATGTACACATACGCATGTATATATGTAAATACACAATTAAAATGTAACAACAAAACAAATAACCACAAAAAAAAAAAAATCAATTTTTTTTCAAATGAAAAAAAAAATAATAATACAATTTTATATTCGTAGCCATAGACAAATTTTTACTTACCATATTCCGCGCTTTTGTATCGCCTGCACCGCTTGACAATTTGGCAGCCATATTGTTATCGTCTTCGTTGTCCTGCTTCTGCTCTTCGTTGTTAGCTGAAACACATAACTCTTCAACTGGCGCTTCAAGTTGTTCCTGCTGCGCTTCCGTTTCCGGTTGCAACTCCTTTGACGTTGGCGTTGCCGTTTTGTAGCCTAAATTTCGATAGTTTCGTTGTAAAGATAAGGAGCGCGTCAAATGACCACTGAACACGGTACTTGAACCCGACGTAGTATTCACTTTTGTATTTAAGGTTTCAACTTTTCGCGCTGCTACTGATGATCTCAAGGCGACCTTTCGACGTAAACTAAACGAGTTAGCGCCGGTTGTGCCACCAAAATCGTTGTGATTGTGGGTGAAAAGCTGTCCAGAAATATTGCATGCGGGGGGTGTTTACATCATCTGGCTTGTTTAAGGTGAGCAAATTTGATTTTGTACCGCGCACGCGCATCGACGCAGAACGTTGTAAAGACGAAATTGCAATAGTGGGAATGGTGGTGGTGTTGGCGTTGGCGTTGGTGGAAGTAGTTGATGGACTCGCAGGATGTGGTATACGTGTTATGCTCTTCAATGATTGCATCGATGTTGATGGTGTCGGAGTTGGTGAGGAAGTCGGTGTTATAGTTGCACCAGTTTCATATGCAATATCGGTTATTGTGTTAGTAGAAGAAAATTCTGTTGTTGTTGTTGTTGTCGTTGTATCCGTGGCAGTTTCCTTATCTGGTGGCTCCTGCATTGATGACGTTACATCGTCGTTACATGAAACTAATGACGTCATTTTATTTTTTTCTTTATGTGCCGCAGCTACTGCAACGCACTTAAACGAAGTACACTGAAAGAAAAACATGTTTAATAAGAAGTAATGAACGAGGAAAGTCTTGATTAAAGTTAATTTCAGTTAATTACAATTGGAAGTAAAAGTCTAATAAGCTATTTTGCATAAATTGCGCAAATTAACTCTTCTCCTCGTCTTAGTTTTTTTTTTTTTTTAATCATTCGTTGCGATTAAATTTACTAAATATAATTTAAGTTGCCGCTTTTCAAACATAATTAAAAGCAATAAACTTTCTTTATTGTCTCTTTAACTCTCTAAATAATTACTTAAAGCGAAATAAAACAGAAAAAAAACAGAAAAAGAAGAAACATTTAAACTTGCGCTCAACAACGATTCATTTAATCATATTGAACGCTTCAATGAGCGAGCGAGCGAATGATTAACTGCACGCTGGAATGTAATGTAATGAATTGAATTTGTATTGGATTGGATTGGATTGAATTAAACAGGTAAAACGCTCGCAAATTGTACGCTAGCATGGCATTGTGAAATACTCGTATACAAAATATTTAAAAGTGAAATAAACTGCTAAATATGTAAACGAATTTGATTGCACTGGATTGCATGTGATGTACAAATTATTTAAGTTAAATTGAAAAAAAAAGCCGAAAGATGCACATCAATATCATCGAAAAAATGATTTAATTTTTTTTTTATACTTTTTTTTTTTTTTGCAGATCTGCATAATATATACATTTTTTTTTAGCACGAGTTCATTGTACTTTTTTTTTACAATTTGTAAATTTATTTCACTCGAATTGACGAAATAGAGCACGGAAACCACTAAACTAGCGATCAAAAGCAATTCAGTTCATCTATCGCTTACAAGCGACATTTAAATGACAACAATAATGTTGTATACGAGTATACATAACTAAAGCAATAGAGGAAAAAATACAACAAAAAAGAAAAAAAATTTTAAATTTGTTGTAAACAAAGTTTTAATACACTTAAGATACATTTTTGTTTATATATCAGGGATACAAATTGAAAACCAGCTTTAACTTTAAAGAAAATCTGCGGCTGTGGCGCATCGAATGATTCATTAAATTTATGAAGTGGCTCCTGTTTTCGAAATATTTTAAACACTACAAAAGTTGTGATTTTAATGTTGGAGACAAGAAGTATCCCACGTTCGAAGTTACGGAACTAGAGACTTGAGATAGATAGAGTTGGCTGAGGGGTAAAACCCATAATCCCCACACAATTAGCATACAACTGCTGTTTGCTACCACTAAAACATCTCGGTAGTGGAACTTAGTACGTGATAGACGTGATAGTACAATTAAGGAAAGACCGTAGTTTCGAGATAAAAGAGGAAAAGATCGCTCAGCGCTTCTAGCTGACATAAGTCCAAAGTGCCTTAGTCTGCTCGATCTAAGTGCAGGACACACACAGAGGAAGCGTTCTAAAGTTTCTGGAGTCTCCAACTCTTTACAACTTCTGTTAAAAGGGATACCTAATTTGGGCGCTTGCTCGCCGATGGGCCAATGACAAGCGTTGGTGACTGTAAGTCTCTCAAGGTCTAAAGGAGTTCGACAGTTAGGAGTTTGTCGTTTGGTCAAATAAGCTTAGATTTCCTGCTTCATATTTTTCAATTTGTTATTGCCTAAAGAGGTGAAGTTGTCCCTAATGAGGGCGACCCTAGCACTCATTTCGATTTGTACGCGAATGGCTGGGTCTCACCCTATAAACACGTTCTAGCCCGCCTGTTAGATTACTCATTTCCGGGGATATCGCTGTGCCCTGGGACCCATGAAAGGCAAAATGAGTTACGGCGACCAACAAGATTGAGTTGGTTTTTACATTTCCTAAGTAGCTTAGATCAAGCGCTTTGATGTTAGCTTGCCGGTAAACCGATCTGTCTCGAATCTCCAAGATTCAGCAGACGAAATAACTCTTCCACTGTCAAGTATTCTGAGTATACCCAAGACCCCACACCGCAATCCATCTTAGAACCATCGGTATAGAGTGACAAACCAGCTTCACTCTTCAGCAGCTACGCCATCCAGTCCTGCAGTGAAAGTATGTTAGTTTTTAAGGATTTTCTTAATTTTGGATTAAACAGCGTTGTGACTAAAGTTTAGCGATGACCACTAGCCTTGTTGACTTAGTCGAAGAGCGCTGATCGAAACTATCTGCTTGATGAATTGGTCAATGGGTAGCAGGTTCAACATCGCGTAAGGCAGGTTCTAATTGCCCCTATGACCCCAATACAAGCAAGATGATCTCTGCACACTAGGTTTCTTTTGGATATTGTAGTTGTTTATAAAAGCCGGACACCATGCCAAAGCTCCATAACATAGAATCGGGCGTACAACAGCAGTGTATAGCCATATGACCAATTTCAGTGAGAGGCCCCATCTACGACTGAATAGTTTGGAAATTGTAAACTTTACTACATAAAGATTCTTTGTGAATGCATTTGGAATACCGATGCTCTTATTTGCTCATTTGAGCTTTATGTTTTATTTATTTCCTTCACTGACAAACACTCAACAAGCAATGGCAATCTTCAAGCTTCTCCCCTGAACATATAATAAAGATTTTCTTAACGTAACAAACTTTGTAACAAAATGCATAAACTGTGTGAAGCATAAAATAAAACGAACTCACGTTATTTGTGACATTAAACAAACCGCAGATACTAGTTTATAGGTACATAACTACAATAGAGTGGAGTGAAAAACAAAAAAAATATAGTTAATTAACTTTTCCACAGATAATCGTACTATGCTTTCATAATTACGAAAGGGGGCAACGCGTTGGTATAGGAATTCGTACCTGTATTTCTCTCGCATGAAAAATTTCTCAATACAGCACTAAATAATATGATCAGAATAATTTTATGTACTAAAACTGGAGCATAGACGAATAAATTTATAATAAAACAGGTAACAGAGTAAAAATAAGTTATTAATTGTAAAACTGTTGGATAATCTCGATGTGGTTCGTAGGATCGTAGCTCGGTTTTAAGCTTTCACAGTGAATCGTAACCGTAAACGCATGAATGGTTATCTATTTTTCACTGTGCATGAGATGCGTATACAAATTAAAATAAGCTCACTCCACTCTTGCCTAAAAATTTTATTAAATACATACAATAATAATGTTGTTATAAACGCATAAATAAGATGAAACGTGTTTAATAATTTATCTTTGAGTAAAAGATAAAATCGACAGACAACATTTTTCAAAGTGCAACGACAACAAAGATGTTTAACTAAAAGAAACCGTCGCAGATCAATCTAGTCAAGGCTGTTTTATAATAATCAAAATCAATTTGTTACAGTTACAAGTTGCAATGCCTTAAAGGAAGTAACAGCCGATCAGTCTGATAAGCCGATGCATTTTTTTTTATAAAGTTGACGCGAATTATTAATCTAAAAATGTTAGACGGACTTTCTCACTGAATTAAATATTTGTTGAAATGAAATGTTAAAATTTATAAAAAGTAAACTTTAAGATTTTACTTCTTTAACCATTCATGTTTTTAATTTAATTATGTATTATTATATTTTTCACTTCGTCTTTGAATAACTTTTGCTTAACCGAGGTCAAAGTTTTTAACTATTTTTAATAACATTGAAACTGTTTAAATTGTTTTTAGTACAAATAACATGTAAAAATTATTAACGCTAATTAATTTAAGTTAATATTTTTAAACGCGAATAACAAACGTTGTGACGAAGTGCAAAACACGTTTGGTTCTATCTGTAAATTAGATAGACTAAAAGCAATGAACAAAAAAAAGTACACACAGAAACAAAAATGAAAACATGTAACCTATGAACCATTTATTCGACTAAAAGATACCCTATAATATAAAATTCGTTGAAGTCCATCAAAATAGGTCGTCACGCTATAAATCGAAATAAAATTTTGACAAAAAACAAAGAATACTTGGCGTCGTGGATGCCGCAATAAGTCATGGTGTACCATAAGAGCAACCATTTTGATCATGGAAGGAGTATTTAGCAATGTTTATTGGAGAGACCAGAGACCAAACAACAGTCAAATCAGTAGACTCTTTCGGGTGAAGGCGCATCAACAAAGGTCAAGTTGGATATTTTCGTATATTACTGCGACAATTTGTTGCTGTAATATACGCATGCTTACCCGGCTAGACCCTTTAAACTAGTTAACAGGTTTTGAGAACAGAAACAAACGTCAAAAGTCATATTTTTTTTTTTAATTTTTTATACTCTCAATACTTTGATCTTCGGGTATAATTTCCAAAGCCAATATTTGTATTCAATTTAAGTCATTATTGCTCTTTTAGAGACTTAAACCTAGTGAAGTGGATCAGTTTGTTTATTTTTGCCTGCAAAATATGTCTTAACCTCTTTATAATATTGGTATAGACTGGGTATCCCAAGCCTTATTCAACTTAATATACTCTCTTATCCATCGGTTACAAAATAGACCCACCCGTTGGGCTAATCTGAATAAAAAATAGTATTTCAGAAAACGTTTACAAAACTTTTTGTGATGGTTCTGATGGCCTAACAAGTTTCCACGAAGTTGTAAGAGCAAAGAATTTCCTGAAAGAATATTTTACAGAATTTAACAGATACAGAAATTGTTTCGAATATCCCCGATCTCACCTACAACATTCGTTTATTTTAAATAGATTTACTATAACCGAATTTTAGCTTATTAACACGAAAGAGAGTAAAACTTCTTAAAAATAAAAATTAGATGAGGCATATAGTCAGTTAAAAAAATTATTAAAAATGAATCAAAATATCCGTCAAATTTTCATCATAACGCGCCAAACTTTCAAAATAAGTTCAAAACACCTTTTTTTCCACCATACCATGAAGGGCATTAATAAATTTGTACACATATACATACGTAAGTGTGTTTGTATGTGTGTATTTTTAGTAGGTGTCGTGTATCTGTAAAAATGCTCAATATAAGCGATTGCAATTATAATTTTAGGTTTCTCAATTTTTGTTTTTTTTTTTCGACGTTGCTTTATCAACACGCAACAACAACAACAACATTAATTTGTGATGTTGAGATTTGTTGTTGTTTGATAAGACAAAAGAAAAAAAACAAAATTGACAACGAATTGCTTTTTTTCTTTATTTTTTTTATTTTCATTTAATATTTTTTAAATGAATATTTTCGTTTTGACTAAAAAGTAGTAACAGCAGCTGTATTTGCGCAATAAACAAACTTAAGACATAACTAAACAAAAAAAAATATATATAAATTTTTTAACTTACAATGGACAAACGTTGAGAGGAACATTTAATACTTATTAATTTTTTTGGTTTAAAACACTTGGCTAATAACAAAACAACAACAACAACGACAACAAAAAAAGAGGTTAAATTCGAACAACACAACCGAGCGAGCGACAAAATGCAACTGAACGCGGCGTCGTTGATTTTTCGCATTCAAGCTAAGCCAAACTAAACACGGCGGAAAAATATAAACGAAAAATGCTTGGAAAAACTTAATAATAAAAAAAAAGTAAATAAAATAAAAATAAAAAAAAAAAAAAAAACAACGACAATGGAATAAAAGAAATAATGATGATTTTTAAAAAATTAAAAACCAAGCAGCAAAATAAGAGCAATAACAAGAACAACAACAACAACTGCAGCAGTGTGAGAAAAGAAAAAACAGAAAAACTAAAAAAAAAAAGTAAAAAAAGCGTTTAAAAAAAAAGAGCGGCTTAAACTATTTCCTATGTATTTGTTTGTTACACACACACATATGTACGTAATTTCTTTCTTTGCTTAGATTGTTGCTTTTTTTGGGTGAATGAAGCCGTCGGTTCCTTTAATTATTGTATGCCTAGGACAGACCGGGGCTTTTCGAAGTAATTTCTGTTGCAGAAAACCCTAGAAGAGAGCGCAGATTTCATCGGCTTCTGAAATATCTGGAATATTCTTATAGGAAAAAAAAAACTTAAAAAAATATCTCTTATACGGCAGACAGAAGGACAGACAGACGGACGGACAGAGAGAGAGAGAGAGGAACGGGCAGAGAGAGACTGATGGACAGACAGTCATAAAAAAGGAAAGGGGTGGGGGACCATGGTTCAAAACAACCCATATTTTGACACTATATTGGATTCATAAAAATACATTTTAAAAAAATTACATAAACGTGCATTAAACATTAAACTGAAAACTGGGCTGTAAAGCTCTTAGCAAGTTTCTATACTCCCACGGGCTAGTCAGATTATAAATATTAAAGCTGTATGTACTTCGAGAACTGTTGATACTTTGCATTAATGAGGAACTTTTTGCATTAAAGAGAAATCGACAACCTTTAAAAGGTGAAAGGAAAAAATTTCTTGTCTTTTGATCGTAAAAAGATTTTAAGATAAAAATTGACGGAAACTCTAAGCAAAATTAAGTAAGCAACATATCTGAAGATCGTTCAACAAAGTCGACGATGTGATTTAATTGCGCAAATTAAGAAAAAATAAAAAAAAAAAAAGGTTTCACACGAGACACTTTTTCAAGCACTTAAAAAGCAGTAAAAATGATGGGAAATAAATAAAATGTTTTATTGTTTTGAAAATATTTACTTGAATAAATGTGCCTGTATACGAAACATACTTGCAAGTAAAAAAATCCTTGGCTGAATTTTAAGAAAATAATTGATGTATAAAAGCATTTTTGTATTTAAAATAATCATTAAAAAAACCTTATTTGATCTGTAATCAAACTTTACATTAACAATTATTAAATTAATTACTATTTTTATATTTCATTTGAATTCAAAAAAAATTATTGATCAAGCGCACAGCTGTAACGTGCGTATTACTGGCAGCACTGCGTATCCATATTCCACTTGGTAGCACTTTTTTGTTTTTGTCATTCACATTTGTAATTGGAGTTTTTTTGCCAATCAAATACACGTTGACATGACAGGCATAATTTAATACAACAGCGGCGCATACGAACAAAAATTTTGCTGACAAATAAATTAAGAAGTCTGTTTAACTTTTAGTTTAAAGCCAAATAAACACAACTAAATCAGGTTAGTAATTTAAAGCATATTTTATGGGAATATTTTTTTTAAAGTTTATATTTTTTAATTATTACAGAAATGGATCGTTTACTTCGCCTTGGTGGTGCTATGCCGCAAGCCGCTCCGCCGACAGATGCACCCGTTGTGGACACCGCTGAACAGGTTTACATCTCATCATTGGCTTTACTTAAGATGTTAAAGCACGGTCGTGCTGGTGTACCTATGGAGGTTATGGGTCTTATGTTGGGCGAATTTGTCGATGACTACACGGTGCAGGTTATTGATGTGTTTGCCATGCCACAGACTGGTACAGGCGTTTCGGTAGAAGCTGTGGATCCCGTCTTCCAGGCAAAAATGTTGGATATGCTGAAACAAACCGGACGACCAGAAATGGTAGTCGGTTGGTATCATTCACATCCTGGCTTTGGCTGCTGGCTGTCAGGCGTCGATATAAATACGCAACAATCCTTTGAGGCACTTTCGGAACGTGCTGTCGCTGTAGTAGTCGATCCCATACAATCCGTCAAGGGCAAAGTGGTCATCGACGCGTTTCGTTTAATCAATCCGAATATGTTGGTGCTTGGACAGGAGCCACGGCAAACAACATCGAATTTGGGTCATTTGCAGAAACCATCAGTACAGGCACTGATTCATGGACTGAATCGTCATTACTACTCGATTAGTATTAACTATCGTAAGAACGAACTGGAGCAGAAAATGCTTTTAAATTTGCACAAAAAATCATGGAAGGATGGTTTAACGTTGGCCGACTACAATGAACATTGTTCGATTAATGAGGACACTGTGGCGGAGATGTTAGATTTGGCTAAAAACTATAACAAGGTAAATGTTTATGGTGTAACATGTACACTGTATAACAATTTAATAAAATATTTCTATTATTTTTTTGCTTTAGTCGCTCGAGGATGAAGAGAAAATGACACCCGAGCAATTGGCCATAAAGAATGTTGGCAAACAGGATCCTAAACGTCACTTGGAAGAGAAGGTTGATAAAGTGATGCAAAACAATATTGTACAGTGTTTAGGCGCGATGCTGGATACAATTGTTTTTAAGTGAAAGCATTTAATTACATGCGACCAGCTGCATTTTTATGCGATTCTCTAAATGTTAAGCTTGTTCGTAATTTTTTTAAAATAAACTATTAAAATTAGAGTAAATATATACAATTTTTGTCTTTTTTTAAATCTTTGTGAAAGCTAACAAAAAAGGGTTTTAAAAATTTGTCCGTCTGATATAAGGATTCTTTGTTCTTAGTTAGAAAATAGAAGTTTTGAAGAACCCTAGATTCGTCTTATCGAGGTGATCAAGAATATATGTACTTATATACTTCATGGGGTCCACGGCGTCTACTTTAATGTGTTATAAATTGGCCAACAAACTGCAACCACCATTGTGGCGACGTGTTTAAAAACTAGAGCGATATTTATTTACATATGTAAGTAACCCTTACGTATTTTGTCATCAATTCAATCCTATGTATATACGACTACTCAGAAATCTAAGTACCCAGCCTAAATATCGTCTCAATGGTTATTAAAACCCTAGCTACGGCCTTGCTTCCAACTATGTACCCGTATAATAAAAACGCATAGTTTTTTTTTTTTGTACTACGATTTAATTAATTATATAGATTAGATTTTGTGTGGTAGAACTTAAATGAAACAAAAATGTTAACAAAACTTAAATATCTTTTCGGATTAAAAAAATATTTATGCTTAATTAATTTTGTTAGCAAAAACAGCAGCAGCGTGAAATGCCGCCAAACATATTTTGTCTTTGCCCATTGTTGTTGTAAACGCATCTGCCTCACGCGGTTGCTGCCACCACTTATCCAAGATGGCGTCCATTTTATTGTCTAAGCACGTTCACCGCGTATGCGTCGAGCCAACTGTATGTCTTTTGGCATAATTGTGACGCGTTTTGCATGAATAGCGCACAAATTGGTATCTTCAAACAAACCGACCAGATAAGCCTCAGAGGCCTCCCTACGCGCACGAGGAAAAGACAAAAAAAAAAAAAATTAACAAAATAATGACAACTATTTTTGAGCGCGCGCTGCTATAATTTATCAACCAAAAACCAAAACATACCTGCAATGCACCAATAGCAGCTGACTGGAAACGAAGATCGGTTTTGAAATCTTGCGCAATTTCACGCACCAAGCGTTGGAAAGGAAGCTTACGAATAAGCAATTCCGTAGATTTCTGGTAACGACGAATCTCACGAAGCGCCACTGTGCCTGGGCGATAACGATGTGGCTTCTTTACACCACCAGTCGATGGTGCCGATTTTCGCGCGGCTTTTGTGGCCAATTGCTTGCGAGGAGCTTTACCACCAGTCGATTTACGTGCAGTTTGTTTAGTACGCGCCATTTTTTATAAGTTTTTTTTTTTTTTTTTATATTTTTGATCAACAAAGAAAAATTGTATTTTACAACTCGACCGATCGTATTGAATTCCAGCTTATGAATGAATCAAGTCATGTCAATGTATTGCTGAGGTAAAGGAGTGCGAATGAGACAGATGTAGTTGTAGCCACTCATACTTACAAAGGCTGTACAATATATATAATTCAAAAATTCACTAAAAAATGACATTAACATTGACAATGTGTTTGGAGTTGCCAGAATATTTGCTAAACGTAAGAATGAAAGCAAAGAGAACAAAAGAAAAAAGAAAGGCTGCGAGACTTACCGCCACATTTAAAGCGCTCAACGAAACAACAAAAAAATGTGTGACGACGAATACGTATGCTGCCCTTACAACTCACAACACAAAGTTCTGCGTTTTCGCCTGCCGGCACATATAGTAAAATGTGAAGTAAAGTACAATGGACCACCATTGGAGATTTGCGCCTACAATGCTACACATCGCGTTCCGCCGGCACAAATGGAAAACCATCTGCTGGAGTGCAAGGATCGACTTCAGTTTCATCGTGCTTCGTACTTAAAAGAAGCAATCTATCATAAATCAGCCACTGCAAATAACAGCGTTCGAGGTGACAGTGAAAACGCTTCTTCGTTTTAATTTTATGTAAAATACATTCACACACACACATTTAAGTAAAGAAAAAGCTTTATAAAATCCTTAATGATATTCATTAAATAAAATGCGATAAGTTTTGTTAAATAAACGCTATTATTTTCTTTAATACTTAAACCGTTAAAATATTGAACAACAAATGAATAAGCCTCCGTTGCACACAAAAAAAAAAGTAATATACATACTAAATATATATATAAAAATTATCAAGTCAGTTTTGAACATTAGAGAGGCACTTTCAGGACAATAATTACAAATGATTATAACTAATACACACAAAATGAAATTTTTACACATGTTCTGAGAAGGAGAGTAACTAATATCATGTGCCCGCCGCGATAAGTTCTCACGTGCAGTAAAGCTAATGATGCACTCTTTATACAAATATAGTATATGTAATAATCTAATAAATATAATGCAGAGGCCCGTACAAAAATCAAACAATTACTATACTGCATGCTACACCATATCCATTTCCAAGTCAGTGTCGCCTTCCGAATCGATCAGTTTACGTTTTTCCTGCGTTGCTTCATTGATACTGGATATGGGACGCACTTTGCCTAGATTTACAACCGGGCTTTGTGTATACAAATAAATTGCATATGAAACCACTGCGATGGCCAGCGCAGTGTTTATGTATATAGGAATTGCAAAGAGAAAATAGCACAGAACTGCTGTAAAAAGTAGTTCCAGTGCGCTTGCAAATGTCTTCAGTATGGAATTCATGTACTTCAAAAAGAAACTGGTTACAATACCAATGGCCGCATTGTTGACAATAATGATCAATACGCTAAAGCGAAATATTGCGCTAAGATTTTGTGCGCTAAACGCATCGACAAGTTCGCCACGTATTAGCAAAATGGCTGCGTTACAAATAATCGAATCCAAATACATGAATACATTCTGCACAAAGATATTAACATCTGCACCTTTATCCTTGAGCAAAAACTCATTATAGACACCCGCCAGGCAGGAGCATACGGTCTGTGCAAGTATAAAGACAGCGCTCAAGCTAAAATCAAAACCGGACATATTTTTGCCGTGCACCCTGCTGTCGTCGCCAGCTGCTAGCTGTGCTGTCTGTTGTGCAGTGCTGTTGTAGAACATTTGTTGCTGTTGTTTAATGGCAGCCGCTTCACTGTCATCATTTGTATCGCCATAGAAAGCATTGAAGTTTAATTGTTTCAGCATGCAACCCAATGTAAGCAATATCAGCGATAGCCATTGCCGCTGTGTGAGATTCTTCTTGAAGATCAATTGAAAGAGTACGCCCGTAATGACAACACGTAATTGAAGCAGCAAGTAATACGTGGTCGGATCAAACGTTGCTAAATTGACAAAGGCCAAATTGTTGTACAAGCAATAGAGAAACGCCGGCACAAAATATAGCATCAGCACATTGCTGTCCTTGCGTACGTCACGTGCAAGCGATTTCAAATTATGCTCGCGTAAGTAGAGCAATGTTGAGACAATTAATTTTAATATTTCAGTCAAGAGCACAACTGTGACGGTGTTGTAGCTATACGAATTGTTGCTTTCCTGCGATGCGGTGACAAAGATGCCTGCAAGCGAAGCACACATTAAAAAAAGATGCTGGAAATGGAGGTTGTGCTTCAATAATCTACATACCCTGACCAATGAATAGTGTCATATACAGCAGAAATATGATAAAAGTCAGTTTCGTTGGAAACAGTTCACGCCAATTTGTAGACATTTTAAATACACGTAATCTAACTGTGTGGCATGAAACGTTTATAATTTTTTTTCTTTTTTTTTTTTTTTTTTGCTCGATTTCTTCCGCAAATACACACAAAAGCTAGAAATATTTTTTAATTGTATGTACGCGCTGTCAATCACTGAGCAAAATTAATATTAAATTTGTTAAGTGTTTTGTTGTATATGCTAACTACAGAATTGATAAAACATTTTCTTTATCGCACTATGTATGTCAAGCTGAAAACGTATAGTGCGTCTTGTTGTTTTTTTTGTTTTTTAGTTTTGTTATTCTTTGTTTTATCAATCAGCTGTGACTGAATTAAGCGCTGTTTTCACTATCTTATATAGCAAAATTGATAACTGCAATATTTTATTTTTACATATGTAAAATGGAGTTATCGATTTTACATATGTAAAAAATCAATTCGATAGTTTTGCTATCGTTAATCGGTTATTACCACATATTTTTTATAATAAATATAAAATTTTTAAAATGACATTAGCTTGTTACACATATAATTTTTTTTTAATTGTTTTAATGAATTAAATTTTTTAAAATAAATTAAATACAGTTGTATGTAAAAATATTGATCTCTTCAACTGTATACCAATTGTGCTAACAGAGAGTGCAAACAGTACGCAATTTTTGCCACATATCATAGTAAAAACAAAGCCTTACCTAACAGGGTTGCCAGTACAATTATCGAGGCAGCGCCTCTCATTTAAAATTTAGGCGCAGCCAACTTCACTTCGTTGAGTCTTTTCGCTGTCGTCGCTGTCAAAATGGCAAACCGTGCTGCTCGTCATGCTCGTAATGAGGAATCCGATAATACTATTAATTATGTACAATGCGATGGCTTGGTAAGTAAAAAATGTAGCTTGTGTTGTAGCGATTACATATTTGTTGAAAAATGCACGCACAACATTGAAAAAATGCGGAAATTGTAGCATCAAAAACAACACGTTCGCACATTTTGTTTTTGTAACAAACAAAAGAGTGAGCGAGATGGACTATAGCGCAAAACGCATAGTTGTTGTTGCTGTTTGTGATATGATTTAATTAAAATTTGATTTTCTTGTATTTGCAGGCCGTAATGAAAATGGTCAAACACTGCCATGAGGAATCTAGCAATATGGATTTAGCGCAAGGTGCGCTACTCGGTCTTGTCATGGACAAATGTCTGGAAATAACCAATTGCTTTCCGTTCCCGAAGAGCGGCGATGAGTCTATGGATGAGGAGCTCTATCAGTTGACAATGATGCGTCGTCTGCGCCGTGTTAACGTCGACCATTTTCATGTTGGCTGGTATCAGAGTTCCGATGTCGGTAATAGTTTATCTATGGCATTGCTCGAATCGCAATTCCATTATCAGACCAGCATCGAAGAATCTGTGGTTGTAGTCTACGATACACAGAAATCATCGCGTGGTTTCCTTTGTTTAAAGGCTTATCGTCTGACACCACAGGCCATACAGCTTTACAAGGAGGGTGAATTCTCGCCGGAAGCATTCCGCACTCTAAAGGTCGGCTATGAGAGTCTTTTCGTCGAGATACCGATTGTCATAAAGAATTCCCCGTTGACCAATATTATGATGAGCGAACTGAATGAGCTTTTGCCTGAGGATAAAGGACATAACTACCTCGATCTGGGTACAGCATCTGTTCTAGAGAATCATATGCGTAGCTTAATTGAGCGCGTTGATGAGCTCTACCAGGAATCGGTGCGTTATAACAAGTACCAACAGGTGGTCTTCAAGCAAGATACGGTGAGTTATTATTATTTCTAAATTTGTCTAAGAACTGAAAATAATTGGCGTCTATTATTTGCAGGAAAAACATCGTGCACTTGCCAAACTGGCTGCTGAGAACGCTGTACGCACTTCGAAGGGTGAACCTACTGTAGCTGAGGATGAAGTGCTTAAACAATTCCGGCCACTACCTGTACCACCCAGGCTAACAGCTACAATAACCTCTGGACAAATCAACACCTATTCGCAGCATATTGCACAATTCTGCTCACAATCGTTGGCTAAACTTTTCATTACCGAATCACTGCAGAATGCCAAAGAGGCAAAGGACTTCAAGTAAATCTGTGTGAAATTGTATTTTCTTTTTTTAAAATTACTTTATTGAATGTTAAAGAATAATTGGTGTAGTCGTAGTGTTTCTCAATACGCATAGGCAGCATAACAAAACAAATAAGAAATGTATAAAAATTGTATTTGCCTAGGAGTATATAAATTATATCATGAGACCAAACGAAACAAAAACGTTGTTTTCCTGCTATCAACCCCCCGTCGTTTTTACGCCCACCCCCGGCATTGCGTGCTGACTGATTTAGCGCTTGCGTATTGCATTTACATTGTTGGTTTTTAATTATTTTTTTCATTTAGCCGCTGCAAGTTCGTCCTTTGTTGCAACAGAAAATCAAATTAGTTTTTTTTTTAAATTATTTAATTAAATTGATGATTTAAATTACGTGCAGCTTTGCTGTTTGTTATATTGTAATAGACAATTATGTTTTCGCACGAGTTAAATGAGCGTTTACTCATCTCAGTACATGGACGTGACTTTGAAGGGGTACTCAGCTGCCTTTTGGAAGGCGCTAGTGCAACTTATGTATCGGTTGCTTGCGGTCGAACGGCTGTAGGCACTGCGGCGTTAGTGGGTGATATACAAATATTAGACATGTTGCTCCAATTTTGCGAAGATCCGGAATTGGATATATTCCGACAAGGTAAGTACAGTTTGTCGCTGACGAACGGATGAAAACAATAGATACAGCTTTATTCTTAAGTGCTTCCGGTTTGGTTTCAGCACGCGCCAAGAACTCTACAGAGATAGAAACTACACCCGATGACATGGAGAATCTTGAGTGGGAGGACGAATTTGATGCAGGTAACGAGAGCGACAATGTCACTAGCAGCTACGCTGACCCGGGTGGCACGGAAGTACAAATTTCACTATATTATTATTATGCCAAAACATTTGAACGCACCGGAGAGCTACTAGCCAAATTTCAGGCTGGCGATACTAACGCATATTGTCAGACAGGATCCCAAGATCCACACTCTGTCGATGCAGAAATGATGTCGCCGCTACATTACGCTTCAGGCTGGGGAAATCTTGCATGCGCACAACGACTGCTTGAACATGGTGCACCCATTGATGTATTCAATAGCGATGGTTATACGCCGTTGCACTTAGCAATGGATAATGCCGATATATCACGTTTGCTAATCAAGCATGGCGCAAATCCTAATTTAAAAACTATAAGCGGCGGACAGACTGCGCTACACTTGGCTATACAGGATCGGCGTGCTACCGTTGCGCAGATTGTACTCCAAACCAACATTGATATCAATAGCACAGATGCTAACGAACGAACGCCGCTTATATGCGCTGCGGCCCTCAGGCATGGATGTTCTGGCACGCACTCTAATTGAGCGTGGCGCACGTATTAATCTACAGGATGCAGATGGTTATACAGCGCTCTACTATGCCGTATTGCAAAATAATATTGCATTAACCAAGTTGCTTTTGTCACGTGGTGCACGGCGTATTACTGTGCATCATCTACTGCATCATTGTGTCTCTAATGGACTATTAAGAATGGTTGCACTACTACTTGACTACGGAGATTGTCTCAGTGTACGAAACAGTGATGGATATACGCCTGTACTTTGTGCCATCAATTGTGGCAATGCGGAAATGCTGGAACTACTGCTACATGTTGCAGCAGATCAAAGCCGACAGCAGCGTTACTCTGAACCCTTGGATAATGAGCTACTCGAGGCAGTACAACGCCTAAATACATTATCAGAGTTTAAGAAAATTGCACGCATACTGCTTTCCTATTCGGAAAGTAGTCGTCGTAATTTATATAACAATGGACACCAGTTACTCTGCTATGCATCAAACTGTCAAACGCCCCTGTCACGTGCAATTAATTTACAAAAACTTGATATTGCAGCTTTTCTAGTCATGGAAGGCTGCGGCATCTTACAGATTTGCCGTGAACATGTGGTAAGTTCTCTACGTGCCATGAACTCACCCAGTCGTATGGCTTTTGGTAGTTTATTAGGTGAGTCCGAGTAATCTTTTTGTTTTTGCTTAATATATTATTTAATTTTCTAATCCTTTCTTTTGAAGTTAATGCTGGCTTTAACTTTCCATACAAGCGCACACCAGCATTTCCAGATCAATGGACGCCACAACGTGTTTGCTTTGAGCTGCATATGCGTGAGCTTTCAACGAATCCTTTATCTTTGCAATCGCTGACTCGTTTAGTCATACGTCAACATCTTCTATACAAGCTTCAGTCATCACGTGCAATTCAAACAAAATATCGAAACACAGCGACAAAGTCGAGTTTAATGATTATGGTAGAGACGCTGGATGTGCCATTAGCACTTAAAACATTTCTTGCTTACTTCGATGAACTTCCAAAGGTGCTCTAAATTTTATAATAAACATTCGTGATGAAAACCTGATGAAATCGAAATACACACACACACACACACAAACAAGTTTTAACTATTTTAGTACAATTTTATGTATATTTTATATATTTATGTATATCAACGAAAATAATACATAATAGGTTTGTATGTAGATGTGGTTGTTGTTCGGCATTATTAGGAGTATATAGTATGTATATGCAGCATGTAAGATATTTTATCTCATTTAATTTTAACAATGTTGAAATACAAAAATTGTGTATTTCTGTTGAATTTGTTCACGAAATACAATATTAATAACAGAACAAAAAAAAAAAGGAAACTTTTAACTTAACATCTCACATAATGCATTTGTATATAATAATATATAGTATGGATATATATGTTATTTGTAGTTATAATAGAAATTTTTACGTACCTACAATGTAACAGTAATTTTTATATATATTACGACTTTTAAAAAGAATTTTAAGATTGCTCTATATATATATCTATTTTTTTTCTTTTAGTAAAAACCTCAAATATAGTTATTGATCGATCTCTTTAAAAAAATGACCTTTTAGAAAATTTTAAACTTTCAGCAAATATAGTTGAATATGAAAAAAAGGAATAAAAAATAAAATAGTTATTACAGAATTAAAAATAGTGGTTTCTTTTTCTTAATTATTTATGTATAGCGTTCCATTAAACTGTGGAAGTTCCACTTAAAAAAATGCCACACTTTCTTATTGGCGCTTTGCAATGTTACAATTTTTTTTTGTTATGCATTTACGGCTTTAGCAATAACTTAAAATCATCATTTGCATTTTCCATAATATATTCAAACGGTATTTTGTCTTTGTTATCCTTAATCTCCTTCAGTGCAGGCAATTGCTCAAGCAAATACTTGCTGACATTAAGATGTCCACGTGCTGCAGCTCGATGCAATGCAGTTTGACCATATTCGTCTTGAAGTTCGAGCTTGGCTTTATGGTTTACTAGCAGCTTTACAATGTCCAAGTGACCTAAAAATACAACAACAAAAACAATTAATAATTTAACTAACCAAAAGAAGCTTTGTTTTCTAAGTTACCCATCATCGCAGCACGATGCAGCGCTGTTGCACCACTCTTAGTAACTGCGTTTACATCCGCTTTACCGTCATCTAGCAACATTTTGCAAATCTCTTCATGACCAGTACGCGCTGCATAATGTAGCGCAGTATAATCACAATTATCTCGATCCATAGTTCTGCCCTCGCCTATTAACTTACGCACGCGTTCCTTCTCATTGTATATAGCTGTTAGAATAGTAAATTATTGTTAGAAAAAAATTAAAAAATTTAAATATGTACGAGTATGTCACTTAATACTTGCCCGCACTCCAGATGCCACGATCAAAATCCATATCGGAAAGTGTCTGTTGCGCCGGTTGCACCTGTTTGTGACACTTGCAATTATCCGCTTTGTGTTGATCCATTTTTTGCTTAATCAATTTCTACTACTTTTCCGCTAACTCTAATTAATATTGTGTTTAACACTTAGAATTGTATTCAATCACCACTTTCACTTATTCTAAGGCTTCTACGATTTCGTTTCGGTTTATCTCTATATATCGTTTTGTCCGTTTTCTTTCCTTTCTATTTTCAGTTAATTTTTTTTTCAAAATGCAAAACAAAAAAATGCTTAAACTTCACGTTGCAATGTCCAACAGATTTCGGCTTCACCACAACTGCATACAACTTTATAGCTTAGCTGAGCCAACGTATTAAGCATATCCACAGGTGGCACACTAACCATAACTCCGTTCACCATTGGCTTTACTCCATTATCGAAACGCTTTGACAGCGCTTGTATTTCTGCTTGATTTAGTCCAAATACTGCGCAAGTATAATCGTGTAGTGAACCCTTGACTGTGACGTAGGCGAAGGTTCCTTCTGTTTGCAGTACAGGCACTGGAATTGTCACAACGTTGGTGGGACAACTTACTGTCGCGTTTGAGGTTGCTGTACCTACGGGCGGACACTCACAATCTTTTGCCTGGGATGTTGTTGTACCGGCGGTATTGTCCATAGTCCGCGTTATGTTTCGATTTAAGTACGATTAGGGATTTATGTTTATAATTCGCCAAAAGTTTAAAATTTAAATGAAAAAAAAAAATTTTTTTTTGGGATTTCGTTTTTTTTTTTGGAGTTAAAATTGAGTTGATACTTGTATTTAATTAAAAAACTTTCACTTTTATTACAACCACTTCTCGTTAGGCTGGTCGGAGGGGCAACAGTAGCCACAAACACAATAAGGAATGAACAGGGAATTCTTTTCCTTTTTTTTTTGGATAAAAACACTAAAATAAACGCACACACACAAAAGTCATACACACGCACACGATTTTTTTTTTTATTTTGCTTTTCGATTTTTGCACGCCTTTTAGTTTATTCGGGCGAATCGACTTTGTGATAGTTCCCTAAACTGGCTGCTGCCTCACGTCCAATATTCGAAAGGTTTTCACGCACAACTGATTCGGTTTCTAGCGGTTCTGGTTCATCGAACTCCTTGCGCATTGTCCACATATATTCGTTGTAATCTTGCTTCACTGCTGTTGAGGATGAAGCAACAACTCGAAAACCAAGTATCTGAAAAAAAAATTATAACAATAATAAATAAATTTAAAAAACATGAGCATCTTGAATTTAAAATATATGAAATACACACAGCTTTTCGTCCTGGAACTACAGATAATTCTGGAACACTAAGTAACTGTTACAAGAAAAAAATTTTTTTTTGATAATTTAATAAAGTAGAGATACATTTTTGTAAAGGATTACCCCCGTACGTTTTTTTTTTTTTTTTTTTTGAAACCACAAAAAAATAGTTTTTAATTAGCTTTGAACTCTCCATAGGTTATTTTGGGACACTTCCTTATTAAAATTGTTCAAGGTATTAAAAGTACTTATTTTAAGATACAAGATGACAAATCTCCACTTCCCCATAAGGGACATTGCAAAGCCTACTTTCTTTAGTCTACCACACTTTTCGTGATCCCATGAATATATCATTTATAACGATAAATTTCCTACACCTCAAATACATTGCACAGATATGACGAATCTTAATTATCGCTTGACTGGGAGGGGTTCTTTAATCTAACAGTAGGCGCCCCAGATTGAATTGAAATGTATAGTTTTACGCATGGTTCTTCCAATTTTAATATACAAATACGACTAAAATTTGTGAAGTTTTTTATTACACTTTATATAACAAGTATCTACATACCTCGAGCGCAGATAATATACGACACGGATGCACCAGATATACTATAGTCGACTCATCGCTGTAGCCACCGCAAGAGAACTTATTTAACTGTTCAATATCATCGGCTGTAAGTGATGTAATGTATTTAATAATTATAATGGCAAGTTTATAAAGAAAAGTTATTAATACAAAACTAAATTAAACAAAATTAATGCTTTTAATACATTTTGCAGCAATGTATAGAGGCACTTATGTATGTATGTATGTTTGTTTTTGTAGGTATATCTACGTACGGCGACGATGACCGATGACGACATCAATGTGTCTGTGTGTACGAGCGACACTACGAAAAAAAAAAAATCATTAGCAATGTGCAACGAAAATTATGAATTTTCAAAAAAAGTAAAACGCAGTAAATTTACTTAATTTCGAGTCTTTTAATTTATTAAGTCAAATATTTGTAATTGGCAAAAACAAAAGTTAAAGAAATAAAAAAATATTTACATTACACTGAATGAGTGCAATGACATTTAAGCACAAACACACACACACACAAATTTACGTCAGAGAGAAAACTTTTTGCAGAATTCGAACAGGTGCAATGCACTTTATAAATAAATAAAAAAGAATGTAATATTTTTTTATAGCAGATAACAAAAAGAATATGAATTAAAAGTTACTTTCGATTTATTATGGAAAAGCGCACTGGAACAGCTGCACTGGACAACGTTCAAAACGAAAATGTGTAAAAGCAACTGATGAGCAAAATACTCTCGATAAAATAATATTGTTTGTGATAAGGTGGGAGTAAGAGGAGTTGTTGTACAACTGCATTCATTGAGCGAAACAAATATTGAAATGCGCAAAAAGAGCGCAACGTGAGCGAAATCCAACGAAGCAAAAACAAAACTGAAAAGTGCTCATATAATGAAATTACATTAAAATGCTAAAAAAAAAAAAAAAAAAAAAAAAATAAAGTTAACTTCGAAGCGAAACTTAAATACCCGTCAAAAGGTACCAATTCCATTTTTAGGTATAGCCCCCATATAAACTAACCCCGGTTTATAGATTGTAACACCCTGTTTAATAATGTTTGACAATAATTAGCTTTGTTTTTCTGTGACTTTACGCAAAAACGCTTTATGTGTGTCCACCACTGTTTTAATAAATTAGTTGAGTTTTGCAAATAGTGCTAAATTGAAAAAAAAAAAAATTAAAATGCATGTAATATGAATTTTATTATAAACGAACATCCCAAGTAGGTAACCATTTTTATCATTTAGAAACTTTAATAAGAATCAACAAATGAGAATGAGTTGTGCTGTTCTCGAGGTATAGCATGAGTGCATAAAAGAATAAGTGCAAATGATTGCAACAACAACTAACACAAAAACTGTTTTTGTTCTGTGTTAGTTGTTGTTGCAATCGTTTGCACTTTTTCTTTTATGCACTCATGCTAGACCTCGTGAACAGCACAAATGTATAATTAATTTCATGCTGACTGTAAAAGCCAAATAAAATACTTCGAGAATGATATACTCAAGTGTAACTTAGACACAGCAGTTCTACAATCTATTTTTTCAAAGCTCTGGATTTGAGCAACTGCAAAGTATCGAACAACATTTGCGCTACTTTAAATAAATTTCAAAGAAAAAAATTATTAATAACAAAAGTAAAAAAAAAAAAAATTAAATTGCACGGAATAATTATGTTGGCAAAAAAATATTTAAATTAAAAAGCTTTTAAAATATTTATCTATTATGATAATTTTTGTATTAGATACTCTAAGAAATATATAGGTATATGCATGTGTAGATGTATATCTAAACAAATTGTATATAATGGCCAATAAATTCAATAAAATCGTTTGTATATACGCTTTTCTTGTTTATAGAGTTACCTTTCAATCCAGAGACAAGCACTCGCCATGGATATTTGTGGCTATATGAGGCTAAGTTTCCTCTGACAATAATGTAAGGCATGAGGTAGCTGTCTGTCGTATCTATTTGACTCTATTACGGAATAAGCGACAGCGACAAAGTAATTGCCGTATGAACAAACAAACAGGTTGTATTGATTTGCCTGCCTGACTCACGGGTAAGGGCGGTGACGACGACGACGACACCTAATTACCACAGCCCTAATAATAATAACGCAATAATAAAAGGCAACGTTGCGAGGGTGTCCACGTTGTTAGATTGCCGCGTAAATGAAATAGTAGACGCAGCAGCAATTTTTTTTCTTTGCTTATTTATTTTATTTACTTATTTTTTTTTGTTTGTTTTATTTGGTTTGTTTACTGCTGTGTTAGACTCTAATGCAGACGCTTTGAAGGTTGTTTTACAACTGAATCGAGTTAAACATTTGAGCTGTTGCTGTTCGTTGCTGTCTGTTTGTAGTTTCGTTTTACGTTATTTTATTTTGTTGGTTTTTCCGATTGCCATTCATTGCTATTGTTGTTGTTGTTTTGGTTTGTGTTTTATTAATATTGCTTTAGTTTTTTTTTTTTTTTTTTTAATTTATTTTTTAGCTGTTTTGGCATAAATTTTTGGTTTTCTTCGGAGCTTTAAAGTTGAATTAAAATATAAAGCAAATCAGGTTTGGTTATAATTTTTTTGTTGTTATACTGCTGCGTTTTTTTGTTATTGAATCTGTTTTATTCTCTGTAAAATTTGCAACTAAGATAAATTATAAAAATATATTATCTATTTATGAATAAATAGTTTAAAGCAAATATCATGGAATAGCCAAAAGAAAAATAGAAAAAAAATTTAATCAATATAGGATAATGGAAATTTTCCACTTTATAAAGTGACAAAGCGAACAGGTTTCATGTCAGCTAAGAGTCAAACGCCCACAACAACAACGGCGGCGTTGACCTTCTATACAGAAGAGGAAGGCGCGTGAGTAATTACGGTGCGCCGCAATACATAAAAAATATATTTCCGACAACAATAAATACAAAAAAAAAAACTTTAATAAAATGAACATTTGGACAACGCCGCTTGTCCTGAACCAACCAAACGCCCACTGCAGCCTTTGGTGGCAGCCAGTTTGTCAATTGCGTGCTTGACTCAACTTAGCTGCGGAAATTGTAAATATTTTTGTTTTAGAGAGGCGCCTAATACAAAATAATACTCATATCGAATAACTAAATAAATAAATGTAGTAAAGTTAGAGTTTGAGCGGATATTAAAATTGCGCATGATGTCATATTAATTTATCTTTTAATCAAAATTTGTGGGCAAACATCGTCGCTCACCTAATTCCGTCTTTTGTTGTTTTTGCTTTTGTTGCTACTGCTGCGACGCTGCTCAGGTGTGCTGCTGGTTTTTATTTTGTGTATTTTCTATTTATTTTTTAATTTGTAATTGATCTTCAGTTCACTGTTTGTTTGCATATGTTTGTTTAATGTTTTAATTAATTTATAATGATATAAAAAACGTTTATTGCACTGTTTTTCACTGTGAATTTTATTATATAAATTTAACATTCATCTGCCGAATGTTATTCGACAGCGCTGCCCAATTTCTTTAGGAGTATTTTTATAAAGACGTAAACAGATAAAACGTGTGCGTACGTAAATCAATTTGATGTTACAATTATGCTAAACGTACACCAATGTTAAACGTACAAAAATTTTTTACGAAAATATGTTTTATTTGAAATCTGTTTCTACATTTTGATAAATTGTAAATTTTTCTCAAAAAATTTTACATTTTTTATGTTTTGTACGATTTTGCATAGTTTCTTAGTGTTTTCCAGTAAATAGCGTTGCCATAAAATTTCATAGTTGTGTTTTGTTTTGTCTCCTTTACTCTTGTTGCTTGAGCATAACAAAAAAAAACTGAAACACGAAGAAACGGTGCTGTGATGCAGAGTATTTATTTTGAATGAAAATGTTTTGAATTGAATTAAATTGAAATCTATTTCATTCGACAGAAAAGTGTAGTGACAATTAAAAGAAGTGACAACTGGAACAAAACTTATCATTGTCGAATTTTTTAAATTGTCTTTTTCCAACAGCTGTGATAAGAGCGCGTATGTATACATCCATATACAATTTGTTTTTTTTATATACATTTTTGTGCGTATTTATAATTTATACATTGCATATAATTATAGAAGACATCAAAAGGTTAATCGAGTTCAACGAATTTTGAGTAGCACTATTATCTGCGCGAAGAAGATAAACGATCGATTACCGGCAGCGTCTGCGCCAGCTGCTGCGTCACAGCATCCAAATTATTATATCGGGAGAGTAGAAGAAGAAACAAAAACACTGTGCGCTCAGTATACATTCGGCAATGAAACGTTAAAGAACACGGATCGGTGCGTTGCATTAATTAAACGAACCAAATAATCTCTAGTCAAATACATATATATACAAAAATCCACACATTGCCACGCAGTTGTAGTTCGGTCCGGTCCGGTCCATTTCAAGTGGCTGCCAAGAACATTAATTTATACTACTACGTACGCTTCTGTCTGCTTCATTTGCAAAATGACGAAATCAATTTTGATCTTACTTGGTGTGGTTACCTTTATCCTGTCCGTTGGACCAATGCCAGCATATGCGGGCATTGCACCACACAAACATGAAAAGCACACTAGTAAGGAACGAGTAAAGGATGGTATCTACGCTCCGCGTGATCATCATCATATGGAGAACGGTGAACACAATGTAGAGTTCGATCATGAGGCTATAATTGGTAAGTGTGAATAAAAATGAGCATATAGTGACCTATTCAAGTCGTTTATATGTACTATATGTATATCGTTTGCATATCTTCCTTTATTTATTTTCTTTGGCATTTGAACATTCGTTTATTCTGATTCTTCGTACAATTATTATGCATATTTTTATATTTTTTTATGAGTATTTCAGAAAAAAATGTCTGAATGTTTTCCATTGAAAAAATTACGCAAATACACAAATGAGTACACGTATAAATCTGAATTCATTCAAATTGAGTAAAATACTTCACGTAAATTCAATGCTCTGCATGTGCCTGGCGACGAGCTGTAATAACTTGACTCATTTGTTTGTCCACGTACATCATTTACACCCTTATTGCATGATACCATATCAACATTAGAAACATCAGAATGTTAACATTGCTCGAAGTTTTAATGCTCTTTGGAGTATACGTTTAGGTAATAGATAAAACGACCGATTTTGACAATTGTCCATGATTCTGAGATATCAATTAGTGCCATTTTAGCTATGATTCAAAACAAACCGAAAACACGCTCTGAAATTGTAGTGTTTTATATTGAAAACATTCGTTCAATTGTGAAAACAGTGCGTCCCCGTTCACCACAGGACACACGATGTGTCGAAAAATGGTGATTTGGTGATTTTATTAAGACAGTTTTGTGGGCTGTACTTAATAACACCATTAAATTTGGGTCTTTTTCTAGAAATAAAAACAACTAAAAGGCCGTTAGAATTAGTATTGTCAAATATCTTTAATAAAATATCAAATTTTTACGATTTGCATTTATGATAAAAATGAGATACAGCACAAGCAATCATCGAAATTTTGAGTTATCTATGCAAATATTATTAATTCAGCTTATTTATTTATTTAATTTTAAATTTTCGTGATCTGCTAGATCAGAACAAAAACCTTTACAAGGTCACTTAAGAGAAATTTACTTAGCACGTGTTATCATATTTTTAATACACTTGTAGGTGTTCAATAAATATTATTTATGTTATAATAATTTTTTTCTACTATTATTTTTTATAGGTAATGTTAAAGAGGCACAGGAATTCGATAATCTATCACCGGAAGAATCGAAACGTCGCTTGGCAATACTAATCAAACTAATGGATCTTAACAAAGACGAGTACATAGATACGTCACGAGCTAAAAGCTTGGATTTTAAGGTCTTTTAAGTGAGTTGTGTGTTGTGCATTGATTAATACTTTGTCTGCTGCTTTCAAACATGCTTTAAAGCTAACCACGTGTAAAAGCTTCCTTTCTTCTATGTATCTATGCAGTTTATGTATGCTTATTGGTGTCTTATATATATTTGAATACTTTTCATAATGAATGAAATTAATACGCTCCATTAATATTATTATCAAAACAGAAAACTGTCCGAAGAAGAAGCTGCCGATCGTTTTGAGGAAATTGATCAGGATGGTGACGATCAAATAACATGGCAGGAGTACATGCAAGATGTGTACGCTATGGAAGATGAAAACTTCAAGAAAGAGGTTATTGACTTCGATAGTTACGAAGATGAACAAAAGATGATCAAGAACGATAAGGAAATGTTTAAGGCAGCTGATACGAATAGCGATGGTGTACTCAGTTCAGAAGAGTTTGTTGCATTCCAGAATCCCGAAGAACATCCACAAATGTTACCTATACTTTTGGAGCACACAATGCAAGATAAGGATATAAATCATGATGGACGCATTAGTTTTCAAGAATTCGTTGGAGATGCTGCCACGCATCATGAAAAAGATTGGCTAATTACGGAAAAGGAACGTTTTGATAAAGATTTCGATTTAAATCACGATGGTGCATTGACTGCTAATGAGGTACTTGCTTGGGTGGTGCCCAGTAATGATGAAGTGGCTAAGGACGAGGTAGATCATCTTTTTGTTTCAACAGATGAAGATCATGATGATCGTTTATCGTATCGGGAAATACTTGATAATTACGATACATTTGTGGGTAGCGAAGCTACCGATTATGGTGATCATTTACAGAATATACATCATTTGGCGGATGAATTGTAAATTAAAAATATATATTTAAGAAAACGATTTTTACCTCGACAAATTTGCTATAATTTTTTTTTTTTTTTTTTGTTTGTTTAGTGTACGTCATTTATATTGTTGCAAAATATATTGCCAAATACACTTAAATTATCGAATATGTCATAGAAATCGCTAGCGATTACCTTACTATTGATTAGTAATTTTACGCGATTTCTGTGGCATATCTCTAATTTTTTATCTTAAGTTTGATTTACAGTTTTTTCATTTTATTGTATATTTGTAATTTTTACACATACTGTATGAATAGTACTAGTACATCAATATAATTTACATTTTTTTTTTGTTTTGTTTTGTATTGCAAAATTATTTAAAATGAAAAATTAGCTTGCAAAATGTCTTTTATACATATTTACTTTGTAATTGTAATAATTTTAATATTATTTACTTAACTTATTTTAAATATAATTTTAGTTTATTATTTAATTTTAGCTCTTCAAGCTGCCTAACTTTGACTAGCATCCACACTCATTATATCTTTTTTAATTTATCAATTTACAATGTTAAGTACATTTATTTATAGTTATTAAATTTAAGTACTGCAATTAAGCAGAAATAAAATAATAATAAATTCATATTTAGCTATAGCAGTAGAAAAAATCAAAATGTTTTTTTTATTATATTTTTTTTTACTTATATCACAATATTGCACCAAATTGGCCTATTTTTCTTTATTTCGACTGGTTAACTAATTAACTATTTTTTGTTTTCTTTGTTTGTTTCGATTAAATGTTAGAATTGAACTAAAATTTTTAACAAAAAGCATTGAATTATTTAATAAATTTACATATAAAACTAAGTTTTTAAAATATTTTAGACATTCTTTTAAAAAAGCGTTAATGCTGCTTATTACTGCTGACTAGCTTGATTCGTATCTCATGCTCGTCTTGTTTCTACTTTAGACGATGGCACAAAATCGAATTTCACGGTTTTTTAAAATATTTGTATCTTTTTTTATTATATTACCTATCGTACCTAACTATTCAATTATTAATAAATTTGCACAATTATTTGCATATTTGAAATAGCTTAGCTTAGTTGTTGACCAGAATAGATTTAAAATCTTGAATTAAAAATTGGGCACAGAAAAAGTGGAAAGTGCTTCCGGTTGACTAGAAAAACATTTTCTTTAAAAATCGCAAAAAATATCATAATTATCAACTTGACGCAGTGGTGCAGCATCGCTGAAAACTTCACTCAGATAACTCGAAATCATGGCAGGTAAATTAAGCTTATTCAAATCGTGTTGTGTACGTATCTTTTTCATTATAACAGCACGGCAACGATCTTGTAGATTGACAAAATCACGACGTGCACATTTTAATGTCATTTCTGTCTTAGCTGCCGTGGAACAAACAATAGGATAGAGGGCTCCTTAACCTACGTCGCAAACAATGTGAAAATAATTTTTAAGAATTTTAATATTTGTAAAAAAAAAAAATGGGACAAAAAAAATTGTTTACAATTTTTCCGTAGATATATTTACCTTATCCAATCCACGAAATGCAACGCCCAAATTCTTGCCATCTTTGTAGTAGGTCAGTGTACCCTCAATACCGTCAAACAGTATACCAATCTGTGTTGGATGATTCTCCTTAAAGCGTTTCGTATAGAGCAATGCGACACCACGATGCCAGAGTACACCTTTATGTGATAAGCCCCAGCCGTGTTCATTCTCACCAAGCATATTCCGAAAAGCATTAGCATGTAGACGCGCATGTCTCGATCCTATGCCGAACATTATTGACGTGCCGAAAACACGTTGTGAAACATGCAATTCCCAATAGTAACGGCCATTGTTCAATGGACGTTTGCCTTGCACGCCGGCAGTACCTTTACTCCAATTCGGATGAAAATGTACGGTGCGATTTTGCGGTCCGCTAAGTACAACTTCTTTAGAGCGATTACGTTTACTCCAAGTCCAATTATCCTCACAACCATGTTCAAGTGGTATAATTTTTCGTATTGAGCCACTAGAGCGTTGTCGACTAGTTCCAACGCTGCCGCTAGATGGACTGCGTCGCTGAATATTGCGTGTAGGTGAGCTGCCACTGCCGCCACCACTAGAGGAAGCCGAAGTTGAATTGTTTTCGTCGTCCGTGGGCATTGTGATTCGATACTTTGTGCTATTCTATTTGTTGGCGTAAGGTAATAATGACTTAAAAGGCTTTTGAAAATTTTTTTCTTTCTATTTTTTTTTTTGTTTGTTTTGTTTTTGTCTTATTTTTTCCTTGTTGGTTTTTCTTTTTCAAGTATTCTTGTTTTTTTTTTCAAGAGTTTAAGCTTAGCTGTCAATTCAGCAGCATGACAAAAACAACAACAGCAACTGTAGATGTTGTAGATGTGTATATGTGTGTGTATGCGTGTCTATTGTATGAGGCTGTCCATTTACAAGTAAGAGGTTGTCAACAGGCTGCTTTGCGTATCACAACTACTCACGTCGTATTGATTGTTGTCAACAATAGCTTCTGGTATTATTTCATTTGTGGAACCGAAATAATATGTACTGCAACTACGGTCGCTAGGAGTTGTTGCCGTTATTGTCGTTTCGTCACTTAGAAAGCCACTTGAATCGTCTAAGCTTATTTCCTCATCCCCCTTTATGTTTGTGTCATCAAATGTCGTCGTCGTCGTCGTCTTGAAGTTATTAAAATCTTCCGTTATTCCGAATGAATTTTGAGGTAAATAATTTTTGTAGGTTTGATATTGCTGATAGAGTTGTTGTTTTTGCTGTTGTGAGCTCAATCGATTTTTCAAATTACGCTTAATACGTCTTAGCTGACGATATTCCTCAAGCTGTTTATCGTTGCCGCCACCACCGCCACCGCCACCAATACGAGCACCAGCACCAGTTCCAAGACCGCTTAGCAGAGTACCCCAAATGCAACGAAAACTGCGTGATTTTTGTTTTTGTTCTTGTTGCTGTTGTTCCTTGTGCACTTGCAATTCTTGGAGATGAAAATGATGGCGGCAATATCCCTGCGGACTATTTACACAAAAACGACAGTACTCACACTCGTCAAATGGTGCTGCATGAGCGCTGAAAGCAGGCCCAGTATCGTACTTTGTCTGGTGGCTGCGTTTCTTGGCGTTTTTCGTTTGACTGTTATTGTTGCTGTTGTTGTTGTTATTGAATTCGAGCAACGCTTTTTTCTCGCCCAGTGTTTCGGTGGCTTCCTTAAGTAGACGTGTATTTTTGGATTTACCCACCTATCGTGCACATGGAGTACAAGACGTTGACAATAACGACAGAGAGATTGAAAGAACAGCAAAAATACGATAATCATCGATGTGATAACTCAGACAGGAAAAAAGACGAAAGAATGAAAGAAATCCCAAGCGGTTTTTCTATACGCTTTTGGGGGTAAAAAGTTATAACGTTTTTTAAACTAAGGGGGAGTTTTGACGGTGGTTGATCTGCGTAGTTTTCCGTTTATGCAAATTTGGTAATTTTTCTTTTTCACAGTATCAGACTTTTCACTTATTTTACAATAAAATTTGCACGGATAACTTCCAGTATTTACCAAAAAATTTTAGTGCCTCTGTTCAGCTGTTTGTATTATTAATTTTTCTTTTTTTTTCGCCCAGGTGTATTTTCTTTTTCGTTTCTGTTCTGTTCTTCAGTTTTAACGACTGCTTTAGTTGAGTCTTGCGTTGGAACTGATTCACTCGCTTCCAATTTGACTTTTGTCTGCTTTCCTTTTATATACATATATGTACGTACATATGTGCATATTTTTTTGTTATCTGCTTGTCTGAAGGGCAACTACCCCTATTTGGAGTTTTCCGTTTTACACGTTTTTCACCCCCAATTGGAATTTGTTTTCGTTTGGTTCATCTATCCTTCGCTTGCGGGCAAAATTTGTTATCTTTGTTCATTGCTCTTCTTTCTGTTTTGTTTTATATTACCGGTCGCGCCTGACTACAACACTATACACATACATACATATGTACGTACTTAGCCACCAACCACCATACCACAAGAAAGCACACACCGCACCTCCTTCAACCCCATCCATGCCTTACGCATATTGTCATGCGCACAAGTGCAACGTTTTAAGCAACCCTAAGATTACCGTTAAGCTATGCTATGCTATGTTTTTTTTTTTTTGGAGCAAGTGGACAGCTGAGTTTTTAAAAATAATAATAGGGTAGTCATATCACCTATTTTAGGGGTGTCAAATTTTTTAAATATTTATATTGTAAAATTCGTTTAAAAAAAAAAAAAATACATTTTTTTTTCCGGTTTATAATGTACATACATTTGTATGTTGACCCAGGTTTATAAAAGAGTTTTGTACTTTAATTGTTGCTTTCTTAAACGCATAATCTACGAACAATGTAGAGTATTTTTTAATTTTCAAATTACTATATTTCAGTTCAAACTTTTTTTTTGTTTTAATCATTCCCCATCTTAAGTCAAAATAGTAAAAAAAAAAAAAATGATTCAATAACTCAAGTAAAACTCGAGTCATATCCGAAAGTTCGGACAATGGAACGAAACGGTTAACTTCGCTCGGATAACCGAAACTACGGATACTCGATTTAGAGATTGCTCGTTTATTCGAGTAAAAAAATGAACTAAATCAAAGCGTTCGGTTTTTCGACTCATCGGCTCGAGTAAGTCATGACTCGAGTACATCTGTTTTTCGAGTTAATCAATACATGGCTCTAATAAATATGAACGGGTATTATCAGTTTGTCATAAAGTTTGTAATGCATTAAAGGAGACATCGTATACCCAATAAAGTATATATATTTTTAAAACAGCACGACGAGACGATTTTCGATCATCAACCATAAAAAAATAAGTCCTTCCTTCATCTCTGTACTATCCCTGTAAAGATATTTAACTAAAATTTCAAATTACAATCTTTCTCGAGCAACGACTTAACTTTATATGGATCAAAAGCAAAGTGTCACACCCATTTTTTTTCATAGGCTCTGTAGAAACTTACCGATGTATTTTTGAATTTTTGTATTAAACTTTTGTAATTATTTGTCTAAAAAACACTTCTAATGTGATCCGATATGATAAGAATCGGTTTACTAAAGACTTGGTAATATGTTGTATGTTTGTATCATATGGGAAGCCATAGCCTAAAAGTAGGCGGGGCACATATGATTTTAACATAGAAAGTATACAGGATCTAGAAAAGCATAAGTTTCAAATATCAGCCAAATATCTTTAAAACAGTATAATTTTTTAATCTTCGAAATGCGCCCTTCTATTATTGTGACTCAAAAAAATTCGCCCTTCTCGGATACAAAAGCGGAAACATTTCTAGTTCTCTGTAATCTTTTAGAATGGGTGCAAAGTTTTCGCTTATGACATCCAATTAGTCTGTTTACTCGTTTACAAAACAATTTCGGATTTAAATTTGTTTTCTTTTTTAATTTGTTTTAAAAAAATTTTATTGTCTGACAATAAAATGAACATATTCGTTACAGTTTTACAATTTTAGATTGTATTTTTTATACATACATATATCGTATATTAAAATTCTAATTTATTAGTATTTCGTGTTTTAGTTAATTTTTTATTATATTTTTCACCATTATTAGCTTAGCTTAACATTTAAATTCGTTTAAAATGGCAGATTCAAAATGGCGGTATATCATTGTTTCTTTTTACTAGAACTTGGAACAAGTACATTTTTGGCATTTTTTGGTATTTCTTGGCAACGTTAAACGCTTCTGCATTTTTAAAATTTACATTAAGGAATATGTAGCAGTGTCTGTCTGTCTGTGTGTCTGTGTGTGTGTGTGTGTGTGTTTGTGTGTCTTTGTTTAGTTCTTGTTTTTTGGCTTTAAAAAGTAAGTTTTAACGTAGTATGTATAATTAATTTAAAAATTAGATTATTGCCGTTTGTGTGCATATGTGTATGAGCTTAGAAAGAATTTTTAATACACACTTGACATCTAGAGACTCGTTGCAGATGGTTACCTGCCTTAAGGGTCTCCATTTGAGGTCGCTGGAATTGTTGTTCGTCTTCGACCGTGACCATCCAGAAGCTAGTCATTGTATCATAGAAATTACATATTCCCTTGGGACCGTTACACTCGATGAAGGGAGCTGTACGGAAGTCCTCTAAGCAGGAACCTGGCGATTGCAGTGCTTGACCGCCACCAGCGTTACTGACACCGGTGTGCTGTAAATTAGAATATAATTGTTAAGGACATTTTCAAACTGAGATCATTTGTCTAATTGTTACCATGAGGAAACTATAACCGATCCAGAGACCCTCCCAGCCGGATGGGCAGTTTGGAATGTTAAGTGACTGACTGTGCACCGCAATCACGTTAGCAGGTGCCTCACAAACGACGCAACGTGAAATGTAATTACTTATCTGACTATCAGAGACTGGCGACATTGGCATTTCTGCTGATGTGGAGAGCCAGAAGCTCCTGTCGTTACGTGATGCGTAGTTGCATACGTTATTTTGACCGCAAGACATGGTTGGTTGAGTTGAGAAGCGAGGCACGCAGGATCCTGGCGATCCGAGATCTTGATTGTGCGAGTAATCGTTGCCATCAACATTAATTAGAGAATAGCCGGTCCACAATTGTACTTGTCCTGGGAAACATGTTGGTATTTCTTCTGACTGGCTATGGCGTGTTAATAATATGCCAGTCAGATAGTCTTGTGAAGCAGAACAGGCCGCACCGGTTGCACCCTTAACACCTTGTAGACCAGTAGCACCTTGTAAACCTTCTAGACCACGATCTCCCTTGTCACCTTTTGGACCGGGGCGACCAATGCTGCCTTGCAAGCCTCTTTCACCCCGCTCACCCTTTTCACCACGCTCTCCTTGAATACCAACCAGGCCGGCGGGACCAGGAGAACCACGTTCACCTTTCTGTCCGTTTCTACCAGGATATCCGGGTTCTCCCTTTGGTCCAGGAGGTGGTACTAGACCAGGCTCACCTTTCTCGCCGGGAGGTCCATTATTACCGTCTCTACCATCACGTCCTTTAGGACCTGTAAAACCTTTTTTCACCTGGAGCACCAACGGGTCCAGGTAGACCGTTGTAGCCTGGGGTGCCTGTATCACCTTTTGGTCCAATAGATCCTGGAAAACCAGGAGCACCCAATGCGCCGGTATCACCCTTGTCGCCCTTCTGCCCCTCAAATCCAGGAAGACCTCTTTCTCCCTTTACACCAGGGAATCCTGTGTCACCCTTAATTCCAGCTGCCCCGGGTAATCCGTCCATTCCGTCGCGACCAGCTTCACCGTTGAAACCACGATCTCCTTTAGCGCCAACAGGGCCAATAGGACCTGGTAAGCCAACTAAACCAGGAGTGCCAGGTAGACCGGGCAAGCCTTTTTCACCTTTGGGACCAGCAGCTCCAGGAGAACCTGTTTTTCATATAGAATTTAGTAGTTAAGTAAATCTTTTACTATATTTTTTTTATTGACTAACCTTCACGCCCTGTTTTTCCCGATCGACCAGGTAGACCTTTTTCACCTTTGACAACAATACCAGGCAATCCAGGTTCTCCGGTCAGACCAGTATCACCCCTTTGTCCTGGAGCTCCTTCCAGACCAGGAAGACCGATAGGTCCAGGTAAACCACGTTCTCCTTTCTGACCAGAGATACCAGGCATACCTTGGTTACCCTTTGGACCAATCACACCAGGCAGACCAACAATACCAAACTCTCCCATTTCACCTTTTTCACCCTGAATTGTGATAGTATGTGCATCCATGCCAGGTGCACCAGGGAAACCACGATCTCCTTTAGGGCCAGCGGGACCATTCAATCCTGGGTATCCGGAGGAACCTTTGTCTCCTTTCAAACCTGGAGCACCTTGCAAACCAATATCACCTTTATCTCCTTTTGCGCCTGTATAACCAACGGGGCCTTGTTCTCCCATTTCTCCAGGTAATCCATCCAAACCGGGAGCACCAGGAGCGCCAGACATGCCTGTTGCACCTTTATCACCTTTAGGTCCAGTTAGACCTGGAAAACCGGGAGCACCTTTTTCGCCATTGGCGCCATTATAGCCATCTAATCCATCACGGCCGCGGTCACCCTTTTCGCCGGGAGTTCCTGGACGTCCATGAACAGCTAATCCTGGGTACCCTTTCTCACCAGGCAATCCGGTAGCGCCGGGTAGACCATCTTGACCACGTAAACCAGGTGCACCAGGTTCGCCCTTTTGACCCTTTTCAGAAGCATCGCCAGGTTCACCTTGTGGTCCGTCCAAACCAGGTAGACCAGTGTTACCTTTTTTCGCCATTGAATCCAGGCAGTCCATCAACTCCAGGTTTACCTACTGGACCAGTGTCACCCTTTAGACCCATAAACCCTGGTGGGCCTTGAGCACCTCTAGGACCTGGAGCACCATCATTTCCAGTTAAGCCACGTTCTCCCTTATCACCTCTACCACCTGCACAACATTGTAATTCGAGTCAATAGTAATACAATAAAAATTTGTTTTGCTTACCTGGAATACCAGAGGCACCAGGAGATCCACGCTTGCCAGCCTGACCCATTGGACCGGTAAAGCCTTTTGGACCATCGTTGCCAGGAGCACCACGTTCACCTTTGTTGCCAGGCATACCAACTAAACCAGTATTTCCGGGTTCACCTTTCGCGCCATCTCTGCCACGAACTCCGTCGATACCAGGTTTTCCAGGCGGCCCAGGAGGACCAGCAGGGCCAATTGGTCCAATTTCACCCTTTGCACCTACAGCTCCGGTAAGGCCAGCTTGTCCAGGTAAGCCAGCATCGCCCTTTTCACCAGGATAGCCCGGGGCGCCATCTGGACCAGGTTGTCCATAATTTCCTTGCGCACCACGATCGCCTTTCTCACCGGGATAACCATCACGTCCTTGAGGGCCAGGAGGGCCAGCAGCGGGAATACCAGGTTCACCTTTACCACCTCTATCTCCGGCTCTTCCGGGAGGCCCCCGGAATCCATCCTTACCCGGATTTCCAGGAGCTCCCATTGGACCCTGGTTACCCTTATCACCACGTTCTCCAGATAAACCGCGGGGTCCAACTGGTCCAGGAGGGCCACGAAGGCCTTGAGGACCTTTTTGCCCAGGATAGCCAATATCACCTTTTTTCACCAATTGGACCATCATTACCAGGCATTCCAGCGGCTCCTTGATTTCCTTTGTTTCCTTTGGCAGGCACACGAAGCGATCCCACTTCACAAGAGCCGGGCTCACCTTTGTCACCAGGCGTTCCAAGTTGTCCTTTATCACCTTTCCATCCATCAATACCAGGTCGGCCAGGTTCTCCTTTTACACTTAATCCGGGTTGACCAGGAAGTCCATCACGACCAGGGATTTCCAGGTGTTCCATCTGAACCTGACAGTCCAGCGTATCCTTTTTCACCTTTGCTACCCAGTTCTCCCTTTAATCCAGGAAGACCTGAGAGACCAGGTTCACCACGTTCTCCCGGAACACCAGCAGCTCCGGGGTAGCCTCGATCGCCCTTAGGGCCCATCTCAGCTTTAATTTGACTCAAATCAAGAAGAGCGTCTCTACCAGCTGGACCCTCAGGACCAGGAAGTCCAGGCACACCGTCAAGACCCTTATCACCAGGTGGACCCATACTACCGGGGATACCATCATCACCACGGTCACCACGGTAACCGATTTGTCCAGCTGGTCCTCTAGCACCTGGATTGCCAGGAATGCCGTCAATACCACGGTCGCCTTTGTCGCCTTTTAGACCTGGTGGGCACGAAGAACATCTACCGCCCGTTTCACCTTTTTGGCCCATGTCTCCCTTTTCACCGGGATTGCCGGGGCGACCAGCGTCACCCTTTTGACCAGGAGCACCAGCATGACCAGGGTTACCAGGTCTACCCAATTTTGCGTCACCTGGAGCACCTGCGTTACCTTTAAAACCGCGTTCACCTTTCTGTCCTCTTTGACCTGGTCGTCTGAAAACACACAAAATTACAAATTTTTCAAAGATAAAGTTTTTAATTGCTTTTATTTACTTACCCAGGAATACCATCGTCTCCTTTAAGGCCTGGTTCTCCGATTCCTGGGTAACCTGCGTCACCCTTTTGTCCCTCAGGGCCTGGCGGACCTGGGTGACCAATTGGACCCACAGGTCCCATTGGGCCTGTACGTCCCGCGTTTCCTTTTTTCTCCTTTCTCACCGGCAGGACCTTCTAAGCCAGGACGACCTGACAAGCCAGGGCCACCTTTTTGACCAGGATAGCCCATAGGGCCCGGAGGTCCGTCAACACCATCCAAACCTATTTAAAAGGCGAACAAAAAAGTTCATAAAGTACCTAAAATGCTACAGTTTACTAAAGTTTTGCACTACCTTTTGGACCTGGTTGACCAGTATGTCCACGGGGACCTTTTGGACCTGGAGCACCTGGGTTTCCAGTACCACCACCAGGTGGACCTTGGGGACCAACTAAACCTCGTTCACCAGGTCTTCCAGGCTGACCCGGTTCTCCCTTTTGACCAGGTTTTCCATCAAGTCCGTTCCATCCAATTTCGCCACGATCACCCTTTTGTCCTGATGGACCAGGATTACCATAGTTGCCTTGACGACCCTTAAAATGAGTACGTGTTAGCAATGAATTTATGAATAGAAAGTACTCTAAAACTTACTCTTTCACCAGAAAGGCCAGGCAAGCCCTTTTCGCCCTTAATACCATCATGTCCCGATTCGCCAGGTAGACCAACAGCACCCTTCTCACCAGCGGGACCAACGTCTCCTTTTTCGCCAGTAGCACCCTTCTCGCCAGAAAAAGCCTGTGTACCAGTGACTGGTCTCTGAGTAGCTGGTTCACCCTTCTCACCTTTATCTCCTTTTTACCAGGTTGTGGTTGTGCAAAACAGGGAGCTCCTTTTTCACCTTTCAAACCACGATCACCACGTGGACCATGAGGGCCATATGGGCCAGTGTCACCACGATCACCCTTAAGACCGGGAGCTCCTTCAGGACCAGGAAGACCGGAGCGGCCAGCAAAACCAGGTTCACCTTTTTCACCCTTAGCGTAATCACCATTTTCCTTGGCTGGTTCACCTTTATCTCCTTTAACTCCGGGCTGACCAGGATAACCTCGAGGACCACCCATTCCGTCAAGACCACGAATACCTGGTAAACCGTCTGTACCATCGCAACCATCTTTACCGGGTGTTCCGGGCGTACCAGGATTACCGACTGGACCCTGAATACCAGCAACACCAGCCATACCGGGAAGACCGCGCAGACCACGTTCGCCTTTATCACCGCGTGGACCTAACGGTCCTGGATCACCCTTTTGACCCTTATCACCTGGAGGTCCCTCTAAGCCGGTATATCCCTCAGCACCACGTGGTCCAACAGCACCCTCGGGTCCAGGTAATCCACGATTACCCTTTTCAGCAATACATTTTGGTGCGCAACCTGCGTAATTAGTACAATTCTGCGGTAGCTGTCCGGTACGCTGTACAGTAGCAGAAGGTACAACAGTATAGCTTGCATCTATGGGCTGTCTTGGCGGTGTGAGTACATCTTCTCTATAATGTTTTGCTGAGTCTGAAATGGAACCGGTGTTGCCGCTTCTCCAAAATTGCTGGCAAAAAAAGTTTAAGCAGCAAATGATTGGTTAATTATTATTACATTTGGATTAAACTCAATAAAACTTTTATACTTACAGCATTTGCGGCAACTAACGTTCCGGCAATCACTGCGGCAAAGAGCAGCCTATTGAAAACAAGAGAAAGACAATGAAAAAAATTAAGAGAATAGACTTTAGTCAATACTTAGAATATTTTTTTCAGAAGCACATATTCGTATACTACATGTGTGTGTGCATATTCTATGTATTAGAATTACTCTTTTGATAAGAATGTGAGAAAATTTAAGAGAGATAACTAAGGAACACAGTTCTCTTAAAAAAAAATTGGTATATTTTGATACTAAGTTTTCGTCTAATTTCTTTTTCTTTTACGATTTAAAGAGGAACTTTTTTTTTTGTCTAAAGTATTGTGAATGAAATAGTCGTATTAAGTTAAAACTTCTATGGCAATTTCTGACAAGCCATTTTGTTTGAAATATCTGAAGTAGTTCTTAATAAATGAGACTTAAAACGTAATTTTCACGAAAACTTTTTTACCGAAAAATGAGTCACAAAAATGTATTGCGTGGTGAAATAGAAACGAAATTTCGGTCAATTTAAACATGATCTTCAAAAAGTGCTCAAAAAATATTGTGGATCGGTCGACACTCATAAAACGTAGTTGCGGCTGTTTTTTTTTTCAAAATATGGAGAAAAATGGATTTGTGAATTTTATTTAGAAATATATGTAAGGGTCTGAAAAGAGCACCATTTCCTTCTTAAACATTTTTATTTTTGAAATTTCTTTATTTGAAATTTTATTTATGGATGCATTGAAAAAAATTGTAAATAAGCATTTTAAATTGTTTACAAGTTTTTTTTTAAACTGTTTTTAATACTATTAAAAACTGATTGGTTGATATAAGCATACAATTTCATATCTTAAAATTGTTTTTTTAATTCTTAAAAACTAATTTTTTTTTTTACTCACCGCTTCCAAAGGGGCACCATAATCCCCAGTACACTATGCTAATTAAATTTATTGGTTTCCTTTTAGAGAAAACAATTTGTCACAGCAAATTTTCCTTTAACAAATTAAAAAAATAATTTTTTTTTATTATTTGTTGTAATGCACTATTGATTTTTTTTTTTAAGATTAATTTTATCAATTTATTTATTTAAGTTCAATTTATTTTTTATTTAAAATTTAGAAAATTTTTTTAGTTAAAATAAATTATTTTTAAGCAATAAATTAATTTTTTTTTTTTTTATTATTTTGTTTTTTTTTTTTTTTTTTCACTTTTCGCGTTTTAAATTATAATTCTTTATTTTTTAACTAAGCGCTTTCTCGCGAAAAAAGGAAAAATCGACAGCAGAAAGTGGAACTTTAAACCCCCAAAGGCATACTTCACCCTGCGAACGAAGAAACGTCGACGGCTTTTCTTCGTTCGCACTTTCGTTTCGTTTTTTTTTTTTTTTTTTTTAAATATATTTTTTATTCTTCATTCGCTTAGGAAACGATCTAACACTATGGATCGTCCGCAACGTACTGACAGCTACAATTCTCGAGAACACACACACACTTTCTGCTGCGACGCGAAAAAAAAATCACAATTCCAGCCTGATAGAAGAATCATTAACAACCCAACTAAAACCAAGCAGCAAACAAACAGTCCACTTACTCGAGAAGGCAGAATACAACTAATTATAGTATAAGTTCCAGCCAGCAATTAGCATCCAGAGCGATTCCGAGCGAAGCTGAAATAGCCGAAGTAAATTGAACGTTCGGCAAAAGTCACACGTACAGTGTGTATATACGAATTGAGTGTGTAATTGTATTGGTCCGTGTAAATGATATATCCGATCAGTCAGATGAATGAAAAGTATGTACAAGTACTGATGGATGAAATGGACAGACGGAGACAGACAGACAGACGAATTATCGAATAGGCGGACGTTCAATGTTTCGAAATAGAACTAACTTAACAAATGTTAATCTTAAAAAGTGTATTACAGAACTTAGCAGCCACAAAAACGGGCACATAAGTTCCGCTTTGATTTCGTCTTCGGTCGCTAGGTTTAGGAATTCGAAGGTCTACATAACTCGCCGATGTCGTTTATGTTTAATAGGTGAAGGCAATCATACTTAGCATCCGAATTTTGTAAAAAGAACAAATGAAAATGTATATGTTTCTCCTTCTATAAAAAACCAAAAAAAACGGTAACTTCGGTTGGACCGAAGCATATTTACCAGTCAAACATTATTTGACATGGATATTTCTTCGTGTTCCGCATTTATATTAAATTTTATTTTAAAATACTAATCGATTTAAAAATGTTCTTAAAAATTTAGAAATTCGCGGACCGGTCTGAACCAATTTTTAACTGAAGATATGGCTTGATACTTTTTAACCATATTTGAAGCCATTAGCTTTAAAAATAATTTTTTTTCTAATAAGATATTTACAAATATTTATATGTTTGTATGGGGGCTATACCAAAAGTTGGCGTGGCACAAAAAAGACAAAGCTTAAGTTTAAAATTGCAGCTCAATATCTTTAAAACTGAGCTGTACAACTTTGGATAATCTATGTTTTTAGATTGGTGGCTTTATTTATTATAGTCTTTAAGCAGGCTGTAACTTCTGGTCTTAAAGTTACAAAAAGTTTTTTTTTTTCAATTTTTTATTGGCAATGTGATTTAAATAGAATAATCAACGGTAAAGGTTGAAATTTAATTTTCCTGATTCCGAATTCGTGCTCAAAATTTAATTATTTGTCAATATATTTGGGATAGAATTTTGTTAAAAACAATGGGAGATGGAAAAACTTTGAGCATGAATTCGTTCCTGGATTTTGGAGCGTTGATTCCGAACTTGGTCTCAGAATTATTCCATCTTCCATTGTTTTCGAGATATGTATAGTATGTACAGTATGTATAGCATATGTTGTTGTTATGATAGACCCAATGAAAAATACCACTGTGAGTACGAACCACAAAATTTCAGATATAGCCAATAAAGTATGATACTAAGTCAAGACTTAGCTTAAGGTACATAAATATTGAGTACAGGGTTTCTTGCAGTCGAGAATACACGACTTCAGCGTTCATAATTTTTTTTTTTACTTAATTTAGAATTATCATTACTTTAGCTCCCAAAATTTTTAGTTAATTGTTTACATGCCTTTCAGTCGTTATATGACAATAATAAATTGCGATCAAAACTGATATTTTGGAGTTTCGTAGGTTCAAGTGGCTTTAGAGCGTTTCCTATTCGAAATATTTGATTTTCGTACGCTAGGCGCTCAATGAATTTTCGGTGTTTTGCCCCGTAAAAAAACTCATTAAAATCAAAACGTTTAAAAATCGCAAAATTTTGATAATGCCTCATGGTAATATTTTTTTAGCTTAAATATTAGATATTTAGTTTCTACTCAAAATTAAAATTCGGCTAATATATGAGTCTTCATATTAATTTATGTTGATTTCTAATTATCTACAAGAAAACAATTGCAATAGAAAAATTACAAAATATGAGAAAAAATGTCGTGATTAAATGTTCAATTTGACCCATTTGACATTTAGTTCAAACGATTTCAAAAGCAAACTTTGAATTAACGAAAATATGATTGCTTCTTGTAGCTTTTAAACGGAAATGCGCAACAAATGTGCGTCTTATCAATAAAACCTTCACCCAATCGCTTTACTATATTAATATACAACTTGTATAATAAATTATGAATTTCGGTTATTCTATATTATATTAAATATAATTCTACAATAATTAGAATATAAGAACATAAAAAAAAATTACATACATTGTTTCCGAGCCAAAAAAAAAAAAAAACGGACAAACAAAATAAATATAAAAAAATATAAATTTGTACATAAAGTTTTGAAACCCAAAATCGAAAAAAAACTACTTCCTCAGTTCAAGGCAAACTTTGAAAACTTAAGTCAAGCCAAGTAGAGAAGTAAGTGTGTATGTAACATAAAAACAAATCAAATGAAAACCCAATTAGATTTGTTGAGGATGCAAAACACCAACCCAACAGCTATAATCGATTTGGAGCGCCTCGCACTAATACACACTCACGCACACATTTCGATAAATACATTTGTATTGGTGTTTCATTTACTTCGTTGGCGTCGTTTTTTTCGTTCGGTTCGGTTCGGATGCACTAGAAGCCAAGCCGACAAGAACGACAGCAAACCAAATGATTGCGTTCGCTCGTTTTTAGTAACACTTTGAACGTTTGTCGATCTCCATGTGGAGGAGACTGTGCTCGACGATCGTATATTCCAATTAGCATTTTTCACTTTCAAGTGGATGTGCAAACGATCGTCTTTATTATTGTCGTAGTTGTTGGTTTCTCGGACGCAGAAACTAAGAAAGTACGAAAATTAGAAAATGTTTTTTGTGTTTTTTTAAAATAAATTTTTTTGTGAAATTTCAATGCTTAACTGTGTATGCGGTTGGACTTTTTATAAATTAAAATTTAAATAATAATAATATAAAAAAGTAAATAAATAAATAAACAAAAATAAAAAAAAATTCAATTGTTTTTTCACAGTTTTTTAAATTTTAACGAACGAAAGCCTTAAAAATTAAAAAGAGAGAGACAGAAACAGCGAGAGAGCAAGAGCGGTGCACGTGAGAGTGTTTTTTGTTGTTGTTGTTGTGTGAATCCTGAGGATTGATACACAACAATGATGTTGCCCAGAGGCCAAACGGGTCTCTTGGGTAGTGGAACTGCCAATCATAAAAGGCATATATCACTGTCCTATATATGGGCGGTGCTGTTCGCCATATATCTAATTGCATTTGTAACAAACGAAGGATCATTTGTTGAAGCAAAGGTAAGTGAAGTTATAAATAAAATATTAAAAAGAAATTTCGTGAGAAAAAAAAACAATATATAAAAGTAATTAATTTTTTTTTTATGATTTAATTGAATTAAATATTTAATAGTAGAAAAATGTCACATATTAAGTAGCAAAAAGATAATTTATAAAAAAAAAAAAACAAATATAAAAAATAAATAATGTAAATAAAAAAAATAAACAAAAATTAGGTCATTTTATATGTTCGCCCATTTGTTTGACTGCAGTCTTTATCATTTAAGTAAAAAAAAAAATAATAATCATGTCAATGTATTTAGTTATAATCACAATAAAGAGTAACTCATTCAGAACGAAGCTGCAGAATCCAAGCAAGCAAGCAAGCATAGTATATTATATTTCCGGAAAAGCCGCAAAAGCAATTTTCTGAGATTAAAAATGTAATACATTCTTCCTTTTGATAGTACAAGTAATGAGAAACATGTGTACTTAATTGAATAAGATTAACAGTTTTTAGAAGAGCAAGTAATATAATAATAATAATTTAATAGTATAATTAAATTAAAATTAATTTTTGTCATAAACATTTTTTCAAAATGTTCAAACGCCCCTACAAGTATGCAGCAGTTTTTTTAAATTTTGTTTTAATATTGTAAAAAAAAAAAAGTTTTTATTTATTTTGTTGCAAGAAATTGCAGCCGAAATGATGTTCTAGATCAAATGCAATACATATAATAAAACAGCAATCAAAGACAATTTCTTTTCTGCTTATTTAAGTCTTTTCAAAAAAAAAAAAAAAAACGAATAGCTCGTTTCCACTATCGTTCGCGTTAGCGTTAACCTGTTGACAAAGCAACGGCTACTACATTCGCATACAATATTTCGTATATTTTTATTACTTGCTAATAATTTATGTCTGAAAAGTGCATTGCTTTCATAGCAACAGTTTAAGGCATTCACTGAATTACAAAAACTTTTTTATTTTTTTTTTTTTTTTTTTTTTTAACAATAAACAAAAAAATAAATATATATATATAAAATAGGCCCTTTATATGTATAATACAAATAAATGTGTATACATACAATACTATCATCACACTTTGTATTTAATTAGAACATTAATAAATCAACTCTTAATCCAAAACAACAACTATTTCCTCTTTAAAATTGATAAACTTTTATGCGCATTTGATGTTCTAGTATTGTGTAGAGTGGAGCTTTGAAAATCTTGCTGATTTTGTCGCAAAAGGCACAATGTCATAGAATAGACCAGACTGACTATTAACTACATGAATACTTAGTAGCATTCGTCTATTGCTTCTACGCCATTTTGTTTTTTTTTTTTTTCTTTCTTTTTTTATAATTTTAATCTTTGTAGTTTTTTTTTTATTTTTTTTTAATTTAATTCATATAATATAAATATACATTTTGAAGCTTATCAATAAATATTGGCGACGCATGTTTTCTAATTTGAATTGAAATAAAAAAATAAATAAATAGGTTTATGTTTCCTACGCGACATACATAGATTTATGCTTTTGGCATTGAGAAATATTTTGATAGCATAACTAAGTAAATATATTGAACGATTTCTTTAGTTTTTTTTAGTTTCAAATATTTATACTTATTTTTGATTTGGCTTATTACGCAACACAGTTAAAAGGCTATCAGCTTCATTCATTTCTTATCTCATAAAAACAATTTTTAAGCATATTTTTTTTTTTGAAAAAATCATATTTGCAGCTCTTTATTCAAAAGATTTATGTCGAAAAACTTTTCTTTGTTTCTTTGCATTAACAAATATCTTAAAAGTTAATACACACAGCATAAGAAGTTAGGAATATAATATAGTAGGTTTCTTCTAGGTATTCTTTAATAAGTTACAAACTTTTTGAAAATGACCAAAAACTATTAATTTTTTTTTATTTTAGATTATTTCAAAAATCATAACTTAAGGCGATGTTCTTTAGTTTATTTCCAATGATTTATAAAAAATAATTTTCGATAATTTATAAAAATGTTATTATTATTATTTTTTTTTTTTTAAATATAACCAAAAATATATTTGCTTTGGTGATCTCATTTGCTTTATTTGTATGTTTTTGAAGAAATGGCATGAAAATATTTTGACGATATTCTCGTTAAAAAAAAAATCATTCGACCTTTTCCATTCCAATTTCCTTACAAAATATTATGAAATAAAAAAAAAACTTTGGAAAAAAATACTTTGAATAAAATAGTTTTAAAAAATTTTGAATTTTTCCAATTAGAACTTTTTAAAAACAAAAAATATCATCCTGATATTTATGCTCATAGCTTCCATATTCTAAATGTTTTAAATAAACAGATGGAAATATGAATGGACCATCATTTAGATTGTAATTTGTAGAATTTTCCATGTTCATTTTAACAAAGTCGTTGATAGTACCTCAAGCATAAAATAAAATTATTGTCTAGATCATAGCGAAATTAAATACAGTATATAATTTTATACAAATCATAAATTATGCTATGTAATTTCAGCATAATTTAGATTAAAATATTCATAATATATTTCTTTGTATTAAAAATAAATAGAGTCTTCAATAGAGAAATCTTAAAAAAAAATACAGTAAATAAAATTTACAATTTTACTCTTCATAAATAAAAGTAGGCTGTGAAATGCATTTCTTTTCTGATTTTTTTGCCACATATTATAGCAGCATAAAAAAATCTGGTTGCTACTTTATCATTTGCTGGCTTGTTTGCGGTTAATAATCGTACGCATATCAGATCACAAAATCTTAGCTTTATACAGCCAACACAACACAACACAACCCAATCCAATTCTGCTGTTTGCTTCTGATCCTAAAATGCGTGGTACTGGTACTACAAGTACTACACATAGTAACCATTTGATAAGTTAATACCCAACGCATTTGCAGCGTCTAAGAGTTGCTTTTACTGATTTGTAGTAAAAAAAATAAATAAATAAATAAATAAAAAATAAAACATGAAAAAAAAAAAAGTCAGAGAGATGGAAAGATACTTAGATGTAATATAAAAAAAAAAAAAGTTAAAGTAAAAACAAGATAAACATAGAGTAACAATAAAGCCAGTTAACCAACCTGAATGGCATTGACCACGTAACCGAGTGCGAAAAGACGATTGAATTACTCTTAAACTTCTTCACTTCACACTTCTCAGTGCTTTTAGAAAAAAAAAAAAAATAATTATTATAATAAAATATAAAAATAAAAGTCCATGAAAGTTTATGTGGGGAAGTGTCAAGAAATATTTTTAAAACTTCTTATATAGTATTTGCGTAAAATTTATTACTCGGGGGTTTTCGGGGTCACTGAATCCAAACCCTCGAGTAATACATTTCAAGCAAATATAAGAAGTTATAAAAATGTTTCTTGACCCTCCCTACACACTCAAAGAATGTTTTCAACCATTAAATTTGGACCTTTTCCGATAAAAAAAAATCGTGTCTATATTTTTTCCTAGCTCAGTCAAACAACCATAGTTTCGTTAAGATCTTTGAGTATCACTTGGATAGCTTTACTTGTTAGATTCTACTAAATCAATAAGTGGTCTCTTACGAACGGGTTCTCTCTAGTCCTATTTTATGGGGTACCTCCATACAAAACTACCCCAAAATTTTATGCGTTTGCATTAAAACTTCATTGTTTCTTTTTCTAGAAAGTTCAAACTGATTATAAATTATGCCTATGATAGTCCTTATGAAATATACTTACATGGATGGGAACAAAAAAATTTTAGGTATAGTTCCATACAAATTTAATGCAATAAGGTATGGTACTAAGATAAGACTTTACTTAAGGTACATAAAGATTAGGTACAGGATATGTTGCAGTCGAGCATACTTGACTTTAGCGTTCTTTCTTGTTTAACTTGAATTATGGTGTCTGAACCAATTGACTACTCCTTTGCGAAATATTGTTTACGTCTCCGTTATTTGAAGTATTTTGCTTTTGTTTAGATCAAAATTAAAATTATTCATCAGATTTGTTTTTTTTTAACACATCAAACAGCTTCAAAGTGAATATTTTTTAAGAGAGCGCAGACAAAATATTTAAGAGAGTAACAACTGAAAGTTCTTTTCCCATATTTGCTCAGCGTTCGAATAAGCGCAACAAGTGTTGTAGCAGCACAATTCAATGAGATTCAGATACATGTACACTGGCTACTGCACTTAGAGACAGCAGCATCGAGTCTATGAATGAATGAAAATTGATAATACTTATGTATATATGTATGTATGTATGTATGTAGGTATGTATGTATGTACGTATGTATGTATTTATAATTTTTTTTAAAATAAATATATTATATATGTATGTATGTATGTACACATATAGAATCACATTATCAGCAACCGCACTTTGCTATGACTACACTGCATCTGTAAAATGCATTTACATATGTTAGTATCTGCAGTAGCTCTCTGTGTTTGTGTGTGTGTTTGTTTGTGTGTGTGTGTGTGTCATATCCAATTCAAATTATCTTTATATTTGTAATGTTTAACTAGGCTCTTTGGTGTACGCGCGCCGACAATTAGCTGCATTGCACCCGGAATTCATTGCAACAAATGACTGGTGGCGTACTTTCTTTCTTTCTTTCTTTTTTACTCTTTACTTGTTCGCTGCTCGCTCTACTTTTGGCCAGCCCATTCCTGACTCCCTGCATCTCTTAGTTGTTTTGTTAAAACGTTTCCCGCTGTTGTTGTTTTCGGTATTTTTGCTTTGAGTTTGCTTCTGCATTATTTCAAATCGGAATTTAAACCGATGCAGCGATATTTTGTTGTTCTTATGACTGCGTTCGAATATGTTGTTCTTTTAATTTGAAAAAAAAAAAAAAAATGGTTTTTTCTTTTTGTAATTTTTCCAAACTTTATTTGTTTGCTTTAACTTTGAGCAATATTTTGTTTATATTTGCGGTTTGCTTGATCTCACAGTTTAGCTGAAATTTTTTCACGTCGCACTGGAACACTGATGGAGTTAATTTTTTTTTTTTTTTTGCACTTAAATAGAATACACTGAAGTGCCAATAATAATAATAATAATAATAATAATAATAATGACAAGAATTTCAAATTGGAAAAAGAATCATAAAATTTTTAATGATGGCTTTCGGGGAGCAAAATTTGTTGAAAATTCGTAATTCAATTAAACAAGAATAATTTAGTGGGAAGCATTTTTCGCATAGGTAGTATGTTTTATGTTAGATGCAACTGAAGAGTCGATCAAACCATGTCCGTCAGTCTATCTGACCGGGAGTTTGCCTCAAGGTCTATTTGTCCGTCTGTCTGTAGTTACACTTTTCATTTGCTCAGTTTTACAGTTATTGAGATGAAAATTAATACATAAGCTTTTCTCAGTCCTAAGCAGTTGTTGTGTTAAAACCAAAGTGTCAATCCAATTTTTTTTTTGTATAACCCCCATACAAATCGTTGATTTTTTTATTGTATGACTTTTTTTTAAGGCTCCCATTAGGCTACGGGTCAAAATTTTCTAAAATTCAGTCTACATAAGTGCTCACCTTTAATAAAAAAAAAAATTGGTCAAAAAATCTATATTGGGTTCACATATGGGTCCGAATTCGAAAATCCCTTGAACGCCAAAAATGTTTTTTAAACATCTTTTAAGGCCCCCATTAGGCCCCGGGGAATTGATGAAATAAAATTGTTGAATGATTTCGAACTACGATTGAATGACTTTCTACATTTTGTAAAATCTGCCGAGACAGGTATTCTTCATATTTTTATTAATTTCAAAATTTATTTACTTTTCTCCATTTTTTAAAAATTATTTTTGTTTTTGTTTTTTTGGTTTTTTTTTTTGTTTTGTTTTCATGGCACAAGAAAAAATGTAGGTTATCAGTGATCTGTCGCGTTATTTAGCTTATTCTTTTTATTGTATTATTTTTTATATTATCTCTGAATGCACATACATGCATAAATGTTAAAAGATTTAAGTACAACGTACATTTACTTGCATGCATAAGTATGTATGTGTGTGTATCTGTGTTTAATAAAATTTATACACGGACAATGTATGCAACTGCTTTAGTCTTAGTACGTCTCGAGAAACATATTTGTTAAACGTCAATGCTAAAAATATATTATTTCATTTAAATAATACAAAAATATTTTTTTATTTATACTGATTAGAATATGCACAAATAATGGTGCAAAAAAAAAAAAAATATTTTTTTAAACTTTTTGCATTAAAGTGTAAAATTTTAAATTGAAAATCCTTTTCCACTGCTTCCGCTAAAAATAAATAAATTGTAATCAATCGCATGACAGTCGCCAATTAGCGCATATTGTAATTCATGCTTATCAATCAGACTAATAGATTCAAGCAATTAGTTGCCAACACCTTTTATTCAGATACGTTTCATTCCAATAAGAAATTAATATTAATTTGTCATAAAGTTGTCAAAACATATTTATGTGAAAAATGAGAAAAACAGGCCAATAAGAAAAAGTTATTTTTATAATATTTAGTTAATTGTTTATGATTCTTTTGTTTCATTTTATTGCAATGCGTGTGTGTGTGTGTGGCGATGTTTGTAGATACATAGTTGCTCTTATTTCGCTATCTGTATCCGTTGCAGATTTTAAATGTGCAATATTACAAAAAAATGATGTCATGCTACAAGAGCGCAAAAAAATTAAAAAAAAAGAATACAAAAGCGAAAATATATATTTATGCAGATGCATATAAACAATACGCGTACATGTTATGTATGTGGTTTTATCCAGATGTGCATGTATCTTGTAGCTACATAAATGCGAAATGTGCAGTGTATATTTCTTTTATTATTGTTCTTTTTTCTTTTTAAATTCTTTTTTTTTTTGTTTCGTGTCAATCATCTGTACTGCTCGCTCATATGTTGTTCTATATTTCAACTTCAAAAACTATTCAAGAGATGTGTTATAAAAAACAAAACAACATACGTTCTGTTTGTATCTTAGAATTTAAGAAATGCATTCTATGCACTTTGATTTTATTTTTTTTTTTTTTTTTTTTTAATTCTGCAGTTCATCACTTTGATTGATGATGTGTGTTAATTTTTTAATCTTTAAGTGGAATAGTTGAATTACTAAACAAATAAGTATCTAAACTTTTTAGTATATAAGTATATGAAAATAAATTTAATAAGAATATTATTAAAGGAAAACTTAAACGTATGCATGCCATAACCATATCATTGTTCTTCTTCTTCTCCTACTTGTGCTCCATATGCTACATCATCATCATCGTTCAACTAAAACTCGTATATGTGTAATTTCCGCATTCAAACCAAGCATTTCGCATTTTGTTGTGCTGCATTTACTCTTCTTAGATAAATAAATAATTGAGTCAAATTGAAATGCAGCGCGCCAAACAATTCCCGAACGCAAAACGCTCGTCGAATTCGATAAGAAGCAAAAAAAAAAAAAAAAAAAAACAAGCAGCTAATGAAGAAGCTGGAGAAGCATAGCAGCTCCAAAGAAAATAAATTAAAGTATCTATATATGTACATATGTCTACAAGAGCTGTGAATTTATAGTTTATGAGCTGTAACTGAACCGATGATGCACAAGTTTTATGCGTATTTCAGATACAAGTTGATGTATCTGTAGTACGAGTATGTAGTCATCATGTCTATCATAAAGTATAAACGTATTTTATACAAAATGAAAACTTAAAATAAAATTGTTAACTTTGAGATGCTCGAATTTGAAATACGCTTTAAATAATTATAAGAATGTACAGACAGACGGACAACTGAGTGGGCTTGTTTGGTAAAAACAAAAGATTGAGAAAAAGTTTAAATGGCAAAAAAAAAAAAAAAACTTGTGCCATTTGGAGTATTGCCGTATTTTAAATGATACAAACTGCGCCTCAAAATATATATACCCTACATTAAGAGTAAAAAGAAAAAAACGCTAAATTATTCACAGTTCGTGTGCGGTCGGTTTTATAGAATAAGATTTTCACAGCATTGTCATAAATATTTTACTTTTTTACTCAGATAAATGCGACAGACTGAAACAGTGTTCGTGTGTGTGTGTGTGTGTGTGATTGTTTTGGAGCAGGACCTTATCTGCAAGTTTTATACACGCGCTGGCTGCGTCGAGAGTTCATTGCACAACATTAAACTTATGTGGAGCACACACTCGGAACATAACGACAAAGAACAACATTGATTTCCTGTCTCGTATGTTCTTTCCTTAACTTAAGTTCAGTCAGCGAGTCTTGGCATATTTTTTAACACAGATAACCCCTTTGTCACCCAAGCAATTTTTTTTTTTAATTTTCATTCAAAACTTGCTACTAACTTGCTTAAGATACTTTTACTGTTTCAGTAGCTGTAGGCAACATTTGTTTAATTTTTTTTTGCAAAGATTCATGACATAAATAATTTAATGCCAAATTAAAAAAAAAAAGAAAAAAAAGAATATATTAAAATTAATTAAAGAAATCTTAGTAGCACAACACAAATGAATGAAAGACAAGTGTTATCAATATGATTTATTTGAATTTTTTTTTTTTATATAAAAATAATTTTTTTTTTTTTTTATTATATAAATTATACATCCGGCAAGTTTATCAGCATGCTCAGTTTTTTAAGATCACTGACTAAACTTTTGTATTAGTTAATATTCTAATAAGCAGCGCACAAAAAAACTAAGATAAGCTAAGCTCTATGCATGAAGATATTCTAAAGAGCAAACAACGATTTTTTTTTGCTTAAAACTGCATTAATATTATGCAGTAATGCTGAAATTGCATTCTCAAATCAAGATACATAAGAAAAAATTAGGTGTACTATACCATATATGTATAATGTACAAGTATATAAAAAAAAAAAAAAAAATGGCAATGTTTCATGCTACATTCTCACTTTGTAATTTTATCTACAACGACGAGCCAAGCCAGTCAGCCAAGCCAGCCAACACAACCAAATTAAATGCATGAAATTTGAAATGCATTTGCAAAAGTATCTCACACGTTCAACTTGTTGCTTGAAATTCTTCAGAGATATTAGATACGTCGATGAGGCCAATGATCAGACACGTGCAAACGTCAGGCATTAACAGTAAAAAAAAAAAATAAATTAAATATTTTGGTGATCTAATGAGCAATTTGTGTACAGTACTAATGAGTTGTGCTAATATATAAACGCATATCGTATCACAGATACAAAATACCCGTACACATATACACAAAGATACATTAAAGCTTATGCTGTCGTGTTCGCTGTTGATGACGCTGTTCAAAGCGTGGGTGGGTGTGCCAAAAGATAGTTCATTTCAGTGTGTTGTGATATGTATCTATGTTTTGTGATAATTTTTACAATTTTTTTTTTTTTTATTTTTAATATAAACGCATTCATTTTCGCACTTAAGCAGGAAAACCGCGCTGACCTTAAACTACTGACCGCGTTGCATTAGATCTCTGCACTTGTGTCAGAGATCAGTTCTTCCAGAGTAGTAGACAGTGTCAATTTATGTGTGTGTGTGTGTGTTCATTCAGTACTTAAATATACACTAGAGTCATACATACTGTAGGTATAATTGCAGTAAACAGTAGATCGAAAAAATATGTTGCCAAAACTGAAACATTTACTAGGGGTAGGATAGGGTGACCGAGTGTACAAGCGTGCACTAATGCACTGAGGCCAATAACATCCCATTGTAAAGCCACATGATCTCAATAGAAGCTCAGAGTCTACGGAATGTCATTAAAGGGGACGTCTAAACTTCTAGCATGAGTCCCTATAAGACAGTATCCCTTTTACTGCCATTAGTATAGAAATCTCCATTCTGTTCGTCTTGAGGAGTTCATTTGAACTATTGCGAATGGTAAGCAGTCCAAATAAATCTGGCTGTGCTGCATATTGCTAAGTAAATCATGTTCTAGGATACCATTAGAAGCTCTGAGAAGAACCATATATCGCTTAAGGATGTATCTCCTTCAACTTGTATGTTAAGTTTGGATACATCCGTATATCTCATTTTCTCATCCATTGCTGTATACGCCAGTCAGTTCGTAATGGAGTAGTGATTTTGTATATTTTAGTGAATTGTAAAGTTGGAACGCGTTAGTCGCTGTTAGAAAGAAAATTGTTAAATCTTAAGTTCAGAAAATTTATAACAAAAATATTTGAATGAATAAAAAAAAAATGTATTTTTGTAACGGACTGTTTTGTAGATGACACTGCTGTGCAGTTTAAGGCATCATATCAACGCCAACAAATCTCTACTATTATACGATTTAGGTATGGTGTTGACAAGGGGGAATTGATCGAAACCACTGGATCTACCTAGATTTTATGTTTACTCTGCTGCCTCCTTATTTTTACGCCAGTCTCAATAATTGCATTTCGTGTTTGCTCTTTCGTTTACCGCTCAACTGTCTGTCCTTCTGTCTGGGCGTCAGTCTGGCCATTTGCTCTTTGCTGTGTTGACAAAATAGCATTCACTCAGTCCCGCTTCGTAGCTATTCATCAACATCAACATCATCACATGTACTTTGTTTCAACCTCATTGCAACGAATGACTGACATAATTTTCTTTTTCCATGCATACACATATATGTAGTATGTATGCATGTACAAATATGTGCACTACATATTATGTATCTGTATCGACTTTACATAGATACATTTTTTTCGTCTGTATATTACTTTTGCACGATGCGCCTTTTTTTCATATTGTATTATTTTTTGTTTTTTTTTTGTTTTCAGCTTTATTTTAATCCCATGTATATGTATAATGCAATTTTTCCCCACGTTCAATGTAGTTTTATTTACTTTTAAGTGTCAAGTTCAAGGAAATTGCAACATTGACAATTTGGCTTGCTGACATACATTAAAAAAATTTGGTTTAGTATGCAAATTCGTAAGCGTGTTTTTAGATTATTTTGTGATTTTTTTGATTAATGAAATCGATTTAAAATCGAATGTGCATTGATAACAATTAATAAATGAATAAATCGAATGCTATGAATGAATTTTAAATGCAGTTTGAGATACATTTTTTTTAATTTATTAAATTTATTTTCCACAACTTGGTTATCAAATTAATGCGATACTTATAAAGTATCTTACAAGGTTTCTCGAGCTTTTATAATCATATTTAGATGTTTTTATCTTTTATAAACTAAGAGGATAGACTACGCTTTATCAACATAGCTTTGCATGCTGCTCAGGAATATGATCTTATGACGCTAGAAAAGTATGTTTTCTTATATTTCTTTTTAATTAACAACGATTCGTAGCCCAATTCGTGTTCAATACAAGAAAAACCTCTAAAACATCAGGTCCAATTCTTGTTTTGACTTAGTTACAGGAAATGCTATATTCAACATCAATGTGACCAAATGTTTAATATAACTTTTTCTGAAACTAAGTTTGAAACCCTATTTTGTACCCCCCATTCTAAGTTAGGTAGCAAAGTTTCATAGCCATTTCTTTTTTCATTTATTTCAAAAGTACTTAGGACCTAGAAAGATATAAATTAAACAAATAGACAGACAATGCTAGCCTAGGTCGATTGTTCCTGTCGAATTTATCAAGAATATAAAAAGAATTATGTTTATAAATATGTCCATTAAGCTTGTTATCAAGCCTGGGCATCACTTAGGGTATTCACCCAGCTGGGATGATCTAAAGTTTTTTTTAACGAATTTTGCACTTTCAATCTTGTGGATGTCTTCCAAAACAGATACTCCTCTGAACACAGCGGCGAATATATCGTTTTTATAGGTGGCAAATAATTATAAAACAATAAATAATTTTTCTCTACGGTACCCACCGATTTCCGCTTCGTACACGACCCATTGATTTTCGCCGGAAACAGTACATTCATTTGATAGAACGTGACCAGAGAGCATCAGTTAGACAGAGTAATTCTGTTTGTTCTCATTTTTTCTAAATGCGCCGTTGAAATTCTCCATACTCAAGTTTTTCAAGGCGTATTGTATCGCGTGGTAAATACTACATCAGGATTTGAAGAAATCGCACACAACGCATCGCCATATCTAAAGCATCTTTTGGTATCAAAGGAGTTGACTATATTTTTACCAACCAGTTTGTTTGGGTCATCATACAGAGGCGTACGATATTTACAGGAATTCCAAGTTAGAAATATCTGAAAGTATATTTTTTGAGTCCATTGCCGAGTGCATGCGTTGCTTGGGGCCCATTTAATAGGTCACCAAAGTTTAGAGGGTGTTAATTTAATTTGTTTTAGCTTCAATATACAATATGTATCTTATATTACTTCGCTCATAATTGTAGAAAATTAAAAAGATTCTTTCGAAATTCGAAGAAAATATTATTTTTTTTTTTTAATTTCAAATGCAATGCAATTTCTTATTGGCAGATTGCACGCTATTTGTAGTATTGTAAACTGATTAATATACACACACATACACCCAAATAGAAGCATTTGCACTCATTTTCTTGACGTTTATTTAAAAATTTCTATTTTTTCCCAATATTATTTTTTTTTTTTTTTTTATTTTCCAACAACCTGATTCCGTAAAAGAAGAAACAAATTTGGTTAACCAAAAAATGCTGTGAAGAATTTTTTGTTTATAACATTTCATCGACCATATCCATATGTATGTAATCTGCGGTCTCATAAGTATACAGAAACAGTTTGTAAGTTCACAGAGTTGTGTGTGTGTGCTTTTTTTTTGGTAGCAGATGTTCTAAACACAAAGTTACTATCTGGGCAAAAGGAAGTCGTTTCATTGATTCATGTACGACTTTAATTCATGTGGGTCCCCGATTTCTTAGAAATAAAATGAATGAGAATCGTTTGATAACTAAACTACATACTTGTTAGATGGGGTAAATAAACTCAGTCAATGTTAAACTATGCCTCATGACACAAGTTGATAAGTTTATTTATAAATTTTTATATTGCAATTTTTTTTTTAATGCATTTTAGTTGTATAAGAAAAATCTTTTGATTGATTATTGAAAAACTTTTCGATTAATATATTTTCTTAAATAAAAAAAGAAAAAAATCACGTCTGCTCTAGTTTTCCAGCTATTTTTTTTTTTTTTTTTTTTTTTTTGGAAAAAAATCGCCAACATGCGTGCAACATGTGTGCAGATTTTATGGTGCTTTATGTATTCAAATTTTGGTTCAAATAACATTTTTCGTTTTTGTTGTGAATTTTTTTTTTGCCAATTCCCAAAGTCATTTTAATGAACAAAGCAATAAATTTATATATACAATACATAGAAATAAAGAAATAGATACAGAAGAGACGACTTTGGTGATGAGGTTTTTTTTTTTTTTTTTTGTGTTTGTCCAGTCAAAAATTATGTCAATTCTATAAATATGCGCAAAAAAGGCGTGCAAACAAATTAAGGAGCTACATACTCGTACACTAAAATTAAACAAGCGACAAGGGGTGTAAAAATTAGTGTTGGCAAAAAAAAATCAATTTCGGTGATTTATTCACAGTGATTTTAAAAATCGAAATGTCGCACTGCGACTGCAAGTAGTAATTTACAATTTTCTTGTGCCTTAGTGAATATGTTCAGTTATCGGTGATTTTTTGAATCGCTCTACGATCGCTGCCCCAAGCGTGACATCAAAATTGTCATCGGTGATTTCATTTATCAGTGATTGGTGCTTTTATCACTCTTCTCGACACTCGTTCATATTCGCTTGAACACCGAACCTGTACAAAATCGTTGATACATTTGCCAGTCACTTGATTCTCAAAATCGACTCTTTTTAAGTAGGGTCCCTCGTTAAATAAACTTAACAAGCATCCTTAATGTTAGAATTAATCATTAGATTTCATCTTGTTGTTAAATCTTTAAATCTTTTAACAAGCTCAAGGCAAACACTTAACAAATATTTATAAAAGATTATCTCATTGCAAACGGAAATTGTGCAAATTAAGCAAGAAATTTTAGATGCTGTAAGTTGTGTGCGCGCTGAGCATTTTAGTAGATACATTCCACCTCCATGTTTCTTCTTAAATTCACAGCGTGGAATGCATTCTCCATTCTACTTGTACATAGCCATCCAGTCGTGTTATTTTATATTTTAGATTTAGTTGCTCGCCTCACCATTTTGGAATTATGTATTTATGTTCATTTAGCGTTTTAATTGCCCGCAAACCGAGTGGCGCGTTAAAATCGAATAAGAAAACAATTGCACCGATGCACTTGTTATGACTAATCGGAATTTGTAGAGCAGCATTAAAATTATAAGAAACTATTTTAAGAAATGCCTAATGGTAATTAAACAAACACACACACACGCATACACCATTTGGATGTGTGTGTTTTTTTTTATACCCTGTACCCAAGAGGCAAAACGGGTATTTTAAGATTTGTGTTTAACAGGAATGCATTTCCAGACCCTATAAAGTATATACATATATTCTTGAAAAGCATTGGTAGGAAAGTCGATCTAGCTATGTCCCTCCGTCTGTATTGCTGTCTGCCGTATAAAAACGATTATTTCGGAGACTATAAGATATAGAGCTAGCATATTTAAAATTTACACTCTCCTGAACCGTCAAGTGGTCACTTACAAAAAGCTTTTCTCTAGTCGCATTTTAAAGGATAGCCCCATACAAATGTTCCCCAAATTATTGAGTTTTTGCCTAAAAACTTCTTTGTTTCTTGTTCTAGGACCTCTAAATTTAGTACAATTTAAACCTATGATGATGTGAAATATGCCAATATGAGAAGGACCAAAATAGTTTTAGACATAGCCCCCTACAAATTTAACCCATTTTTTCGAGTTTTTGTATGAAAATCAAATACAATAAAGTATGGTACTAAAATGGGACATAACTTAAGGTACCTAAAGATTGGGTACAGGTTATCTTGCAGTCGAGCATACTCGGCTTCAGTGTTCTTTCTTGTTTTATTTGTAATTCTTCAATATATTCGATTAGTGGCATAAATTCTGGAATTGAAATTGTCTGCGGCTTTAATTGTACGCGAATTCCGATTCGTGTTTTTGCAAAAATCAAAACCAATTTAAATTTGTTGACTTTGCGAGGCGTTTGTGAGGCGATTGAAAACTTAATTAAATCTAATAAAGATTGCCTTCAAAATAAATATAGAAATACAGTAAGTGTAACTAAAAATAATGAGAATATTCTATGTGTTTGCTTTTCAATAGGAGTGTAATCAAACCGTGTGCGACTGCAAAGGAATTAAGGGAATCAAAGGTTCAATCGGCCCAAAAGGTGTACCTGGTCATGAAGGACCACAAGGCGAAGTTGGACCGACAGGACCACCGGGACGTTACGGAGAAAAGGGTGATGGCGGTGAATACGGTGGAGTAGGCGAAAAGGGGCATCGTGTAAGTAAAAAAAAAACAACAAAAATAATTATTGTAAATAAATGTTCGCAGATTTAATATTTTTATTTTTTTGCGTAGGGCGATGCTGGAGAGTTTGGTCCTATGGGTTACCCGGGACAACGTGTAAGTTCACTTCGGCCATTTCTTTTTGATTTTTTTTTTATATGATTATCTTATTTACATTTTATAGGGTTTCGCGGGTGAAGATGGTACTACCGGCCCACGCGGTCTGGACGGCTGTGATGGTACTCCTGGAAAGAGAGGCCTAGCTGGTTTACCTGGTCAAAATGGTCCTCGTGGCCCTCTTGGTAAACCAGGAGCACCTGGTCCTACCGGTGACGCTGGTGAGGGTGGTATTAACTCAAAAGGAACAAAGGGTAATCGTGGTGAACGAGGTCCTGATGCATTTGACGGGCAAGCTGGTTTTACTGGACCTAAGGGTCACAAAGGTGACATTGGTTTTCCTGGTCTTGAAGGTGCGAAGGGTGAACAGGGTCCTAAGGGCTATAAAGGCGAAATAGCGATGCCTGAGGTTTCAAAATTGACTGTACAAGGATCTATAGGTGATAAGGGTGAACCTGGTGATGCCGAAGAAGGTGAATTTGTTAGTCGACCGACAGTAAAAGGTTATAAGGGAAGTCCTGGACCGACTGGCGATAAAGGTGTTTACGGTCTTGACGGTGCGGTTGGTGATATTGGTCGCATGGGACAGCCTGGTGTCCGAGGTGATATAGGCGAAGTTGGTGAACGTGGTAAGCCCGGTAAACCTGGTGACGTTGGTCCAGTTGGTGAAAAAGGCATAAAGGGGGCACCAGGATACAATGGTGTTGATGGATTCGATGGAGCAAAGGGCGAGCGTGGTGAAGATGGTTTTGATGGTATTCCTGGTGTGCAAGGCCCTGCTGGTGCCCCAGGTATATACGATCCCACTCTTGATAAGTCATACCCAGGGCCAGTTGGACCACAAGGTGATATTGGTCCGCAAGGCTTTCCGGGTGTATCTGGTATACCTGGAAGACAAGGTCGTCGCGGCGTACAAGGTCCTCCGGGTGCTCCTGGCGATATTGGTCTAACCGGTTCTCATGGTCGTCGTGGAATCAGCATTAAGGGTGATGAAGGAGATTACGGCTATATGGGTCCACCGGGTCCTATGGGTCCTACTGGTGAGGCTGGTCCAGTCGGACGTGATGGCGCACGCGGTAATCCTGGTTTGAATTTGCAAGGCCCGAAAGGGTTTGCAGGTCAGCCAGGTCTATTTGGCATCGACGGATACCGAGGCGATCGTGGTGAAGTAGGCTTGCCTGGCGACAAAGGAGAGCCGGGTGAAGGTGTAAACATTGTCGGCCCTGATGGTTTTGTAGGCCCTCCCGGAATTCGCGGACGCCCAGGTGACGACGGTAGACCTGGATATAGAGGTCCTTTTGGTGATAAAGGTAAGTGTATAACGTAGTGGTGACCACTAGCTACTTCACGTTTTTGTGCCTACATAGGTATTCGTGGTGATGATTGTGGCATTTGTCATGCCGGACCCAGAGGTATTAAGGGTCTGCCGGGTGATGCCGGTTATAATGGTTTGCACGGTGCAACTGGCCTACAAGGACTACCAGGCCCAAGAGGTCCTAAAGGTTTGGAGGGACTGGCTGGTGCAACTGGATTCAAGGGTGTACAGGGTAATCCTGGTATTCCTGGTGAAGCTGGTCGAACTGGTCTACCTGGTCGACATGGCGTTGTTCTACCTATTGGTTCAAGAAAAGAAGCGCCAAAGGGTGAGCCTGGTGATTTAGGTGCACGTGGAGAACAGGGAGCACCGGGTGAACGCGGAATCCGTGGCCGTAATGGACTGCCTGGAGCTAAAGGAGAAGCTGGACCGCGCGGCGACTGGGGTGACATGGGTATTCCAGGAAAAGATGGAGCTCCTGGACTAGATGGAAGACCTGGTCGAAATGGACCTCAAGCAGTGACACCCAAAATATATTTAACGGGAAACCCGGGTATAAATGGACGCAAGTAAGTAGAAAATAAAGATACGATGGGCATTATTGTCATTACTGTTCATATGAAATATATTAATGGTTATTTCCAATTTCTAAAGAGGAGAAACCGGCGAACCTGGCAGCAAGGGTTATACAGGCAACAAAGGTGAACCTAAACCTGGCGACATTATCGATAATAAGGGTGATGTTGGAGAGCCTGGTTACCCTGGTCAAAGAGGTCGTCAAGGGCAAAAAGGTGAACGAGGAGAAATGGGCATTGATGGACCCGCCGGTGATGTCGGTCCGGCGGGAGAACAAATTGCTGGCTTAGTTGGTCCTAAAGGCTGGCCCGGCACATACGGTGACTTTGGACTTCATGGAACGCCTGGTTTACCAGGTAAAGAAGGCGAACCTGGTCTCGATGGACTGCCCGGACGCAAAGGACAGCGCGGCGATGTCGGCCAATCGATTATTCCGGGTGAAATCGGTATCGAAGGAAGGGGAGGCATTAAGGGTATGCGAGGTGACTTTGGTTTTCCAGGTTTGCCTGGTCCAGCTGGTCGTCCTGGTTCTAGGGGCATCAAAGGAGATAAAGGAGATGATGGGCTACCTGGTTTAGTAGGTTTGCCTGGAAATAAAGGTCAGCGTGGTGACTATATGGTTGGACCCATCGGAGAGGTGGGTGCACCAGGACGCAGTGGAGCAGTAGCGCTACATGGTATTAAAGGTCAAAAGGGAGAAGTTGGTTTGATTGGCTCAGATGGAGTGGTGGGTGCTAAGGGAGCTATTGGCTTCAACGGCCGACGCGGTCCATTAGGTGACCAGGGCTTACCTGGCACCCCTGGACAACAAGGCATTCCTGGATGGGTTGGAATTCCAGGTGAACAAGGCGACCGCGGTGATATAGGATATGACGGCAGGCCAGGAGATATGGGTCCACGTGGTGAATTTGGCCTAGTTGGACCAAAGGGCAAGTACCTACAATGTTTAGATAAGATTAAAATAATTTATTTTCGATATTGTTACAAAAAATATTAGGTGCAACCGGTGACAGTGGACCAATCGGTGTTTCTGGCTCACCAGGAATTCATGGTCGTAAGGGTGAACAAGGTGATAGAGGTTTTCCAGGACGTCAAGGTCTCAAAGGTGTAGGAGCATATAGTGGTATCAAAGGAGAACAAGGTGTATCCGGATACAGAGGTCCTGCTGGCTTCAACGGTTTGAATGGTCTTAGAGGAGAGCGCGGTGAACAAGGTGACTCCCCAGTGGCAAATGACGGCCAACCAGGATACAAGGGCGAGACTGGTGAGCCTGGCCAAAACGGTTTAAATGGCTTACCTGGAATAAAAGGAGAAATGGGCGACTACGGTGAAATGGGTTTTGCCGGTGAAGTAGGTGATGAAGGCGACCGTGGCCTCGAGGGTTTCCCAGGCAGAAATGGTGCGAGAGGCTTGAAAGGTAGTCGTGGACCGTTTGGTTTGACTGGCGATTCAGGTGAAAGAGGTGAAATCGGTGATGCAGGTGCCTTTGGCATACCGGGCTATGTTGGTGACCACGGTGATACTGGAGCTCCTGGCGGTCCTGGACCTCAAGGTGAGCGTGGTGAGGATGGTATAGCTGGTCGTCCCGGTGTGCTTCGTCGAGCATTTGCTGCACGCGGTGAAAAGGGTGAACAAGGTATGCAAGGTTTTCAAGGACCACAAGGCAAGCAGGGCCCAGATGGATCTGTTGGATTCCCAGGTCGAAACGGAGAACGTGGTGATATCGGCTTAGTTGGTGCTACTGGCTCGGATGGTTATCCCGGTGTTAAGGGTGAACAGGGCGAGAAAGGTCTTAGAGGCGCCCCTGGCGTTACTGACGGGCTCCCGGAACGTGGCTTGGAAGGTGACGCCGGCTACGATGGCTGGCCTGGTCGCCCTGGGCGAACTGGTGCAAAGGGTGCACCAGGCGAACATGGTGATTATGGTATTAATGGTGAGATCGGTATGACAGGACCTGTTCTTGTTGGTCCACCTGGACCTATTGGCGATAAAGGCTACCCAGGACCACCTGGAAGAAATGGATTACATGGACATATCGGACAAAAAGGTGAACGTGGTGATTTTGGCCTGCAAGGAGAACGTGGTGAGTCCGGTTTCGCTATTTACGGCCGGCCGGGTGATATTGGTGATACAGGCTATCAAGGACCAACTGGGTTACAAGGACGTAAAGGAGAAGCCGGTATGACTGGAAGACCTGGCCGTACTGGTTCCGTCGGCTTGCGTGGTCCCCGTGGTCCAACCGGTGATCCCGGTTGGAGCGGTATTGACGGTCTTGATGGTCTGCCTGGCCAAAAGGGTGCACCTGGTGTAACATATCCATTCAGTGCTGCGCGAAAAGGTGACTGGGGTGAGCCAGGTTTGGATGGCTTCCAGGGCGAAAAGGGTGATACCGGTGAAATTGGTTTATACGGATTACAAGGCTTAAGAGGTCTGCGCGGATATCAAGGTGATATTGGTGAAACTGGCTTCTTTGGACTTGATGGAGAACGAGGTGCTATCGGTGATATTGGTGAAATCGGTTTAACGGGTCGTATTGGTGCAACTGGAGCTCCAGGTATTCCTGGAGATCCTGCACCACCAGCACCGCCACCAAAGAGTCGTGGCTTCATTTTCACACGCCACTCGCAAACTGTACATGTGCCTCAGTGTCCTGCCAATACACATAAACTTTGGGACGGTTATTCTATTGCTGGTAATGTTGGAGGTGGTCGCGCAGTCGCCCAGGATTTAGGTCAATCTGGCTCCTGTCTTATGCGTTTCACAACAATGCCATACATGTTCTGCGACATAAGTAATGTGTGTAACTATGCACAAAACAATGACGACAGCTTGTGGCTTTCCACGGCCGAGCCCATGCTAATGTCCATGGAGCCCATTGGTTCGCGCGATTTAATTAAGTATATCTCACGGTAAGTCATACATTTGCTAAAAATCAACTACTGCACCACTTAGCTAATCACTATTTTTATAGTTGTGTCGTATGTGAAACGACAACGCGACTAATCACACTACACACGCAGAGTATGTCTATACCTGATTGTCCGACTGGCTGGGAAGAAATGTGGACTGGTTACAGCTATTTAATGGTAAGTCACGAGCAACAAATCATCCAGGTGCTTACTTATATAACTTTTATTACAGACATCAACAGACAACACTGGCGGCGTTAGTCAGGACCTTGCATCACCTGGTTCGTGTCTGGAAGAGTTCCGCGCCAATCCAATCATCGAGTGTCATGCCCTTGGACGCTGCAGCTACTATGACGGATTGTCATCATTCTGGATGGCAGTGATTCCTGAGCACGAACAATTTGTGCAACCGCGCCAGGCCACACTAAAGGCCGATCAGACTAGCAAGATTAGCAGATGTACCGTCTGTCGTCGTCGTGGTGATACATTAGTACGTCGCGTTAGCGCCAGCGCAGGCTCCTTGACAACAGCTACTGAATTCCGAAGAGGTCCCGAGCATGTGCGCCCAGCGCCACAACCAGGAAACTATGTGCGCCCAGCGCCTCCACAATCTCCACGTGTATGGACGCCACAACAACAAAATAACTTTAATCGAAATCAATACAACAATTATAGGCGTACAAGTCCATACTACAATGCATATGGCGGATCGCGCGATCCGCGTGTAAGACGCCCGCGAGAGGATACTTATGCACCCTAGATTCGAATAGATAGCAGTTTAAGACAAAATAAAACTACATAAATACACATACACATGTATAGTACATAAGTTTAGCATCTTGGACGCTACACAACGAACAACACTAACAAAAACAACAACAACAATAACAACCAAGAAATCAAATTCCATGTAATATGTAATAAAAATCGTTAAGCCAGTGAATGAATTGGGCATCTGCAACTCTGTCCTTTTTTTTGTAAATGCAGACCAGAACTGTATGTAAACTTCATATCTAGTACATACAATAATTGTAAAAACCCAACTAGAAAACCAAAAAATTTATGTATAACTACAATAATGAAACTTTAAGTAAAAATAATTAAAGAAATAAATATACATACTGCCCAGATTTGCAAAAATCATAAAAATTTAAGAATTTTTAAAGGATATAAATACATAAATTTTTTTTTAAAAAAAGTACAATATAAGTGCATACATAAGTAGTTGTATAGTTATTTATTTTGAATGTTAAACATCCAAAAAGCGACCTGCCGAGTTAGTGTATTATAAAATACGCAAAAGCTTTGAGGCTAATAGTTATTAAAATTTTTGGGTTTTTAAACGAACCCATTCTGACACAAAAGAAAAAAACAGTATTGACTTTTCCAATCACTATGCAACACTCCAAAATAGCTAGAAATAGGTGGAGGTTGTAGGACTTGTTCAATAAAACAAAATTTTGTTCTTAGAATTCAGGCAATAACCCTTAAAATCTTAATCCGATATTCCATTTTTTACTAATGGTGTTATAGCTCGGTCAATTACGAACCGACTTTTATCTTTTTTGTCAGTTTTGGGAAAAAAAAACTTAGACCTTTCATAACATTGGTATCTGATTTTTTTTTTTACAGTTTTCAGGAAGCTACATCTTCGATAAAATAAAATAGGTAGCAATAGTCAATTTAAAATTTAAATCGTTCTTTCCAGAAACATGGAAACTTGTAAACCAAATATGCACGCCACTGATAAAAACTGTATTTGCTTAACATAGTCTAGGGTACAAATCAGCCTGAGGCGAAAACCAAACTGTCCGTTGTTACTGTGAATAGTTTCCACTATACCAATATATGTTTTTTCGAAACATTTTACTAAACTGCACCCTGGTATTTCAGATTTGAAAGAAATACGTTGTTAACGACAACATTAATTGGGATAACTCTTATAGTTCTGAAAGTAGATATCCATGTAGATATTTCCGGTTATAGTATAAAGTATAAATGTCCTTTATTATTGCATGATCTACATTTTGCTATCATTAAAATTTGTTTATGTAAATTTTGTGTGTGTCCAAAATTAAGGTGACTTAAATTACCATTTCCGTTTTTCTTATAATTTAAATAATAAAACATTACAAATTAATAATTAAATAACGCAACAAAAACGGATTTGGTTAGTTGGCTGCGTAAATACGCCAGGATGAATACGCGTTTGACTAATTTAAGTTCTTACACAAGATACATAATTAACAGAAAATACATACATATATATGAGGAAAAATGCGCATCCCGTGAATTACATTAGTAAACTATATATATCATAATTTCATTGTAGTCTAGGCGGCTTATTTTTTTTTTTTGTTATTATTATTTTTTTTTTTGTTGTGATTGGTTTTTGTTTAGCCATTCATTCATTATTATTTGACAAAGTCTGGATTCTCTTGTATCTTTTCGCCAAATTGCAATTGATTGTCAATTATTTGGAATAATTCCTGCGGCGCTGGAATACGCCCTGTTTCAAGTTTTGACCAAACAGGCACATCGTTTAGTGTTATTTCAAAGGCACCAGATGAAATAAGCTAAATGAAAGATAGAAAAAATTAAAAATTTAAACATTGAATTAATTAAAATATATACGTATGTAGAAGAAATACTTCTTATCTTATCTCTTACCTGACCCTCGAGCATATTTCCAACGAAGAAAATCATCATGCAAGCGTACAGTTTATTCGTCAGCAGATGACCCCACCAGCCTGGTGTTGGCATGCCAAGAGTACCAAAAATATCGTACGATGAAACTATAACCACGATAAAGAGAATCTTGACAGCAAATACAATTTTCGACAAATACAGATTAAAGCCGGGTGGATCATAGTTTGCGCCAGTTATCTGTATTTGCGGGTACTTCTCACCCAGTATACTGACATAATCATCGAATGCTTTACGATACCCGCATGAATAGCTGTGTTTTTAGTATAACGATTTTATTAAACTGCATAAATAACTAACGCTCGCTTATGATTAAATTGCACTCACCAATAAAGAAAAGTCATCGTTGGCCCGCCGACACTGTGGCCAAATTTTGTCGCTGGTATTTCCTTCTCTGCAGATACGCCATCGCTGATCAACACAAAGCCGACAAAGAGGCAGATAGATAATAACGCAATATTTCTTGCACACATTGGTAACGCCATGCTTATTTTATTATATTAAATTTATTATTACTAATTATAATAATTATTTTCTTAGTTGCGCTTGAGTGTGACCAAGTTTAAATGAATTAAAAAATGACAGCTTAAATTAGTACATAAGTCTCACTCCAGTTTAGTGTTAGCAAGTGAAATGCGACCTTTTTTCATTGAAACTGCGTTAGCCAACACTAAACTGTATTGTTTTGAATTCATTTTTATTTTTATTATTTATTTTATTAACTTTTTACTTAATTTCTAAGTGACAAGGTAAGTCTTTAAGCAGTCCATTTTAAACAGCGTGTTTCTTGATGTGTCTTTAGACAACGTATGCGACAATACCGTGTGCCACATGCAGTGCATGAGTACTGCGAGAAATTGCCGCATACGGCACAAAAGTGGCGCGCTGGTTTACTTGGTGCAGCTGCTGCTGCACTAGAATAATTAGGACCATTTGGATGCTGTTGCTTCTCCTCCTCGAGCAGCTGTTGAAAGTTTTTGCGATATTTAGCACGAAAATATTCAGCACCCTTACGCTTCCCCTTTTTCTCCTTGCCGTTCTTTAGGCTGTCCTGAAATTTAGGCAACTTTTTAGACATAACTAAATCTGCATGTGGATCATCATGGAAATTATCCTGCTCGAGTGCTTCAAGCGCTTTGCGCGCGCGTCGTTGACGTGCTGCTTCATCGAGTACACGTTTCTTTTCAGCATCCTTAATGCGATGTGATTCACGTCCGGCCATCTTAGAAATATTTTAGTTTTGTTTTAATCGTATGTAAAATGGGTTGTAGGAATAAAGTATGATGAATCGATAAAAGTGTGCCTCAAATTATGCTTCTTTCTCGTGTAGTGAAACACTTATACGATCCATTAACTCGTCCACACGCGCTTGTAAAATGTCTACAATGTCTGTCGAGATAAAGAGATGATTCTCATCCAAATCCTGAATAATAAATTTACGACCCAATGCTAATTTTTCGTCCAAATGTAGTAAAAATTGTTTCATAGCAGGATCGCTGAAATGTAAATAATACAAAAAAAAAAAAATCATTACTTTTAGAACGTAGTGAAATGGCGAAACGTAAACTAACAGCAGAAGAAAAACGTGAAAAACTTTTGGAACTCTTTCATGAAACAAGCGATGTCTTTCAATTAAAAGATCTGGAGCGTATAGCGCCCAAGGAGAAGGGCATAGTACAGCAATCGGTAAAATTGACAGTACAGGAGCTTGTGGATAACGGTCAAGTGCGTAGTGAAAAGATTGCAGGCAGCATTTACTACTGGGCTTTTCCAAGCGATGCGCTTGCAAATACAAGAGAGCAACTGACGCAAGCACAAACCGATATGAAACTTTATGAAAAGAAAATTGAACAGTTAAAGCAACAAATAACAACAGCTAAGGCAGCAGCAAATAATGCTGTTGAGGTGGAACACATATTGCTGGAAATCGAACAGCTCAAAAAGGAGAAAGATGAACTTGTGGCACGTGAAACGGCTGCAGCGGCAAATGGCAACGTGGACTATGTGGCGGTGACGGCGAAGAGCAAGGACGCCAGTGTAAGTTTTTTTTATTATTATTATTAAATATTGTTTAACATAAATAAATTTTTGTAGCAAATACAAGAAGCAGCCAATCGTTGGACAAATAATATTTTCAGCATAAAAAGTTGGTGCAAACGCAAGTTTAATAAAGAAGATCGCGAACTAAATAAAGCCTTTGGCATACCAGATGATTTAGACTATTTAGAAGATTAAAACAAAAATTAGCTTACCACTCAACAAGCACGCCTTTCATAACATTTACCATCGTTTATAAATAACTATTTTTCTTCCTTTTTTTTTTTTTTTTTTTGCGAAATAAACAAAAGAATTACACGTTCCTCTCAGCGTTTTTTATTTAGATTATGTAGTATTTATGTAGTTATTTTTTATTTTATTTGCTTATTTTCTTCTTCTTCTATATGAGTGATGATGATGAGTGAATGAGAGAGGTTTAAGTGTAGTACTGCTTGAACTTATAGCAACCGTATCTGCTCAATTTAAGCTGTACGGTTCTAAATACTCAAGTAAGTGTAAGCGTGACGCTAGATAATTATATCTAACTTTGTTCCACTTACGAGCCAGATACACGGTTCGCGGTCTATAACGGCACGGTTCGGGATCCGCGAATCGTACTGTTATGTTGTTATTGTTTTCTCTTGCTCGCACATTGCCGCTTTCTAGCTCGCACCTATATGGCTGCTCTCTCAGTGTTTTGCGTTTACTTAGAAACAGCTGATGACCCTAACGGCTATACAACACTGATATTTATTATTTAGTATTGCATTTTAAGCACTACATAATCGGTTATTTTGTTGTCAGCCGTTTCAGACTAGTTTGAAAGCTCAAAGCTCGGTAAAGAGTATCATTTAAATCATAAATCGTTGGACTGTTGTCGTATATTGTTGTAGGATTTAATAAGCGAAACAAAAAACGCAATAATTCCGCTGGAAAACTTTCAACATCAACGATATTAAACGAAAATAAAGTGTTTTAACTAATTAAACGAAAAAGGACGAAACAGCTGTGTGTGAGGAGTCAAAGCTCACGAGCGGAGAGAAGAGTAACTAAAAAAAAACGTAATAAGGGTGTGTGTGGTTTTTGTGAGTGTGCGTGTGCAATAATCCAATCAGAGTGTTGGAAAAAAAGGATACTACAAAAGCAAAATTATTATCAGCCGAAGCAGCAGCACAGTTTAAATTTTTTATAATGGATTTAAATTTTGCCGAATTGAAAAAGAAGCCGCCGCAACTGGCGAGGACATCTTTAACAATGCAGCCAACGCTGTTAAACAGACCAGCCACGATTTGCTGGGCGATATCAGTGGTAACGTCAGTGGTGGTGCACAGGACGACAATGCACACACGGAACATTATTTTGCCAACGCGCAGAAAAATGTCGATTTTGGCGATTTAGATCCTCAAGCCTTCGTGCAGCGTATGTCTGCTGGCGCCAAAGAGGCACAAGAAGAGCTTGATGCTAAATTTTCGCAAAAAACGGATGATTTTGATGATTTCCTCACGCAAATGGGCAAAGACACCAAGCAGGGCATCGGTGCATTGACTAGTGATTTTATGAGTGCAGAGCGTAATTTATTTGGTGGTGGCGTCGGTAGCTTCGGAGATGCACCAAAACCTGTGGCTAAAGTTACATCTGATCCAATTGCACCAGCGCCAGTCGCACCGGTCGCAAAAACGACTTTTGAAGATGATTTATTGGGCTTTGGCAGTAGCAAGGAAGAACAGGCACTTAAAAACGCACAAACCGTGGCACCGTTGCAACCTTTACAGCAACCTCCAGCCGATTTCTATGATGATGACGATGAACCATTAATGTTTGAAGCACCGCCAGCCAAAAGTAGCATTGTTGGTAATAAGGATTCCGATACGGATTCACCTTCAGTTTCGTATACACCGTCACCAGCAAAGAAAGCGCCACTTACCGATGCACTCAAAGAGCAGGATAATGATAAATTCATCTCTTCCGAAGATCTTTTGTCTGACTTCCGTGATGAACGTACTGCAACGCCTGATGTACCGAAGACGGCAACTACGCAGCCGTCTGCTGCAACAGTTATTCCAGCCGCTCCAGTGATCGCCGCGACTATCAACAAAGACGAGCCTAAGGTTACTTCCATACCGACTACCGATTTGGATGATGATTTTGAGCACTTTAAACCGTCAGCACCACCAGCTGTGGTTCCATCCGTCGCTGCTCCTAAGCCAGCGCCTGTTAGTGAGCCAAAACCAATACAAGCAGCTGTTAGCGTACCAGCTCCGACTGTACCTAAGCCCGTTGCCGAGCCAGTAAAGAAACCAGCCGTAGCTCCGCCTGCAGCACCACCTGCTAAACCGAAATCGAGTAGCAGCAGCAGCGTGCAACAACCGCATATTGTTTCCGTTGAGGAGATATTCTACAAATATGGTTTGGGTGAGTGACTTTCTTTTATATTTTTTATTTTATTTAATTTTTGTTAGATTTTTTTTTTTTTTTTTTTTTTTTGTCAATTAGCAAAAATGTCTCAATTAAAGCTACTTCGAGTAGTCTCCAAATTGGAATTGCGTGTCTAAAAGTCCTTTTTTTTTTTTTTTTGTTCTTTGCCTTGTTTGATCCTTTATGTTTTAATATTGTATTTATTTATTTTTGACTAGCTTTATTAGTTTAGTTAGTAGCTTTGTAATTTATTTTTCTCGCATTTTGTCTTAGTCATTTCGCATTTGTGAGCGTATTCACTCATTTTCGTAGTACACACTTCCCTTGCTGCTTCTCTTAATATATAATAACAAAAAAATATATATCTAATGACATCATTTTGCGAGGCATATTAAATGAGTTGGAAGCTTCTAGTTTGCTTTTTTGCACAATTTTTGTTTTAAGCCAAATTGCTGCGTTATTCCGTCGGACTTTTACGAAATTCAATTTGTAAAACTATGAACTGATTTTTTTCATTGGCATTGTAAATATTTTCCAATGTCATGGCTGTAAATTAAAACCAAGAAAGAAAAAAATAAAACAGTTGTAAGCAGCTTAAAAATGCCGGCAAGTAATTCAGCACCGCACCATACCACACCTGAACACATTTTACTCTTTCGCTCCGCCGTCTTCTTAAGTCAAGAGCTGCTGCTCAAGCAGCTGTTCCATTCGCCTTCACCTTTTCTAGTGTTGCAGTTGGTATTATTTTTTTATTTTTTTCTACTATTTCAGTTGGTATTTTTTTTTTTTTTTCTACTATTTCAGTTGGAATTGTTTTTTTATTTGACGTGTGTGACTCACGAAGCGTAATTTTTTTTTTTTTTTTTTTGTTTTTTGTTTTTCACGCCTATCTTCTATGTACTTTTTACTCCGCATACGTATGTATGTATGCATCTACATACAAACATGCATATATGTATGTATATTCCATCTTGGCACTATTCTTATTGGAATTTCGTATACCTTTCATTTTATGTCTTACCAGCATTTCTTTGCAGTTTCATTTTATTGCAGTTTTTCTTTTACGACTTTTGTTGCTACGGCTCAAAAAAATATTTTTTTTTAGATTTTCCGTTCGTTTGCTTGCCTACCTTTCTATTTTCTTGTCGCTTCACTGAAATTTGAGTCATGAACGTTTTACCGGCAAGGCACACTGAATCAGCTGCTTGAACTACTCTGAGAGGCGTAGGAGATGATGATCTTTTTTGAGATCTGATTTAAAAGTTAATGAAGATGATTTTTGTTGAATTTCATCTTACGTTCTCAATTTTATGAACATGTCAGCTGGTACTTTGGTAACTTTTTCTTTAGCTTTGTTTATTTTTAAATATGTATTTTTGAGCATTGAACTTTCATATCAATCCTTGAATTTTCCATTTAGCAAAAAGTTTTGACAATGCGCGTCATAATTCATATTTCATATTTCATTTAACCGTGTTCGTATGTATCCAAGTGTTCGTCTTTATGTATTTTGTTTAATAAAAATTGTTTGCGTTCTGCTTCGTTTCCACTCAGCGCACTTGCTTCTCCCTCATTTTTCCGTCTATCCTCTGCTGGTCCAGCTGTCCGTTCATTTGCAACCCTCCAATCCTCTACGTACGCGATTGAGTTTCTTTTTGGCTACACAGCTTTGTAGTATAGCAAAATAATTTCACTTCTTATTAAGCAAGTGCAGCAGCACGCGGCGGTGTTAAAGTATTTAACGATCTACAGCTGGCTGATTTTTCTAATTGGAAGTGGTTTTTTGTGCGATGTGCCTTGTTGGAGGCAACATTTATTTATTTTTTTTTTTTTTTTGAATATATTACAAATCAATTACATATAATTATATTGCTAATTATATTATACCCTACACGCAAATATGTATTTGAACTTGGTTTAAATAGTTTTATTTAAAATGTGTGGCCAAAGTTAATCAAAAAAAATATTTAAAAAAAAAAAGAAAAAAATTATTATTGTTTGTTTTCTGCAATATTATTTAAATTAGAGAAATAGGCCTTTTGACTAAGTTTGTATCGCTCAACTTAACTTCCGTTTTAAACGTGGACGTTCTGCATATATACTACACATAATGTAAAATGCCGTAGGCAGCTTCTGCACGCTCGTTTATCAAAGAGCGCTTTAAATAGCTTGGAAATAAAAAAACACAACCAAATTAACTGGAATAATATGTACATAAAAATACAATTACACTGCAGAATGCTGCGCCACTAAACAGTTAAATTATCAATATTAGTCGTCGTCGTCGTCGTCATTGTCAACGTGCTTGGGCAGACTGCTAGGAATTGTGACGCAGAAAAAAAAATATTTGTTATAATAGAATTTTGTATACACTGCACTGCGTTGTGATAAAACTTAAGAAACCTTTTCAAATAATTTTGATATAATTGAAACCACAATTAATACATTAAAAGGTCTCTAAAGCAGAACACTGTAGCAAGTCAAAAGTGCTCTGAATAAATACTAATTGTAGTACACTATTCATGTAAAAGAATGTAGTGTATATGGCAAATAATCAGTAGAAAATATTACTTTTCCAATCAGCGAACAAAAAATAATGCACCGTAAGTTTCCTATCCAAAGCTTGCGTTTCTTTTTTTTCTTCTCTATTTTGTTTTTGACTGAGTGTCCCATTCGTCGTACCCCTTTCTATCTCTCTTTTTCTCTCTCTCTCTGTCTTTTTAAGCACTTTCTATTTATTCATTTTGCTTGTTTCCAAATCGATGCTGGCCGCTTTTGTTCAGTTCATCTGTCGATTTATGCGCTTCTTTAAATATACAATCTGAACGGCAGACACGGTAGACACCCCAAGCTGAACCGAGCCAAGCCAGTACAGGCAATGCAGAATGTTGAACAATTGGATTGGCATTTCATGCCATTGCATTAAACTAAATCATTTGTTTCATTTAACGCCTTTTTCACTTACATTGGAGAACTGTCTTTGTTTTTTTTTTCTTTCCATGGATGCCTGAAATAGCACACCACTTCAGTTTCATGTTTGATCTTCTTTGTCTAGTTGTCTGCATGTGGTTAAATTATTTCGTAGCTCTAAATGTGATTAAAAATGAAAAATGAAGAAACTGGCTGGCTCGTCCGTCGTTGTCTAATTTAAATTTGTATCGATTGCTTTTCACTGTTTGCGTTTGTATCTGTCTGTCTACGTTTTCTTATTGTACCCTATAAAAGGTATATTTTATAGAAAACATTTGTTTTTATAGCCAGACTCTTACATATGAAAAATTATAAAAGACACAAACAGCGAATGTGAGCTATTTTCTTTACTATCCAAGGCGTGGTTTCTTCGTGTGACGAACATTGAGGGCTAGACTGTTTCCTGCAATATGTAATAGTATGTGTAGTATGGAATTTTGAATTCGCCTTAAAATAATTACGATTTACTTTTCCCCAAGAACTTTATTCGAAGCGGTAATGCCACCACAAAGACCCAATTTAGATAAACTTTAATATATGTACATAGCCCTCTTAAATAAAATTTTGGTACTTCTTAAACATATAGTTTAATTTTATGGTTCATATTCTATTGAATTCTAGGTGTAGCGTATTAAAATGTATACTTGACTTGATATTCTATTTTTTTATTGGCTTTTTTTAATATATACTCTTTTTGGATTTGTATAATTAAACATTTGTAGAGCATGAAGATGTTGTTTTAGATTACGTCTTTTCTCCCCTTTTACTTTACGTGTCTCATTTTGTATAACTGTAATTTTGACTTAGAAAAAAAAAAACAGTGCAGCTAATCAATACGAAATGTAACGCGTTTGTATAAAGACAAATTGAAAGAAATTTATAATTATATTTTATTTATTTAAAATAATTTATATATTTAATGTAAGTGAAATTGATATAAAGAAATTTAATAAAAATTTGTTTAAATATTTTTTTTAAAAATAAGAGTACCGCGTGAAAATACAAAAAGTGTAAATATGAAAAATTGTGTTATGTAATTCCATAGAAAATTCAATTCGGTGTCACCTCTGTTAATTTCAACATATTATCTCTGAATTTTGCATCAAAATCATCATCCAAAAAATGTTTCTTTTGAGAGTCGAATGTGTTCAGAAAAATTCCCAGTTGACATCTATTTGGATCGTGTAAATATCGGAGAGATAGTACACGTTCTTGATTTTTCCTTGGGCCGAGGCACGTGGCTATTTGAGCAGAAACAACGATAATACCGTTTCACAAGCTCCATTTTCACCTGATATAACTCAGTGTGACATTTTCCAGTTCTCACAACTTTAATTGCTACTTTGTGAAAAGCGCATTGAGATAAATGAGCACATCAAACGCCCCTGTTTATTTCTCTACTCTGATCAGTATTGCAAATCTAATAATTTGAATTTTAAAACTTCAAATTGGTTTGCTTAGATTCAATGACAAAGGTATACTTTGTGCCGGGTAGTTGTTGGCTAAATCAATACATTTTTAATATATCAAATTGTCTGTACTACCATTTTTTTTTAAATTGTGTAATTTGATATAGCGAGCAAGCTTTCACATACGTACACTTTTACGCAACCTTTTATCTTTGATTTTTGCCTGCTTTAACTGGCTTAGTTCCAATTTATCTTTTAAAGTGCCCAATGCCATGCTGCTGCATGCATAGATTTTTCTCAAGAGATTCAGTATGTCATAAACTCATAACTTATATACAATATTTTTATCCGTATAGCAGCTATACATGCCGCATTTTCTATATAACCCTTTAATGTCATTAAAATGGATACATGTGTATAGTACACCATGCATATGTATACGAGTATTTCATAAACGCGGCGCATGTTGCATATTATGGCATGCGGCTTTAGTTACTGCAGCAACAGTCAGTTGTCTATTCGAAAGGTAGCAGTGAAAATTTCCGGGTAACACCTACAAATCCATATATAAAGCGCATGAGCCAACGTAAATATTCAACATAGACGACATAGTTTTTTACCACAAAGTCTACACAAAAATAAAATAAATAAGGAAATAATCAATAAGCCTACGGAAAACTTTTAAGACGCTTTCAGAGGGCAACAGCTTTTAGCACAACAAACACACACAAATTTTAGACTCAGGGACACCCTGGTCAGTCACACTGCGCGTGCAGTTCATGGTTATTAGGTTGATGTCTCAGTTTTAGTTGGTGGAATGCATGCGTGTGCTCAGATCGATTTTTTTTTTTTTTTGTTTAAAAATAATCAAGCGTAAAACTTTTAAGCGTTGCTTTACAGCTACTGCGGCTGCTTTTATAGATTTAAGCAAAAACAAAATAAACAAATTGTTAAACTTGCATAGTGAAACTCTACACAAGAGAGTATTTTAAGCATTTTCTCTCACTTCCTGCTGCGCAATACGTGCTCTGAATTATCCTGACCGCATTTACGATTTCGACAGGCAAATGCGTTCAGTTTCGATTCGCAAGGCAAACTGTTCAAAGCGCTTTACTCTCGGCTGTTTCGATATATGGCGGCATAGTGTGTGTGTTTTTTGTATTAAAAAGGATATTCATACATAAATACATATAAATCTAACGAAAAAAAATATATAACGCGTACTATATAGTAACGAAAGAGAACAACGACTTCGTTTAGTATTTTTTTAAATTTTCTTCGAAATATTCAATAAGATAAAAAAAAAAACAACAACTTTATTGAAGCACAGTGCAAGAGCCTAAAAATAGGCTACATAAAAAAGTGTTGCAGTGTTAAAAATCCAAAAAAAAAAAAAAATATATAACTACTTATATATCGTAAAATAAATTGTGTTAAAAAAATGGATATCGAACCAGCACAGAATGGCGTCTACAAAAAGCGTCCATTAATTTGCTCACTACTTGATCCCAGTAAGTGCAAAGTACAATATATAATATAGATACTATATATACCTATATACACGTAATACCGCCCACACGCAGTGACTTAGACATAACAAAAAAAACATATATACTGACTAAAACACATAAATGTACTCATATGGAAACTTGTTACATTGTTGACTGTACTAACATTACTAAGAACTATTTTCCATAACCTTTTGAATTAAAAAAAAAAATTAAACCTGGTAGTTGCTATTAAAACTATACTCTCTCTTAAACTGCTATACCGCTACATATATATTCGTGTTGCAATAAATTAACAAAAATAATTGCATACATTACGGCGCATTTGCACGTAAAGTTGCATTTTCTAGTTGTAGCTGTACAATTGTTTTTATGGTTGATTGTAACTGCCTTTACTATATTACTAAGAGTGCTTTGCTTTTTGTTTACGCCTTTAAATACTTTATTTTGTAAATATTTTCTATCTATGCCAACTAAAAGTATACTACTGTTTTGCTATTTTTTCAATGCTTATTAAAAACAGCTTTTTTTTTTTTTTAAATTTTAATTAAATTTTTTCTTTTTGTATATATATTTTCACACATATTTTACGCACAAACTAACCCGATACTAAATAAAATCAATATATCTATATCGCTAATTTCAGATGCCTGGTTTAAGCCTGAACGTTTACATCCACAAGGTAAGTAAAACAGATAAACAGCGACAATAACAAACAACTGATTTAATACGCCGTAATTCAATGCACAGAAGCAACCCTTAACGACGTAGACGTAAGACACAAGACAATACTTTCGTGTACTGACCCAATACAAATTTAATGCGACAGCATTATTTGCTGTTAATTCAATCGCTCGATGTTTTTGTTTTTGTTGTTGTCGTCCTTATTGTTGATGATGTCATAGACTATGCTACAAAAATATATATTTACGTTTTATTTTTCTTTATTTATTTTCTTTTTTTATTTGCCGCATAAGCGGCGCGGCAATTCATTGTGCGCATAATGCATTTATTTTTGTCATTTTATGTTGCCTACCACTGGCTGTACTTGACAGTTTTATTATGTGCCCTCCATTTGTTTACTTGTCTCTCTTTGTTATCTACACACATACATACATACAGACAAACCTAGGTACACATGTACATAAGCTAAATCGCACAAAAGTATGCCAAACATGCAAATACTTTGTACTATGTGGCTGATTCAAAAGTTTCTGTTACATATTGACATACGGACCCTTTTTATATTTTTAAAAGCAGATTCCCAGAAAAGATATTGGCAAACTGTTTACCTTAAAGACGAAACATTTTTTTTGTTTTCCCCATTTAAAGGGGCAACGTCCATACAATATAAATGTTCCGTCTTTGAAAATGTTCTTGAAATGAAAATTTTGTGCTTGATTCTCGTAAAACTGTGCTTGACAACAATGTTTTTGACATAGTTCATTTAGGTTAGATATACTCGACTGCGATGTTCTTTCTTTCTTTATTTTTTTAATTTACATTTTTAACAAAACAAATCAAAATTTCCGGCTCTTCAGAATCAGTCCGAGTTTCTACTGTGCGATATAAAAAGCCAGAATAAAAACACGCTGTGAATGTTATCGATTTTCTGAACACCCGCGTGCATTCACAAGTTAACAGCTACATTGAGGCTTTGAAAAATCAATTTTTTAAGTGCAGAAATAAGTTTTGCAAAAGTAAAACAATGAAAAAAAGCAAGGACGAAAAACACTTGAAACATAGTACATGGTAGCCACATAAATATGTAAATTATTCATTTAAAATTCATTGCAACATTTTAGATAACCATTAAAATGACAGCACGTGTTTATGCCTAAAAGCATGCTAAAGTTTTCATTTCGAAAAATGTGATATTAGTTTGTCGGGCGGTTTGTAATGCATTGTGAACGTTTAAGGTATTTAAAGGTTTGGTATTAAAGCTTCGGTTTTAATAAAGTTTTTAAGTATTTCATTTTCTTGTTGCTTTTCAATTTGAACTTAAGTAACCTGCAAAGTTCGTGCCACATTTAATGACCGACCCTTAGCTATCGTTTTAAAAACATTTGAGGACAATTTAAAATCGTTGACTTTACGTTGTATAAAACATTTTCCTGCTGCGTCGATAATTAGTCAAAGTGGAGCCGGAAATTAGTGCGGAGATTGTGCTTACCTTGCACAATGTGCGACTAGGCTGGCGGCGACTATGAATTCTTGCCGTTCTAGTCGTTCCGCATTTATTCTTTTGAAAATTTTCGTTTTGGCTGCTACACATGAACGCCATTATGGCGCAAATGTACAACTGTTGAGTTAACTCAAATGCAGAGAAATCCGATAGTGGTTTCGACGTATTTTATTCTATTCTCTTTTCTATTTAGAGCGCAATCTAATATGGTTTTATGTACTTTTTAATATATATTTTACACGAAGTACGTGACTAAACAAGCTGGATAGAAGGGGATGACAGAAGTGTAGTTGAAAGATGTTTTGTAAAGAATTAGGTTGGCTTAGAGAGAGTGCAAATTTTTTTATATTGACGTCTATATGAATATATTATACGTATATATATATTTCAATATTAGATGACAATTATAGAAATCTCAGCGAATTATAACTATCGTAATTCACATAAATTCGAGGTCAATATGATTTTTAGATTGATGTATAAAGTCCAGGGTTTTTTAAATTTTGTAATCCTTCCAAATAATAAGTTTTCATAATAAATTCAGTTGTGTGTAATCATTTTAATGGGATCGGGAAGGCTATAATCCATTGAAAATTTGTGCTCGAATGAAAAACTGATGCATTAGTCCTTAACAAAGAAATCAATGAACCGCTTCAAATATTTTAGTAGTTTCAGCCTTGAATTGTACGAGAAGGGCATACATATATTGAAGATCTGAATAAAGTGATTCTACTAAATAAAAAACTGTTTAAGTTTTTTTTTCTTGGCTATTCGAATTTGTTTCCTCAACATAAAAAAAATTACTTGTTGCCTACATTGTCTACACTTGAATAGTTTCTTGAAAAAACAAAACAGAAAACGGCAGACGCCTTCTTCTAATGTGAAACATAAATTCACGTCTGCTAAGGTAGTAGCGCATGCGCGCTAATATATTCGCGAAATGGTCAAGCGCAAATTTTCAAAGAAAAATTACAATTAGTAAAGCAGAAAAACTTAGTTGTTAATAATAATTATTTTTCTTCTTGGAGACGTTCAGCCAACACAAACATTTATTTTTTCTGCACCGCTTTTTAGTCTACTTTCAATGCCAATTTTGGTCATGACAGCATTGCTAATAAATCCATTCGTCTACAGTATTCGTTCTGTGTTGGCAGTTAAAGACCGGCCGGCTTCAGTTTACGCCAAATGAACATAAAATATATTCATTATAAATATGAACGGTTTCTTTTCGTTTTCTTGGCTTTGAATAATAACAAAATTATAAACAAAAAAATTTAAAAAAAAAAACTCACATGAAAAAAGTTTATAAACTTTTTATAGCCAAAATTTGTATGCTCTTTACATGTGTTTTTAAATAAAATAATAACTGAGGTTTTGAGAATAAATTAATACTGTTGCAGTATCGATTACCTCGTTTCTTTAGACCTTATATGACTTATCCGACATTAAATTATAGCAAAAAAAAAAAAAAAAAAAATTATTTGTTAAAAAATTTCTCAAAATAATAAATTGAAGTTAAAAATCGCGTTAGGCTTCTAAGAAGAGCCACATCTGTCGGTGCTACACCCGCAGAGCACCCACTAATTGTCCGGGGCCCTTATTCGCTTTCGCTTATTATTAAGAGGCTAACCAACAGCCGGTTTTGGTATGCTGCACCTATAACTGGGCCCTAATCCGTGTCTAGTATGCCATCGTTCCAGAATCAGGCGTGGTGGCCATTCACTATTCGCAACCTGCGACCCCCGGTCCCAACTCTGTAGTTTTGGGCATATTAATACAAAAAGATAAAGTATCTCTTGCAAAATTTTGACAAAAATCGAATTACTTTAAATTAAGAAAATAATACTTAATAAAGAAGGAGATTTGCATGTAGGCATCAAGTGGTATTTTACGCTCACAAATATTTCTGTACATTTTGTTGGTATCTAGTGAATGTATCTACATACTTGAATTCATAAAAAGAAAAGAAATTATAAAGAAATATTTGAACAGCATTAGATCATCAATAAATGAAGCGAACAGCAAACTTTTTTTTGCATTTATTGTATTTAATTTAAATTTAAATACGTGCTGTGCCACTTTGCTAAAAATGAAAAAAAAAAAAAAAAAAAAAAAAACAAACATTCTTTAATTTGCATGTTTTCGCGAAATATCAATGCAGAAAAATATCGCTTAATCCAGCATTGTTTTGTCGACTGGAAAATAATTTAAAAATAAGCATTGCGGGCAACCAAACTAAAGATAAAGAGTTTTTTTTGCACTGAAAACCGGCAAATTCTTATCAATATAAATTGCCGCGACGCCAGACAGCAGTAATCATATGGTTAAGAGTAAAAGTAAATAGTGCAAAAATATATTTCAAGAACACGACGACGTCATTTATATAATTATCAGTTTAGATATTCTCTAAAGTATTTCAAATCTAATCAGTAAAATTTGAAAGGAAGAAGAAAAAAAACGTTTAGGCGTTTTTTTCTTCATACAAATTTTAAGTGCAAACCTGCTTCTTTTGTTGATAAAGCAGTGCATGAGCTTTTTCTAGTGTATTTCTGTGTATGTGTGTGAAAAAAAAAGCTCTGCTTGTTCACCGGCAAAAATTAACCTTGAATTTTAATTTGCGAGAGCGGCAAAAATAAAATCTCGAGAAATAGAGAGAGTAGAGGAGAGTGAGATACAAAGTATTTAAGTTAATTTTATTTAATTATTTTTCACTTTTTCCTTTATTTCTTCATCTTTATTATTATTGTATTCTGATTCATCGCTTGCCAATTGCTATTTCTTCGGGTTTCTTTTAGTTTCGTCTAGTTTGCTATTTCATTCATTAGTTTTTTTTTTGTCTTTCTCATATTTTGTTTTATTTTCAATTTATCACGCTCTTCGTTCTACACATGCCTCTTTCTTTTTTTTTTTTTTACTACGCTTTCTTTGTAACTAATTTTAGCTTTTCAGCCATTCTATTTGAAATGTTTCCCCAAATCAGACGCGTAGACAATTGGACATTTTTGAAATAACGGACAGACGGACAGCGAAACGCAGCATGGACGTACAGCGTGACAATTGTAGATACAATTTATATTTGTATAAAGAAATATATTGCCGGCTGTTTCTTATGATTTTTCTTTTTTCGAAAATATTTTGCCAAGATTTTTGAAGAAGCACCGGAAAAATTGTTAAGCAGCGATAACAAGGCTAGTTTCAGATGCTTTCTCAATTTATCTCGCTGTTTATTTTGCTGTAATCCGGAGAGTGCCTGACGCTATAAATTTGTTTTTAAAGGTTTTGATAGCTATCAACAAAATTACAATAAATAAACGCTTTGAGATTGTGTAAATAAATTTTCACAGCTTTAAATATTTGATTTCATTAAATTTATTGTACATTGTCAATGCATATCCCCATTTCAACATGTTCTCTTATTCCCTTGGCAAAAAAAAAAAACAAATTGGAAACGAATGAAAAAAAGCTGTATTTGGCGAGGACTCACGAAGATTTAAATGCTACGTTTGGTAAGGCTATCTCTAATAATCTTGTTATATTTTATCAGGATCAAAAAAGGTTAAATATTTGGTTTGGTTTTAATAGGGACTACCTTTCTTTTTACGAATATAAATATTCATTTGATAGATTATTTGTGTCTCTGCATATTCTGCCAAAACAAACGAATTATCCATTTTAACACATTTTTCGGAAAAGATAATAACATATTTGCTTGAGCATTCTATTTTTAGACAATACTAAACAAAAATTTCAGTTTCACTAAATAATGACTAGATTTATCTCAAAGTTTCCTATGATTATCAGAAAGTCATAAACGCACGAAAACAATGTTTACAGATGTTTGTTTTTTTTGTTCTAAAACTTTATCTCATCTTTAGCAAAATAAATATTTTAAGAGCATATGTAACTCGACTCAACAGCTACCTGCTAAGCACAAGCTGCAAAGTGCATCGAGCGTTACTAAAACCAAACCGAGATACATATAGCAAAAAAAAATGTATCTACGAAATAAATATATATGTATCTGTCTACCTACCGCTATTGCCATAAACAATCAGCGAAGCGCTAACTTCGCTGCGTACTACTAGACAGAGAAGCAGCAGACACTATTTGTTTTGGTGTCTAAGTCATGATAAGCTGTGTGGTATGGCAGACTTTTTATCACACTACACGTAGGTAGAATTGCAAACATTCGAAAGTATCTGTTGCCTGGCAATTTGTCTGAGGGTAATTACCACTCAATTGAGAAAATGCACTCAACTGCATTTGTAGGTTTTACTGTGCGCTGCACTTTCTGAACTGAACACACACACAACATATGCCTACGTATTTATATACAATATATGCATATGTATACATACTATATATGATATATTATAGATGATTTTCTACGGGTTCATTGTTATTGTAGTTGTAATATAATTGTTGCTTTTGTTGTTGCTGTTGTTGTTGTTTTCTGCTACGTTTTTGGCTGACTCTGATCAACGAGCGTTGAGCGTTTGTTGAGCTGAGCGCACGTTGACGAACGCATCTGAAATTTAATTGTAAATTAGTTGATGTACGGACTTTGCCGTTTTGTCACCGCTGTATTTTTTGTCGCTTCGCTAATTCATTCGCTCGCTATTCAGTGTGTTCTTTACTAGTTTGTAACTCGAAAAAAAAAGAAAAAACAAAAAACGTGAATTGCTGTCGAAAAGTGAATAAATTTTTATGTATTTTTAAAAATTACAACAACAATAAGTGCAGCCAAAGTGCAATTTTTTTTGTAGCGTATTGATCTTTACGACATTGTCGTGTATCTACGAGATACACGCATTTTCATTGCTTGATACTGTGTATCTTTTAAGTTATTTCGGAAAAAAGACAAAAGTTGAATGCCTCGCTAAAACATATTAAATAGAGAAAAAAAAGCAAAGCAAATTATTTTCGTTGTTGTAAAAAAAAAAAAAAGAAGAATATTTGTATCTGCTGCTTAGAATAGATTTCGTGTTTCCCTCTTAAAAGATTTACTCAAGGCGTTTCCGTTTCTTTTAGTTTGTCGCACGGTGAAAAGTGAACACACGCACGCGGTGAATTCTCGATCGAACGAAGTGTGTAAAATAAGATTTTAATAATTCAGAATTTAACAAATAAATTTCGTTTATAGTAAAATATTACATGAATCTCTGCTCAAGAGTAGCACCCAAATTTTGTCACGGTCATCGTTCACATTATATAATAAACTATTTTTAATTATTATCTCTTTTTAAAAACCGTCTATTGTAATCGCGTATAATAATGGTCAAATAAAATAGGAAAATCGTGAAATTGATATTAAATTTAGCATACTTTTTTTTTGAATACGTGCTGTGTTTCCTTATCTATTTTCGAATACTATCGCTGGAAATATTGTACTGCGTCGCGGCGTGTTCTGTTCTTTACCCTTGATTAGTCAGTTTAACGTTAACGTTTAATGCACGCAGTTGCAATTTCGTGTTAAAGTTTCTACATTTATTTTCGGTTGTGATTTTACTAAAATAAAATTTAAACAAAAAAATCCTTCTCTTTGCAGTTGTATTTAAGTTTAGCATTAATAAATAATATAAAAGAAAAAAATGGCCGCTGCTTTAGATACACTACAGGACGTTTTAAAAACACTCAACGAAATTTGGGAATTACCGCTCAATCGAGAGTCGTGTAAGTATTGTAAAAATTTGAGTGTGGGGGAGGGATTGAACGAAATGATAGAGCAAAAAATGCTCACACTGCTTGCTTTAGTTGCTATCAGAGTGAAATATTGTTCGAATTCGAACATGCAACGTGTTCGATGATATCTTTTAGGATTGTTAATTAATTGCTTTACTATTAGTAGCGACATTTTCCTTCATTTCTTTTTTTTGATTATTAAGAATCTTTAATCAGTCTGTAAACTTAAGGTGCGTTCGTAAAGTTTTTAAATTTCGGTTACACCAAAGTTTAATTCATATATTGTAATTTTCATATTCATTGCTTATTTGCTGTCATACATATCATTAGGTTCAATAACTTGATAATCTTTCGATAAATCGATTGAAAACATAAATAATATTCACTTTTCATTTTTTTTGAGACCACAAGAAGAGTTAATTAGAATTTAGAATTTTAATGTAATTGTCTGCATGGTGAGTGATTCATTAGTTTTGTTTTAAAATATGTGAAGTCTACAATCTTTCAAAACAGATGGTGAACGTAAGACGACTTCTATCGGTAGCCCTTACAAATTACATATTACATAAAAAATTGCTAATTATAATATATCAATCCATTTTATTATTTGATTATTTTCGAATAAGGATGAAGAAAATCACAATTCTTATCGCTGTTTTATCTAAAACTCTTTTCCTTATTGTTTCTAAAAATTTCATAAACATTTTTTTTAAGCAAATTTATTATTTTTAAAATTATAAATCAAACATTTTTCTTTTGTTGCATTTGTAGGGTATCTTCTTATAAAGCAATTCTTCGACAATAATAATATTTTTGTTTATTATTTAATTAATTTTGCAAATTGCCGCCAATATTTTTCAAAAGTTATGTATATTCTGGCAGCTGTGTGTGTTTTTGAGAACGGGTTCTATTTTATTTTTTTCTGTTTTTTTTTTTTTTTTTTGCGGCAAATTTTTATTTTAATTTATAAATGTGTTGTGAATTTTTGATTTGAGGCGTTGGTTCTAAATTTAATTTTGCAGTCTCTTCGCTTATGTAATTTTGTTTAAAGTATTTATTATGACAATGTCAGGTGCAAATTGTATTGCATTGTTCGTGTGACTTTTTCTGTGTGCTTGTGTGTGTGCTTGTAGTTGTGTATAACAAGAAATTATGTCAGCTTGGGATTTTACAATTTTTTTATTTTCTTTTGATATACATATGTATGTACATATATGCTCTTGAAAACCCTTGTGCAACGCTCTATTTCAAATAATTTTTGTTGTCTTATTCTAAGGGACTGTTCCCATACAAATCTAATGGAGTTTGACACAGCAAATCACATATATGTACATATTTATTAATTTCAATAAAATGTAATTTAAATATAGGGTATCTCTAAGTCTAGCCTACTCGACTGCATCGTTCTTTTTTGTTTTTAATTTGATCATTTAGACAAAACAATCAATTATTTTGCTCTGGATGTTATTCGAACATTGCTTATGACTAAAACGCATTGAAAAGTTGCTATTGCTATAAAAAGGGAACTTGACAAAATGATCTCACCCGCTAATTCAAGTAGGGGATGACTGCAAGGGGTCATTGCGTAGCCAAAAATGTTTAGCTTTTTGCTTCTTATTGTGAAATGTTTGCTATTTCGTGTAGCTAAATTGGCGGGGGATGATGTCATTACATTATGCCGCCTCTGTATGGAAGGGGAGAGCTAACAACAACAACAACGCAATTTCTAGAGACTTGCTAAGAGCGCAATAACTTTTGCGTTTTTCTATAATTTAATTCAGTGTTGCGTAAAAATAAATTTGCATTTCTTTTTTTACTTGATTAAACTTTTTTTTTTTTATTTAAGATGAAGAATTTCTGTTGCGCCTTATCGCAGAAGTATAACATGCGAAGAACTCAAGTTCCGTATACATATGTGTGTATATACATATGTATGTACATACATATGTAATGTATGAGCATGTATGTATATATATAATATTATGTACAACAACAAAAAATGCACTTGATTTCAGCCGATGTTGAACTTTCTTTGCAGTGCTTTCCAAGAACATTTAAAAGCACACAGAAACACACACATACAAATGCTCCCTCTGTACGTCCACAATAGTGCATTGACCGTTGCATTGCATCGTATAATGTAAAAGAGAGACACAAAGAGTACAAATAGACTAAAGTTCTGAATACATAAAATATTGATTGTTGCTATCAACAGTAGCACGCTTGTCTTTCACTGTCAAGTCATTCCAATGTCTGACAGTCTGTCGTCTTTTATCCATTCGTCTATTTTTTTCGCTTGACAACATTGTTGTCGCATGCGACTTCTTCTTGGCATCGTTTGTGTTTTACTTCCGTTTTTTATTTATTTTTTATTGTTGCACCGTGATGCATATATAATAAAAAAGAATAAAGCACTCCTCTATTATTATATTGTATTAGCACTTTATTTATTTTTTGTAATACAGTTGTTGACTTTGTAATTACTATTACCGCGTCGTGTCGGTTCAACACCTCATTTACTCCCGCACATATCTAAAACGTCACGCATGACAGCGACTTTGCACGCATACGTCATCGCATTAAAAAAAATCAGTAGCAACAACAACACCAACAAAAAAATTTTTAATTCTGCACATGACTCACACCGCCTAGCCGCACCTACGAACCAAGTTCGGTTTTTTTGCCGAAACGTCGAAATTGTATGCGAATTCTAATGTCAAAACTTTTTGGAGCTGATTGTGAGTTGACACGTTGCTGCGACGTTTGTCGTATTCCGCTCTTTACCCCTGCATATTTCTGTTTCCCTTCTTCAAGTATGTCTCCACGTTGGGGCTACTGCTCTTATTATCTTTCTTAAAGATCGTTTACGCTCTCTCGCTCAGTGTTTTTTTTTTTAATGACGCTGCTCTTTTTCGAGTTGCCTAGTTTGATTTAATTTTTTTTGATTAGTTGCGTTCACGCTGCCTATTGTTGTACCTTTCATAAATAGTGTGAAAATATACTTGTACATTTGTATGTATGTATCTACATTTTGCCACCAAATTGTAAAGTTTACACTGTATGGCGGCTAGTTCAATACCCGTATAAGTATCAATATTATAATGATAAATAATTAAGTTTTACTTGCGACCGAACATATAGATCGTAGTGTACAAAATACTTGGTTTTTACTGTAGTACGAATATTTTCGAGTTTTCTCTCACTCTCTCTCTTGGATCCCTACGAACCCGATTAAATGCCAGAAAACTTGTTTAAAACAAACAATGCACACGCTCCCTACTATTGCGTTCTCATTCACTCTCATTAACTTTGATATTGTATTGAACCGAGTTACTTTCCACTTCTTCATTTCTTCGGCTTCTTCGTTTTGAATGTCGATTGCTGCTGCTGCTTTAGCTTTTTTTAGTTTAACTTCTTTCAGTTGCGCTCATTCTGTTTTAACGTGTAACGCACGTCGGTCTGCAGCACCGTCGTTTAGAAGTATAACTAAATAAAAAAAAAAGTTTATTTAATGTTATTAATAAAACTATAACAGAAAAAAAGTAGTAGTGCCATTCATTTGCAAAAAGTCACAAATATTAATTACTTTAAAACACGCAAGTCAAGTTGAAGAAATAAGAAAAACCCAAATAAAAGAATTTGTGCTCCACATACACGACTGTATCCTGTTTTCTGTGTATATTAAAAAAAAAAAGTTGTAAATAAAACAAAAAAAAATTAAAATGGCTGGTGGCAACAAAAGATACGCACGCAACAACTCCAATGGCAACTTTAATCAGTTGCCTGAACGTGGCCCAGGTAAAACTAAAAATATGCCGCGTATTTACCATTGGGTACTTTTTTTGTTTTCTATTATTAAGTTAAACACTTGGCTTATCAGCAGCAACAAAAGAAGTCTATAACTGTGATTGCTAGCCGCGCGTCTTACTGACAAGAAAAGTGCTATTTATGACTTAACATTAATCGAGGAGCTACTTGAGTTTCTTTTCAATTATTTCTTTTTTTTTAATTGGGCTTTATCTACCCATCGCCCGTGGTTGCAACGTCGACAAATTTACGCTTAGCGTAAGCAGCGTTTGTGCCATGTCAACGTGGCCGTACGTCATCAAGTTAGTTGTCGACGAAGAAAAAAAACTAACTGATCATTGCGGCCTTAACAGGTTACTAAATCAGTCTGCGTCATTTACATAATTTTTGGGTTATACGTATCTGTTTGTTTGTCTGTCTGTCTACATTACTGGAATTTCGAATGTATCGAATCGATTTGGAATGTATTTCATTTTTTTTTTTTTTTTCATTAAAACGTATTTAAATATATTTGCTGCCACGCGTGCAGCAGTTGTTTTGCTGCGCTGTGCACGTTTTTAAATTCAATAACTTGGTAACAAAATCATTCATTTCGATTGTGATTGAAAATAAATGCAATCATTGCAGAAAACATATTCAAATCTAGTCAAGTACGAATATAAAGATTGATTCAAAAGTTTTTACAATTTTTTTTCAGTTTAAAATTTTTGGCTATCGTGTTTTTCCTCGTTTCAACAAACTAGTAATCGACATGACAAGGGTATCTATTGTTTGGGAATCTCGACAAATATTTCAGGTTTTTAAAATTTTTTTTTTTAAATTTTTTGGTTTGGGGGATTTTTTCCTATTTAAGTTCTCGGAGAAATTTTGATATCGTTCCCTTTTTTAAAATACTTTTTTAAATCAATTAATTAGTTGAAGTTTCCAGGGCCACAGAGCTGGAGTTTTTCTTGTTTTATATATTTTTTTTTCTCATTCAGGAAAATGATTCAAGTCGACGACAGCAGTAAATATTTAAAATGATTTTAGAGTCTCGAAAACTAGCTATATATTTTGAAAAGATTTCACCATCTTTAACTTATTTTGAAAACAATTAGAATGTATCTTGAAGATGCATGTTTGCCATAAATATTCAAGGTTATCTATCAGTTTTGTTTCTTTTTTATTGATGTTGCTGGGTGCTGCTTATATGTCTGAGATTGTTCTTATCAAATATTTTTTGTATATTTATATGTTTTTTTTCGTTCAGTTAATACATACATCTTTTAAGATCAACATGTATAACACCAAGACGAATATTCTACAACTGGTCTCATACATTCACTTTCAATAGAAGAAAACACACATACTCGTTCTATAAAAACTGGTTTAACAACTTTGATGAAACAATTTAAGCTGATTTTCTTTTCTAAGTTGTTTTTAAGAGTTTTTTTTTTTTTTTTTTTGGGTACTTAAAAATTTTAAAACCATTCAAAATTGATCGATTGTTACAAATTCAATTGATGGCCAAACTTTCTCCAAAAAAAAAAAAAAACAATTTTTTTTTTGTATTTTCTTTTCTATCTAAACGGAACTTAACCTAATTTTAGGCTACAGATATAAATTATTCTGTCTGGCGAACGCTTCTTTGCTAATTTACATAATTTCGTTTGATATCAAATTTAAATAAAAAGAAATGCCGCTTAACGACGACGACGAAGAGAACGGCGACTGATATATACATACAATATAGTACAATACATAGTTAGAGAATATAAATCCGCTGACGTCTTTTTATTTTATTCTATTTTTTTTTTAATTGAAAACTAGTTTTCCACACATTGCACCCGTACATGCGCCCACATCTTTGCCACCCATTTATATAAATAAAAAAAAAAGTATTTACATTCTAGAAATACTTTTTAGCTTCAGTTATTTGCTGCTGAGCTGCATACAAATGTTTGTCTAAGCCTGTTTTTGTTTGAGAGTGCATTTGGTTGGATTCCTATCCAGGTTTCGGATTAAAATAACCCTTTAAAGATAATCTATAGTCAGTTGAAATTCATTTTACTTTTAATTGATTAATTAGCTACTTAGTCAAGTGTTTATTTTCCAAATAAAAAACTTTTCTATCGATCAGCAAGCTAGTCGATGTCATGCTGTGCAACTTTTAAAACATTTCGAGTGCAATGACTTTTCTATATGCAATCGGCAATTGCTCTCGATAAATATTATATATCTAAAATTTATTCATTTTACCATAAGGAAATCGCTTGTTTTTTTTTTATGTCTGCCTTTTTAACGCAAATTAATTACTTATTAGCGTTTTTCGTAAAAGGTGAAAATGAAAAGAAAAATGCTTAAAAATGAGCTCAGCAGGAAGCGCCCATTCGAAATTTATGTTTTTACACTCAGCTGCTTGCTTTCGTCATTAAAAAAAAAAAAAGTAGCAACAATAATAATAATTCCGCCGCCCACAACAACACAGTCTTTTCATCTGTTTAAAGCTATTCGGAAAGCAGACTGAACAAGGTTTTATTCAAAAGTTTCAACAAATAATTTTTATTATATTGTAAGAGAAATAAATATTGCAAACATTTCAGCTTAAAGATATATAGACGTGACTATGGGACAGTTCCAAACAAGTAGCACTTGAACAATTTTTCCTTTTGTTCTTTTAAAAGTTTTTTGGAACCTTCAGATCACTTCTTGTGTAAATGTTTATATTGATGAAGGCATTTGTTGGACTTTTCTCAATGCTGCCCGTTTAAAATCCAAAAAAAAAAAAAAAAATTTGGATATAATTGTACTTTTGAGATACATTCTATCTCCGAACACAAATACTCTTGTCATTTTCACTCTCCACAAAATAAACGCTTTACAGTACGCATTCATTCGCTCGAGTAACGCGCATCGCGCAACTTTTAGTCCGGCAAAAGAAGAGCATTTTAATTAAGCATTTTCTTCTCATCTTTTATTTTAAATATATATAAAAAATACTTATATTTATATATATTGTATATAAAGAGAAGATATATATAGTATATATGTATATTTGAAGTCATTGCTATTTTGGCAACAACGTTAATTCTACACACAATAATTGCATTTGTACAACAAAACCAACAACATTAATAAAAATTGAAGCAAAATGCCGAAAAGTACTTGTATGTGAATATATCTTTTTACAGCGCACGTTTCTCTTGCACGTTTTTATAGTTTATAATCAAAAAGAAAAAAAAAAACGAAAATTTAATTAAATGAATTTTTATACAAAGAAGAATTATGTCTAGCAAAAGCACTTTCTGCTTAGGTGCAAAAGTATCTAACATATTGCATAATTGCTAAGCAACGAAATATTGTATCTTTTTTTAAAATGGTGCGTGTGAATATTTTGTCTGAGAGTGTGAATGTGTGTGTGCGCGTTTAAAAAAGCGGTTGCTATATTCGAAAATAATTTTTGCTTTGAAAAATATATTTTTGAATGTTTTTCTCTTCTTAAATTTTTTTGGTTGGTGTTTGCCAACTGAAAAGGGAGGGAACACGAGTAGTCTAAAATGTTTGCCACTTACAAAAAAATGTAAAATCCTTTTGCTTATTGTTACATATTTTTTTATTTGCAGTGGAATCTCTGATCTACTGGCGTGATGTTAAAAAATCCGGCATTGTTTTCGGTGCTGGCATTGTCACGCTTTTGGCCGTCTCCTGCTTCTCCGTAATCAGTGTATTCGCTTATTTGTCGTTGCTGACGTTGCTCGGTACTGTAGCATTCAGAATCTACAAATCGGTGACGCAAGCCATACAGAAGACCAGCGATGGACATCCATTCAAGTAAGTTTTTAAAATTTTTTTTTTATTTGAATCATTAAAATATATAAATATTTTTTTTTTTTTTTTTTTTTGTACAAACAGAGAATACCTTGATCTGGACTTGACCATCTCACAGGAGAAGGTACAGAACGTGGCTGGTGTTGCTGTTGCGCATGTGAATGGATTTGTCGCTGAACTGCGTCGTTTATTCTTGGTTGAAGATATGGTCGATTCGATTAAGTTTGGAGTTATTCTGTGGGTTTTCACCTATATTGGCGCCTGGTTTAATGGCATGACACTTGTTATTTTGGGTAAGTGCAGGAATCCTTAAATCAACATTTTACCTATTGATACATTTAGAAAGTATCTGCCTTTACGCTTTGAATAAGTGTTACTTATGTGATAGTAAATAAGTGCTACGAGATTATGCGGTTTGTTCATAGAATCTTAAAAAAATATATACAAGATTAGCTTATTCATATTTATATAAAACAGTTATAATTTTCTCTAACAAAAACATTTCAATTTTTAAGGAAATGGACGAATTCACTATCTTGTGCTACTTCGTATCATATTTAAAGTAATTTTTTCAAGGCGACCAGTTTAAAATTAATACAAGATCTTAAATACGCCTATTGAAACATTCTTGTACTTTTATATTCCATAACATAGCACGACTACAAACCGGATCAAAAAATGTTCGGCTTGCAGCCTTAATCCGTATAGCAAATGTTTCAAGTGGACCTGTACGTCCTGCTTTCCATCATATGAAAGAATTGATCTAAGAGTCTATTAAAGATTAAAGAGAGAGCATCCAATTTTAATTTTATTTCTTAAATTGAGACAAATTTTGTATAAAATATGTCGAACCATCAAATACAAACCCATCCAAAATGTTAGACCAGAAAACCCAAATTAATGTTTGTCTTGTTTCGATAAGCACTATTAGGAACAGAATGAATTCGAAAATGTTGAAAAAAATTCTCGAATTTCAAGCACATAGATTTACTAGTTTAATTAAATAGTTTTGGGTGTTGAACCGCTGTCAACGAATGTCCTTGAGTAGAGTTACAGATGTACTCGTACGTAGCAAATGTTGATACTTTCTACAACAGTCAATTATTTTTTAAATATTTTACTATTTTCTTATTTTTTATTTTTTCTCTTTTCTCTTCTTCAAAACAGCTTTTGTCTCGCTGTTCACCTTGCCTAAGGTATACGAAAACAACAAACAATCGATCGATACCTACTTGGATTTGGTTAGAAGCAAACTAACAGAAATTACTGACAAGTAAGTTGCTCAAATATAAATATTCATACGCTTTGATAAAATCATATTTATAAATATTTTTCTTGTCACTTTGCAGAATTAAGGTTGCCATTCCAATTGGTAACAAGAAGCCAGTTGCTGCTGCTACTGCTGAAACGGACAAGGACAAGTAAATGCAACAAAATCAACATGAACAAATGCAAACAACATCAAGCAGACGCGGCAACACTTTATAATTGAAAAAAGAAAAAATACAAAGTGTTGCAGCTTATTTTTTTTCTTTAAATGTTAATTGCGTTTATCTAAAAACGCAACTGCAGAAAGAAAGAAGCAGTTTTTCTATATTTTTTTAATTTTGTGAAATTCAACTTAACAATTTTATTTATATTTTAATAATGATAACTCGACAACAACAACAACAACAAAACTATATATAACAAATAAAACAACAACAACAAAAGAAGAATAAGAAGACGAAGAAAAACACGTACAAGATTCGAAAAGAAAAAAAGTGTACATTTCGAAAATTGTATAAGCAAAAAACAAAAACAAAACAAAAACTAAAGAAACTTTGTTTAATAAGTTTGACTTTATTAATTTCTTTGCCTAGTAGAAACGAACGAAATAAAAAAAAAAAAAATAACAAAAATATTAACGAGCATAAAAATGATGTATTGTATACTTAAATTCATTTTGCAAAATATTTTTAATTTAATAATTAATTATTCTTATAAATGCCACAGTTGTGAATAAATAAAAATTATTTCCAATTGGACTGTTCATGACTGTGTTTTTGTAATTGAAAAAAAAAAAATTAAGCTTAAGCTTAGGCTTCGGTTTTACTTTTTAATTATAATAATTATTATTAGCAATGCATATTAAAATTTTAGTTAAATTTTTTTATTTTAATAAATGAAATGATTAAATAATGAACGATTTGCAAATATAACTTTTTTCTTAGAGTTTTTTTTTTATTATTTTTTTAGTTATAATTTTGTTGATTTTTGTATACAACAAGAATTAAGTATGTACTTTAAAAAAAAATAAATAAAAGAAACTGAGGTAAATTTACAACAAGATAAAAATAAATGGCGAGTATTTTTATTTATTTCTTTTTTTTTATTTAACGAGTTAATTGCTAAATGTGCAAAAAAAAAAAATACAACATATAAAAAATAATTTGTGTATAATTTAGAAAGAAAAATTATAAATAAAACAAATTAAAACGCTTTTCGTCCTTGGTATAACGTCGCTAATAACACACACACATTCTTCATATACACAGTGGCCGCAAATTTACATGGAAAAGTTCTAGATTGGACCAAAAGAAAAAAAATTGTTTTGCGCTGGAAATCTTCACGGTCACTGTGTGCCACAAGAAAAAAAAATATATAAACACAAAAGAAATTATAAAATCAATTTAAATTTTTAATATAAAAATATTACTAACAGAAAAAAAAAATGAAATAAATAAATTGATAATCTACATAAAAATGCTAACGTAAACCAAAACATCATTTTGCCTTTATTTAAAAATTTAATGAAAACCAAAAAAAAAAAGATACAAATTATTAATAATAAGAATTGCCTTTATTTATTTCGAGAAGAGTACATAAAATAAATTTTTAAGCGCTAATTAATCAAAATATTTAAAGTAAAATTTTTGCACCGTTGATTTTAATAATTTATTGTTTAAAAAAAAAAAAAAAAATTTACATAATGTAATTCACACACATACACACTTCGAATAAAATATGTCTAAATATAACAAGAATCGGTCGTAAAAAGGAGCCACGAAATTATTCATGCATTGTGCGAACCGATTTGGTACGTAGTATTTTTTTCGATAATTTCGTTCTATGTACAAAACCTGTTTGTACAATGTACGAAACATTTCGTGACTCCTATTTACGCACGATTCTTATTTATATTTTGGTAGTTTTTATTTTGAGTGTTTATTCGTTTTGTTGCTCTTGTTACTTGTTTTTGCATTTTTTTGCATAAATTTTTAAAAGCATGAAAACTTTAATAAGCAAAGTTGATATTTTATTAAAACAAGCTTTAAATGCAAATTTTTTAATTTTTTGGTTTATAATCGAATAAAGTGAAAAAGTTTTTGGTTTAAATTCATCACTGCATTTTGAATATGCAACATATTTCTATCATCGTACAAGAAAAGATAAATATAATTCTTAATACGTATATTGTATGTAGCAAGTATTACCATTTTGATGAAAATTAAAAAAAAAAAAAAAACAAAAAAACAAAACAAAAAGAAACAAATGATGAATTTTTAATTATTTAAGTCTATATACGTTTCTCTATGGAAAAAATATAATTGCGAATGTTTAGGAAGTGATTAAAATTTCGCTCCATTAAGAGAAAAAGGATAAAATGCTATTAAAGCAGATCGAGATTTATTTCTGTATTACTACAAAATAAAATATGGTAATAAAATAAATATAAATTCCAAAATATTGCTTTTTTTAATTTGTTAACTTTGTGAAACTAGCAAACCAATCAAAAAGGAGTTCATTAGTCTAGGAAGCGATGGCTCTTGGATATACATAGTTTTAGGAGGAGCGTAATTGGATGCAATCTTTGGAATATACAACTATTGGGCGATCTATTCTTTGCTGTCAAAATATCCGTTATGTAATGTGATCAGAGGCTTTTTAGAAAATAAGGGTTTTAAAGTGCGAAAAGCGCGCTACAAAAGATTATCGATCTTGGAGACAATATCAAACTTAAATTACCAAAAATTCTCGTGATGGCGTATTTTTAACTTAAATTATTTTCCTAATCTCATTTTTAAAAGGTAACCTCCTTGGGCGTTCTTGATTAACGTAAGCCCATGGAGATTACCTTACATAGGTTATGTGAAAGTAAAATTGAGAATAAGTACGATTGTCTCAGTTCTAAATTTAAAATATCCTTTCTAAAATGCCATCGCCAATCCAAAAATCGGAGTTCGAGATGTGCACCTTGTGTATAGCTCTAACTTCTTTTAAAAGCTCAAATGTAAAGCTAAAAATATTATCATTTAAATTAACGGATTTTTTTAAACTTTCGTAGCTTTAATTGTATTTAAGCTTTCGGCGCTAGAGAGCGCCACTTTGTCAGTAAACACAACAACACCACACAACCACGCATGTATGACCTTCGGCCAAGGTGACCGCATGAGAGAAATCTTCAATATGTAAAAACACAAAAAACAGCAACAACAGAGAAAAAATGAGTAGCTAATTTAATTTGAATATTAGAAATAAATGCAAACCATGCTTATCGCTTTTGTACAAAAAAAAAAGTGCCAATTTGTGTTAATATAAAATATAAAAAAAAATAATAAGAGCTACTGCAGCGTATAGAGTAGCGTCAATGTTTGAAAACCAATTGCAACGGATTAAATAGAAAACTGAAAATTGTTATTAATGCATAGAAGCAGCTAACGCTTAATCAGCAATGAGAATCGAAACGGCTATCGCTGATAACGTATTCAACGCCAATTGACGTGAGAGAGATAGAGATGAAATGAGAACAAAAATACAAATGACCAAACTTGTTGAAAGCTTTAAGAGCGAAAGTTTTAGTTAGTGATGAGCAACGAAGAAAAAATAATTTTTTTTTTGTTTTTGCTGACAAGTTTGCAGAAATCAAAACATTATTCCTCAGTTCTGGTTCTAATAGTTTACGTTTCCAAAGTACATTTTTCATTAAAACTTTCAAATCCTACGCTACTTACATATTTTTTTGTCGCTCCGTTATCCACTCCAAACGAAATATGTTGACTTATTTAAATTACGAAATTCGTTACTCATCCCTAGCAGCGTACTTGTCTCTCATTACTCACTCTCTTTGATGGCATCCATTATATATATCAAATATTGAGCTTTCTCTGCCTCTGTCTCTGTCTTTCTGAATAATAATGCAAGCAATACTTGAAAATTCTCTGAGAAGTGCTCCGGAGTTCGACGTGTTCGGTTGTTTGCGCGCTAGTTAGTTCTGCGGGATTATTTTCTTGGCTTTATTCACATTCACTCATACACGTTCAATTCGTAGTGTCAAACGCTGTGGAAAACGTTGTTCAAGAACGCCAAAGGAACAAGAGAAGAAAAAAACCAATTAAAAATTAATTTAAGGAAGAAATTCATACGGTAATCTCAACGTTCGAACAAAATATACAAATAAATAATCGAAAATGTCGAAACCACAATCGGACGCGGATCGTCGCAAGCAAATCAGTGTGCGGGGCATCGCTGAGGTCGGTAACGTAACCGAAGTGAAGAAGAACTTTAACCGCCATTTGCACTACACCCTCGTCAAGGATCGTAATGTGGCCACGTTGCGCGATTATTACTTTGCCTTGGCAAACACTGTCAAGGATAATATGGTCGGACGTTGGATACGCACACAGCAGCATTACTATGAGAAGGATCCAAAGGTAAGAAAAACAATTTTTGAAGTTGTTGTTGTTATTGTTGTAAAAAGAGAAGTATCGCATCGCAGTTATGTGGTGCGATAAATTGGACAATATAGGAGGTGGGGCGTCAAGCGAATGTTCGTCGTCAAGAAGGACGTTGATGTGTGGTGAAGTGTTGCTTTTTGGTTTTTCGCATTAAATTTATGCACAAACGCGTTGGATTATCGATTCAATGCCTGCTGGAAGTGCTTAGTTACGCCTCACCCACGCAATAACCAAAACTCCTTTTTTTTCGTTACAAAATAATTTAATTTTGAAGAAAAAATTTTTCACAAAACTATTACGACATTTTTTTTTTCGTTTATCATTTTTTACATTTCATTTCTTTTCTTTTTGCCTAATTTATTAGCTCTTGCATTTTTTTCTACGCTGTTTCGTGCCATGCAAGAATTTGACAATTTAATTCTCTTTTTTTGCTTTTATACCCTGTTATCATTGGGTATATTAGATTTATCAAAAAATATGTAACAGACAAGAAAAAAAATTTGCCGGTAAATAGTTCTGACCAATATTTTCTTCAATTTGTATAAAGAACTCTATGGAAACACAAAATAATGCTCATATTTTCTGAGTATGGAAGATACCCTTTAATAAATTTCGGATAGATAATTTTTTTTTTTTTGAGAGTGTATCTTATAGTCGCACTCACTTTTTATTGTATTTTTTGTTTTTATCAAAATCGCTACATAAACACAAAAGAAAAAAGACGATAAATATCTGATCTGATCAGATCATCAGAAGAAAAGAGTACCAATTGAACAATAACATTGGCTACCCCAACAAAAGTTTTATTTTTCGCATAGAATTTTTTTTATTTTTCGATTTGTTTATTTGATAATTATTTTCTCGGTTAATTGCTCGAAAATTATATTCGAGCACGACGACGACTGCGAGAACGTTAGAAGTTTAAGTGCAGTGGAAGCAATGCCAACAGATGCCATTCAAATGGCATCGGTATTTGCTCTCATTTACACTAGAAGATTGGACACTTTCACTAGATTGCAGTGCTATAAACACACACACACACACAAAACAAATATGTAGATATATACAGTGGGAGGCAAATTAAAAGAATGGGAAACTTTTGTAAGAATTACACAGCTTAAGAAAGAGCAGTAATATTAGGATCCTTAGATAGTTAATTCCATATTTGCGAAATACGCTTGAAAATCTCCATTTAACAATTTATATATGTGGGAAAAATTGACTACTTCGATCTTATCTAATAATCGTTCTAATAATCCGAATAAAATATTAATCTTTTGATCGACAACAAAATCTTCAGAATTTGGAAATTAACATCGAAATTTGGTATGGGATGCGAGAGCAAATTCGGAGCCCAGAAGAGCTATTTTGCTTTGTGTTTTTGCTTAAAAAAGGTTAAAATAAAAAACCTTTTTTTTTGTAGTTAAGATATTAATTTAGAGATTTCCAAAACTAAGCTTTTCTTGATCCCAACTACTTTGTGCCACGCCCACTTTTAGTTATATTATTCTATCTACCAATTGCTCATTTGTCTTGTTGAGTGGATTTCGTTTAAAATTTTTCTTCTGACTGAATTTTTTTACAGTAAAAGTAAAAAATAAATAAATAAATATTTATTTAATTAATTTCTTTTGTTTATTAATTCTTCTCGTTGTATTAGAAATATTTAAGATTTAAAAAATTTGCATTTATTATTCAAAATAAAAAGCGATTAACCCAAAAGAAAAAAAAAACCGCACACATAAAATTAGCTGCGTACCAGCAAGTATCTGACAGATGCACAAGCACGTGCTACATGCGTGCAGAAATAAATGAAATTTGCAATTGCAAAAAAAAAAAAATCGAACAGCTGTAAACAAAAAGTTATTTTATTTGCTCAGTCAACTTTTGTCCTTGTCGAATGTCAAAAGGCTTTGCACATCACTTTCCATTTTCAATACTAGATACGACTGTGCACAGTTTATATGATTTGATGTCAACGAGGCATCATAACGTAAAAAAAATTGGCAACCGGGCGCAGATCTTATAAATGCATTGCAAATCTTAAAATACGAGTTTACTAGAACCGAAACAATATTATTTTATACAAAAGATACTTTTATATACAAACGCTTACAAGATACATTTTACAGTGTTTGGCATAGATACATATAGTATGTATGTTAGAAGCTGAAAAGGCGTATGCGAAAATATTTCCAATTTAACTAATTTCTTGCCCAAATTTTTTTTTTCAAGGTCAATTAAAGGTTATTGACAAACAGTCGAATGGTCGCAAGCACAAAAAAAAGGAAAAATTTTCGTTTAGATATATTTTTTATGTTGTTGTTGTTCTTTTTGTTGTCAGCGTAAAAGTTATTGTTGGTGTTTTTGTTTTTATTGTTGTTGCATGTGCCAGTTTTTTTTTTATTATTATTTTTTTTATTTTTTTTTTTTGGAGCAAAACGCCATGAAAATTTTCAGATACAAATACATTTTTTTGTATACGAGTATGTACGTAAAAAGATACATATATATTTATATATATAAATAATTGTTGTTGTAGTTTGCCTCGCGACAGAAAACCGCTTGTCAGAATGTATCTAACAACATACATATACACAATACACACACACACACACACAAAAGCCGCCTCCCATGTTTCCCCAAAAGTATATTCATATTTGCATTCTGAAAATTATTCTTACGTTTTTATAAGATAAATTAAATAAATTTTCATACTGGCTGTCTTCGTTTGTAGGATTATTTATTTATTAATGAATAGTATATATAAATATATTTGGACTACTATACATATATAAATAGTATGTATGTATGTATACTTATATTTATGTTTAGATACTATAAATTATAGATATTGTATTTATTTGTTTGAATACGTACTTGTCATTTAATTAGAATTTATTTTTTGTGGTAGGTAATCAATTATGTATTAAAGTTATATAGTTTTAACTTACTATAAATTGCAAAAGTCATTTAGAAGATACTTGTCGAACTCTAGTAAATCTTTATGTGAGCTCTGACTTTAATCGTTGATAGAAAAAAAGCTAAGAAATGTGTAAAAATTTCGATAAGAAAATTGAGTGACTTCAGATAGATATGTACGATAGTTTTGGGTAAACTAGAATTGAATCTGTTATCCTCTAACTATGAAGATATTTGGGACAACGCCCAGAAATTCCTCGCTACTATCCGTTGATGTTGGATGATGTTAATAGCTTGAATATAGTTTTCTGTTCGGTCCTAGAGTAAAGTATATACATATATGTACGTCGCACACATTATGAATCAACATCAAATTATTTTGATATGAAAAAAAAGAGACATTACTAATATTATTATCGAAAATGAAAGTGCCACGCCTGTTTTTGGGTGTAGCCTTCATACAAACTTACAGATTATTTTTGAATTTTTGTATAAAAACAGTAATTGTTTATAAAAATACTCACTTCAAGTTGGATAAAAATAAATCATATGCACTACACTACCGGTTTGATAAGGATTGAACTATATAACAAAAAGCTCTATACAAACTCACCTCCCATTTTCTGATATTTTAGGAAAATTATTTTTATATCCTAAAATTTTACTAATGACCCCCATCCATCCCAGCTCGATGTTCTACCTAAGTCACTGATGATGACACATAAACTATTTATGACGGGAATTTGAGCAAAGTAAGCGTTTTTTCCCCCTCTTATGACGATCTCATATCTTGGACCTTAAATAATTTTTGCTTATTTTCTACAATTTTCTAATATTTGATCTGTGATTGCTGCCCAACTATCCTTAACGCTTTCATTTATTAATTTATAATAAATTTCTTATCAGTCATTTGAACTTGATTGGAACACTTTCTCAGAGCGTGAAAACTCATTCAGTGTACATGTAAAACTGATAAATATTCACCTATATATTTGTATACATATATGGTATATGGTATAGTAATTTGTTTATTTTGTGTTATAAATACAACAAACATTCGCAAAGGTATTCCAATCAACAAAAAAAAATGAGGTCAGCTAAGCGAAAGCTCAATGGAAGCATTTGAAAAAGATTATCAATTGCCTGGTTACGATGTTTTTTAGTTTCAAAGGCAAACAATTCATACAACAAAAAAAAAAAAAGTAAAATAAAAACAGACGGATGCGTTATAAAAATAGATCATCAAAACGATCTCAATACGACCTATCGATCATTTGGTAATTAAGATTACAAAAAATTCATGAAACTTTATTCCAACAGATTCCATTTGTTGTTTTTTAAATTTTGCACTTAGTTACAAGTGATCCTCGCTCGCATTTATTATGTTTTGTCTTTGCTTTGCAATAGAATCATGATCATTATTTTTCAATTGGAACTGCACGCTTATCAGATTTGTGTTGGCAAGTGACGCTCTATGCGACAACTGGAACGCATGTTTTCAAAAATTATAAACAAAAATAAATTTATAATTAACTCACTCCTCGATTTCATTGCCCAGAAATTGCTATCGATGAGATTGCGGCTTTGAATTTTTAGTTCAAAGCGATAACAAACTGCAATATGCAATGAAATTCGATCGTTTGCAGGAAACCGGCCGCAACTAGTCAAAAACAATTTAATCATATAAAAATATATTTAGATAGAATATATAGATTGTTTCTATTTTAAGGCGCCGCTCATCTTTTTTTTTTTTGTTGTTTTTTTTTTTTGTTATGGTTTTGGTTTGCACAAACACGGAAGCTTTTCAAAAGCCATTTGAAGTATTGCATGCAAAAATATGTAATTATAATATTTTGTTTTGTAATACAAACAATTTATTGTAAACTGATTAAATTAATGAGGTGAAAAATTGTTTATATTTTACGATTATGATAAAGTGGATTCTATTTTTGAATTTTTATTGCATTCGAAATAATTAAAACCTATAATTTTTTTTTTTTTCAATAATATTTTTCAAAATTATAAAAACAAAATGTGTAGGTATTTTGTTGCTGTAACTTTTAAAAAGAAAGCATACATATACTGCCAGTGAGAAAAAGGGCACTGGGTACTGTAAATTTCTATGATATAAAATAGTTAAGATGATTATGACATTTCAATAAGCTGGAGCTAGATTAAGAATATAGAATAAATGTATGAATTTATGGTGAATTTTATCGTAACAGGAGAAAAAAGCGTCTCCAAAAATCAGCTCTTGACTATTTTATTAAATTAAGAACAAATGTCTCTTTGAATAATAATTGTAAAATTTATTACACTTACAATTTGAAAAAAAAAAAATCAAATAAATAAATTCTATAAGAATTTGCCATAAAAATGCATCTCGTCTCGTATGAATGTGTTTCTATCAAAGGCAAACTGCACTCTATGCCAGAGTAGACTAAAAATAAAACGAATAAAAAGAAAAAAAAAGAGAAGAAAATTTGGCACACATTACCGAATGCGTCTGTCGCACTTGAAAAAAAAGGGGAAAAAAATAAACGTGATATCGAAAGAGAATCAAAATATCGCAAACAGGTTTCGCCGAGTTCAATCAGAATATTTTGCTTTATGATAGCAAATCGAGAGATTAGGAGTATAACAGACCAAACGCAAGCTATGACTCAACGCAATATGGAAATATTGCTCGATAATATTTGAAAATACAAAGCGAATTTTATTTAGAGTAACCAGCTTATCAAAATCTTAATTGTTTTTAATTTTTATTATATTCTTTTCTTTTTGTTTTGTTAATATTTGCAGCGCGTCTACTATCTTTCGCTCGAATACTACATGGGTCGCTCACTCACGAATACCATGATCAACTTGGGCATTCAGAGCGAATGCGAAGAGGCTATGTATCAGATTGGCTTGGACATTGAGAGTCTCGAAGAGATGGAAGAGGATGCCGGTTTGGGTAATGGTGGTCTTGGTCGTCTGGCTGCATGTTTCCTGGACTCCATGGCTACTTTGGGTCTGGCAGCCTATGGATATGGTATTCGTTATGAATACGGTATCTTTGCGCAAAAGATTAGGAATGCTGAGCAGATTGAGGAGCCTGATGATTGGTTGCGTTTTGGCAATCCATGGGAGAAGGCACGTCCCGAATTCATGCTGCCCATTAATTTCTATGGTCGCGTAATTGATACGCCTGAGGGTAAGAAGTGGGTTGATACACAAAAAGTGTACGCCATGCCCTACGACAACCCGATTCCCGGCTATCAGAACAATCATGTGAACACGTTGCGTTTGTGGTCTGCCAAGAGTCCTGTTGACTTCAATTTGAAGTTCTGTAAGTTGCTCACTTTCTCTCAAGTAATCGCTATTTTAATGCTAACCTCATTTTATCCTTTTTGCAAACAGTTAACGATGGTGACTACATTCAGGCCGTGCTCGATCGTAACTTGGCTGAGAACATTTCGCGTGTATTGTATCCCAACGATAACTTCTTCGAGGGCAAGGAGTTGCGTCTTAAGCAAGAGTACTTCATGTGTGCCGCAACGCTGCAGGATATCATTCGCCGTTACAAGGCCTCTAAGTTTGGCTCACGCGAGGCGGTGCGCAACAGTTTCGATCACTTCCCCGACAAGGTTGCCATTCAGCTTAACGACACCCATCCATCACTTGCCATTCCCGAGCTGATGCGTATTCTTGTTGATGAGGAGCATCTCGATTGGGACAAGGCTTGGGATATAACCGTTCGCACCTGTGCCTATACTAATCACACCGTGTTGCCCGAGGCGCTGGAACGCTGGCCAGTTTCCATGTTAGAATCTATATTGCCACGCCATTTGCAGATCATCTATCACATTAACTTTTTGCACATGGAGAATGTCAAGAAGACGTTTCCCTGATGATTTGGATCGTATGCGTCGTATGTCTTGCGTTGAAGAGGATGGCGATAAGCGCATCAACATGGCACATTTGTCCATTGTTGGCTCGCATGCCGTAAACGGTGTTGCTGCCATTCATTCACAAATTTTGAAGGATTCGCTCTTTAGTGACTTTTACAAAATGGATCCACACAAATTCCAGAACAAGACCAACGGTATCACTCCACGCCGCTGGCTGTTGCTTTGCAATCCCGGTCTGTCTGATTTAATTGCCGAGAAAATCGGTGATGAGTGGCCTGTGCATTTGGATCAGTTGGTCGCGTTGAAGAAGTGGGCTAAGGACCCGAACTTCCAGCGTAATGTGGCACGCGTTAAGCAGGAAAACAAACTCAAGTTGGCAGCCATTCTGGAAAAGGACTACGGTATCAAGGTCAACCCAGCGTCAATGTTCGATATCCAAGTGAAGCGTATCCATGAGTACAAGCGTCAATTGCTGAACTGCTCTGCACATCATCACACTGTACAATCGCATCAAGAAGGATCCCACTGCCAACTTTACGCCGCGTACCATCATGATTGGCGGTAAGGCTGCACCAGGCTACTATGTCGCCAAGCAGATTATTAAGCTTATTTGCGCAATCGGTAATGTGGTCAACAACGATCCCATTGTTGGTGACAAGTTGAAGGTTATCTTTTTGGAGAACTACCGCGTCACACTCGCTGAGAAAATTATGCCGGCTGCCGATCTATCGGAACAGATCTCCACTGCCGGTACTGAAGCCTCCGGCACTGGCAACATGAAGTTCCAGTTGAACGGTGCTCTAACCATTGGCACACTTGACGGTGCAAATGTTGAAATGGCTGAGGAAATGGGCAACGAAAACATCTTCATCTTTGGTATGACTGTCGTTGAGGTTGAAGCGCTCAAGAAGACGTGGTTACAACGCTTACGACTATTACAACAAGAACCCAGAAATCAAGCAGTGCATTGATCAAATCCAGGGCGGTTTCTTCAGTCCCGGTAATCCCAACGAATTTAAAAACCTTGCGGATATTCTATTGAAGTACGATCACTACTATTTGTTGGCTGACTATGAAGCGTATATCAAGGCTCAGGATGCAGTTTCCAAGACCTATCAGGTAAGTTAAAATTTAAAAGAAATTGAAATTTTGAAGCAACTAAATTTTTGTCCTTACAGAATCAAGCTAAATGGCTGGAAATGTCTATACACAACATTGCATCCAGCGGAAAATTCTCATCCGATCGCACTATTGCAGAGTATGCACGTGAAATTTGGGGCGTTGAGCCATCCTGGGAAAAGTTACCTGCACCTGAGGATGCCAACTAAAAACTGAATTATTTCAGATATATTATATATATTTTAGATAAAGTTCTTCGGGCAGCAACTACAACAAGCACAAGGAAGCAACAAATACTCTGCAGGGGAAGCTATATTTTTATTATACTACGCTAGAGCGTGCAAAAAAAACCATTGTTACTATTTTATTAAAAATTTACGTTAAACTAAAAAAATAAATAAATAAAAACAAAAAACTAATATAAATTGGCGATTATTCAAGGCGTTAATGCCATATGTCAACCACCAAACACAATGTCATGTGTGACCTCAGGAAACGAAACACAAATCTATTATTAATAGGAAGAAAACTCATTAGTTATTGCGTGTTTCTTTTTATTTTTAATAAAATGGAAATAAATAAATAAATAAATACAAACAAAGGTTTTAAGACTAGAGCAACATTTAGCAAGTCAAATGGTAAAAAAAAAACCTAAATGCAAAAATAAAAACACAAAATATGTCCTTTCGAATCAATTGATTAAAGTTAAAATGTTGTATTTCAAATTTTAAATAAATAAATAAAACGTAAAAAATTCAATTTATTGTAATTTAAATGGAGGCACGTCACTGTATTCCATTCATTGGGAAATGGATATTTAACGGACCCTGTTAATTTACTGTTAAATACATGATGCCATAACAGAATGTTATTAACAGTAAGCTAACACTGCTGACTAACAGTGCACTTCGGAAGATCTCTGCTGTTAGCAACATTCTTTATGAAGCCTAAAACTATGCTATAAATACATGATCACTTGCCCCAAAAGAAACCAGCGATGAAATACATTATTCTGTTCATTATTGTTTTTTTTTTTTTTTTTTTTGCTGGCATATATTTTCTGTTAAATTAAATCGAATGAATACATGCAGTTGTACATATGTGTAATTATTTATATATGTATGTTTACTTTTATATAATTGAATACTTGTTAAAAATGTTTATAAATCAAAGTTTTCATTTACGCGCTTTGTATAAAGCGTCTTTTTGCAATAAATGAAGCACATTTATCGATTCGGAGAATAATATATTATTTATATACTTCTATATTGGAAGCATCGTTATGAAATGTTTAAAATTGTATTGTAATCTTCATATTGTATTTTCTTTCTTTCGCATAATTCGTTACTCGTTCGTTTTGCATCTATCCTTTATAATTCGTTTAAATAGTTGACTTCTGAGAATGTCATCATAGAGATATTTCACAAATCATGCATTAATTACTGGATTGCCACCATTATAGCAAAATAACCAGGATCACCGAAACGATTGTACAACTGAAAAAATTGCAAAAACAAAAAAAATGTTAGTTTAATTAATCATTTATAGGCATTTATAAGTATAAAAAAGCACAAGTTCGTTTTTTTTTTTTTTTTGGTTAAAAGCAGCATGCTTTGTATTTACTTAAAAAAAATTAAAGAATTTTTTGTTAAATGCAGCAGCAACAACACAAAAATTGAACAAATAATACAAACTAAACCAACAAAATAATTAAACAAAACTTTAATGTTTTTATTTTTGAATTTTTACATACCTTTTTTTCGATATGCTAAAAATTAAATAGCGCTTAAAATACGCGTTCCAAATTTGAGATTACAAAAAACAATTTTTGTTTTGCTATATTTATATACGTTTTTTTTTATTAGATATTTATATCAGCTCAGTCGGCTTACATAAAAAATAACTACAGATTCTTTTATATATTTTTTTTACGATTAGTAATAGTTATATAACATAAATATTTCGTACGTCTATCAAACTTATTAAATTATCTATAAACTTACGCGCTAAAGTGTGTTTGTTAATAGCGTCCTTATATAATATACACTATATCATTATAAACATCAACACAATATAATCACTTTCACATTTTACATTTACAACAGCACGACAACAACATTGAAAGAAAGAGAAACTTTAGATCTAAACATATAGACGACAGAGTACATAAATAGAAAAGTAATATTTATAGATTTCATCAATGGTACTTTTGCTTTTTTTTTTATTTAAAGTTTTTGTTCGTTATTTTGTTGGTTTCTGTAATTTTATTTTTGTTTTTCAATTTTTTTTTTTTTTTTTTTTTTTGAAATGTGTTCAAATTTTCTCTAGATGAAAAATAAAACTGTTCATAGATATAGGAAAGAACAGCTGTAATAGAGAGAATGAATAAGCTTCCGAATGGGGTTCTACTAAAACATAGAACTCGTGGCTTTATTTTTTGTTTTAAATATTTCTTTTGGATTATTAATATGTTTGTATGTTTTATACTTTGTTTCCTATAGGCTTTTGCTTATGCAAATTGTTTCATTTCTACAAGCAAATTGTACTTCGTTTGCTGCTGTTGTTGTTGTTTTTTTTTATTATTTGGTTAACAATACATTAGAGTTCATTTCTCCTTTAAATTGAGAATAACAGATTCGAATTTCTTTAGATTTACTGAAATCCAGTTCAGTTAATTCTTATTAATCTTTTTTTGTTTGCATAAATTTGTTATTAATCAATCTTATTATTTTTTCTAACTTTTTTATACTTTCTTTTATATTCTTGTTTGGTACTTAGCATGCTTAACGCTTTTACTCAATTGATTTAACTAATTATTGTATTTTTTTTTTTGTTTTTGTTTTTTAATATTATTAAATATGTCTTGTGTCTTGTTTATTTGGCGACATTTTAGCAACAGACGCTCACCTTCGAATCGTCTAGTTCTTCTTCGCTATCATAATCACTATCCGGCGGCGTCAGCGGTTCAGCGCCACGTTTCTGCAAAATATTTTGCATTTGAGCGTTATTCAAGATCTGTGCGATTTGATAGGCGGTTAAGGCCGGCATAAGTTGCTGTTTCCAAATTAAGTTTTTCACATTCATCGAGTAGAAAATTGGCCAAATCTTCGTTACGGCATTCAATGGCAATATGCAGTGGTGTACGTCCAGATTTACCTTCCTGTTAAAAGAAGAAGAAGATTATATAAAAATTTATTTAGATATAAAAATAATTTCATTAACTTACTCTTGCATTTATATCGGCGCCGTTCGCAACCAATATGCGTAATACATCAATATGACCGCCCTGAGAGGCTAAATGAACACATCTTTCGCCTAAAAAAAAAATAAAATAATTAAATAAATAGTTAATAAAAATATAAAATATTAAAATTATAAAAAAGGAAAAAATACTATGAAATATTATCATTTATTATTTTAATTAAATTATGCTGCTAACGAACCACGGTGCAAAATAATGCCCAAGAGTGATGATTGTCATTTGAATGAATTTGATCGTTTTAGATGATAATTAAAAGTGCTCATTTCATTCACAGAGAAAAATACTTGAGTACAAAGAGGCAATTTCAAACAGAGATTAAGCTTTAAGCGAAAGCTTCTTTATGTTTCAAATAAACTGGTTTTGAGCGAATGACTAACAACAACAAAAACAACAAATAGAAAAGGAGAGTCTTGTAAGACAATTTTTAGTTATGAGAATACAATAAAAAAGAGACACAAACTTAAGCGATTTTGTTGTTGTTTTTTTTTTTTTTGTGCGTTTGTTTCTTTATTTCGATTGCATTTATTAACTTTGCCTTTGTTTTCTTTTGTCTTGTTTTTTGCATTTGTGTTCGTTGAAAAACCCGAGAAATTCCCACAATAAAGCCAAGCAAGCAAGCAAGCAAACAAGCTAACAACTACTACAACAACAAACATACGTACATATGTATGTACATGTGTGTATGTATACATGTAAAAATGTACACGGCTAACAAGCCAAAAGGCTAAAAACAAATCAACAACAAACATAAAAATCGCGTTAAAACCAAACCAAACTAATATTCAAAACGCAAACAAAGCAACAAGTTTGTCCGTTTTAACTTTTTTTTTTTTTTAATAAAAAGCAGTAGCAAAGAAGAAGCACAAGTCAAGTGGGCAGCAAATATTGCGTTTGAGTCGGCATCGTTATTTGTTAAAGTAAATAATAAAAAAAATTGCACTTCAACTGACATTTTAAATAAAATTTCTTCATTCAAAGATAGCAGCAAAATAGACATAAAATCTTGTCAATTATTTGAATAAGAATATTGTTATACCCTTTAGGTGTATGGTTAAAGGGTGCATTAAGTTTTTGGAAATGTATGTAACAGGCAAAATGTGACATGGTAACCCAAAATTATGTAAATATTTGATCAGCATTGAAAGACGAGTCAAGCTAAGCATCAGTTTTATTTGCAGACTTTAATAAATAGAGCCATCAAATCAAATCCTGAACCGTTAATAGATCTTTTAAACTAGTATTTTCCTAACCCCATTTAAAGTGCTGCTTCAGATCTTGCATAATTTATTTTTTAGTTTTGCATGGAAACATCATGGCTACTCAATCTAGGAACTCTACATTGAGGTGTAGCTCCAGTTTTTTTTTAATTTTAAGCAAAATTAATCATCTGAACTAAGCGTATCTCGAAGTCGATCTTACTTAATTTTCTTCTGACTTTTTTTATTTTTAATTTTTGTATTACGACTTGAGCAGTTTTTAACAATATTATAATTCATTGTACAATACAACAATTGTTATTTCCTCTTATGTATTTTATGGGATTTTATTTTCAATTGTTTTTAACTTTTCTCGCTACACGTGCGGTTGATTTGATTGTTTACAACAAATGCAAAATCAGATACAATTTCGATTTCCGTTAACGGGAATACTGCTCGCGTATTAGGCAAATAATATACAAATCACGACATTATTTTCTGCTCATTTTTTTTTTTGTGTAGTATGCGGGGAGATCTATAATGTCATCAATGACACATAAAGCCGCTACGTTTTGTTGTCAATGAGAATTTACTAACTTTTTGAAATGCATAAAAATAAAACGATTGCTCTTTGTACTATAATATTACGAATTGCTTATTATAATTAAAGCAGAAAATGTTTTCCATGACGACAACAACGATTTTTGTTAAATACTGTCATTTACATATAATTTCTGATTAGCAAAAAATTCCATACATAAAAGTAATGAGTAAGTTGCTAAAGATTAAAAATTATGCAAGTCACTTGACAATGTTGAAAAACTTTTGAAACTTAAAGAAAAAAAATTGTATGCGTCAAATTCTTTTTTCTGTTGTGTTTCGAGTTTGTTCAAAGATTATTTAAATAAAATTATAAATAAAGCTGAAGCAACTGATTTGGCTTTTACTGCGGTTAAGCAAAAATAGTTATTTTTAGAATGGCTTTAGGCCTTTCTGGAAATATGGATTGCAACTTTGGGGCACTGCTTCGAAATCACAAATTAAACATGTTCAAAGAATGCTCATGTAGAACAACACAGTTATTCTACATGACTTAAAAGTGCCTACTGTCTTTGATGAAATAAATTGTCATAGTTCATGATATAATGAACGCCTCCGAGATCACATCTACCCGTTATTGCCATCAACACAACCAGAAGGCGTATTAAAAGGCAACATCCAAGAAAACTAATTTAAAGTATGTAGTTTTTTTCTTTGAAATACCCTATTACAATAATATTGTAATTTTCCAGTTCATTAAAATGTGTTTTACGTTCCTTAATTGGAATGATTACCACAATCAAACTTAATAAATAAAAAAAAATAATAATAAATTTAGTTTACGTTTTTATCAGGCCTTAGTAACATTGTTCTCAACACGCTACAGCCAATACAATTGCTAATAAAATGGTAAAAATATTTAAATTAAAAAAAAGAAAACGATTTTCATGAAGCAGAACCATAGTGAACATTCGAATTGGTCAAAAAGATTATAAAATATCAATAGAACAAGAAAGTAGGTACCAGAATAGATAAGATTGAACAATAAATTATTTTTGATAAATTCTGTTACGATTTAATTATTTTTTATATTTTTACAGCGTTCATTTTTTATTAATTCGGCAATCACTGATCCAAAAACCAACATATCAGCTACCTCAACCCTTTCTCAACAAATTTTAGAAGATAGGAAGGCGACAATCGATTTGGTAGAAAATATTGCTAACATATTTATTATTTGAAAAGATTATCATTTGAAATCTAATTCCCCGTTTTTGGTTTTGAGCATTCAATAAAATTGATGATCTTTAAATTTTGGTCAGATCGGATTAGAAGTAACAAAATTTAACATTACAAAAAATTCTAACAATAAGTGTAAAAGATATTTCAAAGTTTATTTGTTTGGTTACTTCATTTTTAGTTTATTCAAATATATATTTCAAATATAGCTCAACAATCTATGCAAATTATATTTGATGTTTGACCAATTTAATTTTAAATGCTGGGCCAAATGCTAAAAATAAACTGAAAACCATAAAACGAGCAGCTACAGCATAAATTATTACTCAGGTTTGACTGTAGCAAGCAAGAGTGAATGAGTGCAGATACAGTGTTGTTAAAAACTATAAAACGGTTTTGCGAAATATTGTTTTTTTTTTTTTTTCACAATAAAAATCGTACACTAAAAGCGATTTAGCAGTAAGCAACAACAATTTTGTCATTCATTTCATATTAAAAAAAAAAAAAAAAAAAGAGTAATGACAGCATTTCTCTATTCTATAGCAATTTTATCTTCTTCTTTTAAATTTTATTTCCATTTCTCTCATTTGTTTCTAAGAAGTATCTTAATCTTACGCTTAACTCTCAATCAATTCTTTCTTCAAACGCAACGTGTCGATCGTTAGCATACGTTTATATAGATCAGAAGACAAAACAACCAAAAATTATGATCGTAAAAATATAGAAAATTATTTACCGTTTAGTATCGTACACAAGTTCGCTTTGGGAATTCCCCAAACTCATAACTTTAATAACATTTAAATAAGAAACACAAGTTTAACAGCTGCTAAGGAGACTCGTTGTCGTCATCTGATACAACTTGTCGTTGTATCTTTTTTTTATTATTCTCGATGATTCGCACCTCAGCAAATCTAGTTAAACTTGAAATATTACTTTCTGTCTGAGCAACTTTTTACACAAGTTTTTGGTTCTGTTTTTGTTTAGAACAACAAGAAGAAAAACAATAATGATTTAATATTTATTAATTAATGAACATTAAGAAAAAAAAAAAAATAAAAATAAAATAATGTGCTAAATCGGCGTACTAAAAAAAAACAATCGCGCATTGAATGGCAAATTCCCTAGCTTAGCTTATTTGGAATGCTACTCATCTAAAATTCCAACTGATTTCTCATCGTAAAACAATCGAATCGATCAAAACGAAATTTCCTGAATGGGCAACACCGAATTGTTTTTTTTTTTTAATTTTTCATTATTTTTTTTCTTTTTTTTTCTCGTATTTTGTTTTATTTTGTGTGATTCAAATATTTTTAAGGAGAATTCATTAATCAGTTTGCTGCTCTCTTAAAGTATGAAGAAGACCAACAACTAACGCATGGGAAATTTCGTTTAGTATTTGAAATTGTACAATAATTCCTAAAGAATTTGTAAGTGTTTCCTAAATGAAACAATTAAAATAAATTGTTTATAAATTTTTACGCTGCAGTTTCGTTTTTGTTATTGTCGCTTTTGTTAAAAATAAGTCGCTTTTTTTAAATTAAAGTATTTGTGTGTACTCAGGCGTTGATCGGTCTCGATATTGTTGCCACCTTCACTTCCGCCTTTCCTCGCCATATCACTTGAATTCCACAGTTTAATGCAACCCACACGCACACATCTCGAATTGGAAAAATCCGTTTTTATGTTTAAGAACTTCGCTTTAAATGTAATTAAACGCAATTTCTTAACAAAGTACTGTAAGTCTTCGATATAATGTACTGAATATACCATGTATTTATTAACAACGATCCATTTATTTATGCTGACTTTGAAAGTTAGTCCACAAAATGCTAGAAATTGTTCAAAATTAAATCCGAACGAAAATTTTCATCATAAAAAAGATGTCGACAACTTTTTCAGATATGATAGAAATTTAAAAATCTGTATGAAAAAAAACTGTTTATATAATTCAAGATTTTACTTTAAACAATTGAATTCTGCACAGCTCAAAAGAAAAAAAAATGGTATTTAACTTGTCCTTCACTTCGATTAGCTTTAAAGTTCAACGATTTATAATTACATTTGGATAACAAAAATATTTCGTTGTATAATTGGTTTTTTGTTTTAAAAATATTTTAATTTTTTTTTTACTTTGTTTCGTTTTTTTTTTTCTCTGCTCAATTAATAAAGCAAATAATTTAAATAATAATAAGAACACACAAAAAATTGTTTAGCTTAAAAGAAAAAAAAAAAAAAAACAATTAAACTTGCTATTTGTTAAGATTTAGAAGATGATCTGTCGTACTTAATCTTGTTTCTCAGTTAAGACTTTTGAAGAGTTCAAGGCGGTTCAATTAAAAATACAGCAACAGGAAACTGAACTACGTCAATGAACGCAATGTCACCAAACCCCCAAGTAATTTCAATTATGGAAATTCCCAAAAATTCAATAATATTAATTTAATTATTTATATATTTTCCAAAGCATTTATTTCAAATGCTGCAAAAGCATTTTTTACAGATATCCAGGGAAACGTTCTAAGAATTTGAGCGTGAAACCACAAGAATATGTGTGCCATGACTTTATTTAACTACAACGAATGATGAATTTGGGAATTTTAATTATCTGTAAGACGATGAATGCTATTGCGGAAATAGTATCGAAGTTCTTTAAATAAATTTCCGTTTTGTTTGTTTTACGTCAAAAAAAAAAAAAAAAAAATAACTAATAGTAAACGTCTCCAGAAGCAACTGTGTAAATATTTTGATTTGGTAAATAATATGCGTTGCGTTTTATTAGCTAATTATATTTTCTAATTGTTTAAACAGCAGCAAAAGAGAAAAATGGAAACTTCGTTTTTGGCTAAATTAAGAAAGGAAAAAATAAAAAACAATTGGAACGCCGCTAATAAGTGGAAATTTTGTTTATATTTTTTTTTTTATTTGGCTCAATGCCGTTTTTGCCGTTGCCATTGCGAGAAAAACCCAAATAGTGTAAAACAGCAGCCACACCAGACCATTGTAAGCAAATAAATAAAAAGCAATTGGAACGTATTCGTTAAAAAGTTAAACACAATAAAAAAAAAAAATATATAAAATTTTGGATTTTCCAACAGACTTAACCCAGCTTAAAAGTAATGGCAAAAAGCAAACAGAAAAACAACAACAAACACACTAAAATGCGGCTAAACAAAAACAAAAAAAAGTTGGCAATGAAAGTGTTGAAAGCATAAAGCAAACAGTTTTGCGCCAACAATAAAAAAAAAAAAAAAAAAAAAAAAAGCGATCATCACTTGGCTTAATACGCCGCTTGATCGGCTGACTAAATTTGTTGACGAAGCACGCGCTGCATAGAAAAAAAAAACCCAAAAATGACATCGAAAAGAGCTGTTAAAACTCAAAGAAGTGGAGAGCTCGAGAAAGAGTTTGAAAAGAGCTAGAGTAGGAGAAAGGTGCCAAGTTATGTCATTGTATACATTTTTTATTTACTTATTTCCTTTCTTTCATTTTTTTTATTTTAAATTTATCTACTAAAAAGCAAATTGATGTTTTTTTTTTTTTATCATAATAAACTGCATCGGATTGGATTATCGTTGCTTGCAAAATGTCGACAAGATAATAAAAAAATTTTAAGCAAAAATTGTCTTAACAATTATAATAAAGAAAACAAGAAAGAACGCTGAAGTCGAGTATGCACGACTGGAAGATACCCTGTACCCAATATTTATGTGCCTTTAGTGAAATCCTATAACAGTACCATGCCTTATTGTATTGAATTTTCATACAAAAACTAAAAAATGCGGTATATTTGTATGGGGGCTACATCTTAAATTTTGTTGGTCCTACTCATATTGGTCTATTTCATTGGGACTATTATAATCATAGTTTATACTAAATTTAGAATTCCTTTTTTTTGAAAAAAAAAATATTTTATTTTGGGACAGATTTGTATGGGTACACCCCTTAAAATGGGGCTAGCAAAACTCCGTTTGCAAGTTCACACTTGACTTAGTCTAAGGAGAGTCTAAGTTTTGAATATGATAGCTCTATCTCTAAGTCTCCGAAATAATCGTTTTCATACAGCATGACGGACGAACAGACGGATACAGATACATAGCTAGTTCGACTCCCTTTTCAATGCTGATCAAGAATGTATATACTTTATAAGGTTTATCTAGCCACCTTCTGTCTGTTTCGTACATTCACTCAAACAACAACTACAATATTGCAAGTGCATAAAAAAATCAATATTACTAAATGACTAAAAACAATTCAATTCTATTCGATTCTATTCGATTTGATAGTTCGTCCGTGCGTCAATGGTATTTTCTAATTGTAAATTTTGTGTGTCTTATGTGAACAACACAATCAATCTTTTGAAATAAAATTATTAATATGTACTTGTTTTTACGGACGGTTAAACCCGTTGTATTTTCTTATCAGCAAATTGTCAAGACTTTGTGACGACAAACAATGCTTAACTAATATAGAACCTATTACAGGTGCGATGAGCTAAAATTCTTGAGAATACAATAATAGGATCTGAAAACAAAAAGAGAAAATATCTCATTGAGAAATAATCGTGGGAAAGCATTTCCGCATTACATCATATTAAATTAGTCGTAGTATAATTATTTGTATTTAAGTTGCCACTATTCCACGTATTATGAACAATCAGAAATGATTCCTTTTGCCACAAAATTTATGCAAATCTAGAAACTCCCCACTCAAATGAGTAATTCTTATGGTGGCAGGCACAAATCAATTCGTAATCATTGTGTCTAATTAAATTAAAATTATCATATATGTAGTAACAGCAAATGCAATGCAATTATATAAATCGAGAAAATAATAATGGATATAAATAATATAATTTGTATTGAAAGCAAATCTTTCTATCAATAAAAGCGAAATAGCCTTATAAAACTTTTTTATAAAAAAAAAAACCAGTTTTCGAAATATTTATATGCATATTTTTTTTTTTTTGTTTTTATTGAGTAAATGTGTTGAAACAAATAGAAACTACGCAAAATAATAACTACTTACTTGGGCACAGTTTGTCGTTTTACGTAATGGAAAACCACAATTACAATGGGAAATATTACTTGAAAAACAAATGTGATAATAACTGCTAAGAATGTTGCTCGAGAACGTCTACCAAAGGTCAAACATTTTAATTATTATTATGTCTCTTTTTTGTTGCTCATTTTTTCTACAGATTCTACTTTTTTTGAATATGCGGTCGTACTGGGCCGTCATCGTAGCGGTCGCGTTTTAATCACGCGATTCACTTTAATTTGCAAGTTCATTGACCAATAAGAAAAAAACCTAAATAAAAAGTAAAATATGAGTGTAGATCTACTGACTAGCAGCACGTGCACCTACATAACTATAAAAACAAAAAAAAAAAAATTCCCAACGAAAAGGCCAATAATAAATTGATTTTAAATGAACTTGGTAACACATGCGATTAATGATATTTCATCGAAGTACAATCATTGCTATTATACAAATATTTTCAGGTATTAATTCACTCACAATGACTTGCGTACTTTTTCAAATGATAAGCAGCTACTATCAGTTGCGGTACAGCTAGTAAAAAAAACGATAAACCAAGTAAAATGCCTCAAAAATTATAATAATTTTAACTATGTACTATCTTAAATAAACGCACTGGCATGGGTTTTCCTAGAGATAAGAAAATTATTTCATACGATACAATAATTCAAACACAATTTTGTTGTCCAATTGATTATGGAAAGCACTTTCAACAATAAATACAATAATCATTTATTATATATTATTATTATATTGATAACGAAAAACAAAGTGTTCAGTATTACTGAAACTTTGATACTCTATTTGTTTATTCCAATAACACAATAGGGACACCATATGTATTGGAGCTTTCCCATTGAAACACAAGAAAGACTGGTTTTAATACAATCGTTAATGTTCCAGAAAAAGTCTAGTTTATTATATGCGCAGTTAGAAGTCTAAAAATGAGTAAATTTTGGTTGAGCTGTTGAAGCATACAAATTTTATAAAGGGTCTTCATTGTCTCTTTAAAGATGTTACAAAATGTATAACTAAATTAATATACTCCACTCTATTTCGCTGATAAGCAATTGTCACGAACAACTAACGAAGTCGGTATAGTGCAATAAATGTCTTCGAGTCTAAAGTTTTATACGAAACATACATTTCGTTGTCTACAATTGTTAATTTTTTTTTTTTTTTTTTTGTCATTAAATTGGGAATTTCCCTTATATTATAAAAGGTGCGCGTAAGTCAATATGATAAAGTCTTCGAGGCAAATAACAATAATTAAATTTATAGATAATGAAATATAGTATGTACTTTTTTTTTTTTTTTTTTGCAAAGTTGTTCGTAATCAGATGTTATTGAAGAAATTTTAAATATTTTTTATGAATTTTCGAAATTAACGAAATACAGGCAAGAGCCTTTAAAGCAATCAGTACATATTCGTTGAAAGACTATAATTCGTATAGAGGAAAGGTGATTTTTTTCATGGATGATTTATCTTTTGAGCTTCAATGAACTGAAAGATGCTCACTAAAACATGTTGTACTATCTGTGATATGGTATAATAAAATTAAAACGAAGAAATTTTTAGATATTTTACATATTATTCTTAATTTTTCTTGTGCCCTTTCTTTCCTTGTAATTTCACGTTCTACTACAATTAATTAATGCTTAAATTAACTTTATTGTGTGGCATTCAATGTATTTGTTCTAAATAAAGAAATACGCACGTAATGAAGCACTCACAACTGGTTGCGTCGAGACTGTTTTAATTGCGGGAAATTCCCAATGTAATGGCCCGTTTTATCAAAATATCGTATTTTTTTTTTATATACATATTAAATATAACCTATTTACTTGTATTGTTGTACACAGTAAAAGTGCGTTATATGAATAATTACATTTGTTTAAAAATGTGTCCTTATAATAGTCGCGATAACGTTGTATTTAACCGCAGAAACACATTGTTTCGTTCATAGATTTTGCGGTACGCACATGCATAGTTACTTTTAGATATTTTTCAATTGTTTTCAATTATTTTGTTTAAAGATAAATTAAAAATACTGACGAGAAATTCTTTACGTATTTAGCAGTATATTAACTATAATATAAACATCGTTTTAACAAATAAATAAATTAAATGTTATTGATATACACTTAATTCTTGAAGGCAAGGCAATTAAAAGTAATTAGAGAAATATAATGAATAATAATTGAAATATATATTAAACGCTTACTCATTAGCATAAAAACATAGAAATATTATAGTAAGTATAATAATATTTCTAAAAAGTTATTTGGTTAATACAACGGAAATAGTGCTACTATATATCGAAATTCATTCATATACAACGCTTTATCAGCAATCCTCCGATAAACAGAAACGTATCGTTTTCTGTACAATATCAAAGATTTGTATACATTTTGAGTATAAAACAAGAAAAATGTTAACTTCTTTATTAGAACCGAAGCGCAAATACCCATCGCACGAAACTTTAAATAATTAGTGGCATATTTAATAAATCGTGAAGGAGTGTGTGTGTTTGTGTGATTGAAAATGGTCTGATACAACCTAAGTTTAATTTCACGTTCTACGCGTAACGACAAATAGATCGACAATATGGCTCTATCGATTCTATTTATCAAGCTGATCAAGATTATATATACTTTATAGCATGCCTTCTTTAGTAAGTTACAAACTTTCCGACAAACTAATAAGACCCGTTCACACTTTAGTGAAGGGTATGAACAAAAAAAAAAAAAAAACGATCAAACATCTGCAAGCGCAAAGATTCATGATGTGCACATTTTTGTTTTTGGGAAAAACCAGCAACAGCTAAAGTAAGCGTCACTGACATCGCTGCCAAAAAAAAAAAAAAAAAAAAAAAAAAAACAAAATTTATGTTTGATATTTAAAAATATACATAATTTTTTATTAAAGCTGTCTGAGTTGTCTCATTTTGTCTGCTTTCGTTTCGTGATATTTCGTTTATTTTAAACCTTTTTACATTCTCTATTACTAAACTACAGTCCACACTCGTTGCTCTTATTGTTATAGGTAGTATCTGTTGGAACATACATATTCTATTAAATCTGTTTTAAGGTTTACATCTGCTAAAACTTTGTACGTCAACTAAATAAAAATGATTTTTGCCATTGATATACTAATTCAAAATATAGTAACAACTATTTTGATTAAATTACAACTTAATTTAGAGCCAAATATTTTTTAACTTTTATTATATTAAGCTCATAAAACCTAAATGCATTAAATATCTGCTTCAAATAAAAATATAGTTTCTAAAAAAAAAATATAGTGTACAATGTTTATCAAATCTATTCTATTTGTATCTAATAAATACATCATTGTAATATTTTTAGTTTATTCCAACAAGGTTAACTGATATAAAATCGATTAAACAAGCCAAACACAAAAAGTTTTTTTTTTTTTTTTTTTTTTGTATAAAAACTATTTTTGATAAAGGCCAAAAAAATAGTTAACACGCAAAGTTATTTTAGCTTTTTTATTTAAATTAGAAGCCCAAATATATTACATACACATACTATATAGCTTTTACTTTTGGCTCAATCGTATATTAACCGCCTTTTTTTATCTCACTCTACACTGCATTCATAATTCATGGTATAAGTTTAATAACCTTTTGACAGCGCACGTTTTAGCCACTAAAACCAAGCAAATAACTTTTACTTTTTCTGTATTTTTTTTTCTTTTCTACAAAATTTTAAAGGATGTTTATCTGGAATAAATTGACTTTTTTTTAGTACGAATTTAAACAAGGAAAATTGTTTCTCTTTTAAAATTCTTTATGTGGTAATTCTCAACTTAATTGCTGAGAAATAAGAAAACAATTCAGAAAAATTTCATTTCGGAAATTTGATATAATAAATCCGGCAAAAAACCAACTGAAACCGAATTCTTCGAATTCAAAATGGCAATGAGTATCAGTGAGGAAGAAAAAATCAATAATTTGGAAAAAAAAATCGGAGCCCAAATACACAAAAACTAAAAGAATCATTAAACAAAAATAGGAAATGGAATGAAATAAACAGATACAATAAACATTTCGATACAAAAATATAGATACGCTGAGTTTTGAAATGTATTTGTGTAGCTCTGTACGCAATGGGAAAATTAATTAAATGGAAATTGTATTCTAAATGCTGAGAAATATGTTAAAAGTACTGTTTTTTTTTCTTTAAACCAAAGCTTTAAAACTCTTCATATGAACGCAAAAATATACAGAACGACGGAAAAATTTGCCAATTCCAAAATTTTTTTTAAAATTTTCAGAACGTTTTTTTTTGAAAACTCAAACAATGACATGAATCTAGTTTTCTTGTAGAGCTGATCTTAGATTTTCTCTATCTTCTTTGTCTATATGACACGAACTTCTTATAAAAATGTAAATACATTTCAAAATGTGTACAAAATATAAAAATCATTGCTGACGTCAAGAATTGAATACGTTTTGTGGCGGCATTGCTTTTAAATTCTTTTTTATCTATTTTTAACAGCAGAATAACAAGGAAAATTTGAAAATATGTGTCGAAAGAAAAATGCTCACAACAAAAAGTAAAGAAAAACGATCATTTTATTTTTGTCGACAAAAATTCGCGACTAAGCGTAAATTTTTCAGCATTGGCTGCCAAATTTACAGATCAAGGAGAAAACGCTCGAGGCGTATAGTAGACAATATGGAAGACTATTTTTCACATGAAAAAACTGTCTCGCCTTATGGCTAGCCAGCGGCGGGACAGAAACGTTTTATCGCACATATATATTTTTTTTTGCACCGAAAATTATGAAAATGCCAAATTTTTGGCAAGAAAGCCAAGAATATACAATATGGTTCTATTTTTATATTACAAGCAGTTGCAACTGGTACAAAGCAGTAAATAAATAATTTTCTTGTTTGTTTTTATTTTTTTTTTTTAATATTGATTTAAAAAAAGATGTACTTACCATCATAGTTGCGTATCTCCAGATCAGAGGGCAAGCGTGCATAGCTTAAAGAAGAGACTGCTTTGTCGTTGGAGCGATGTCCATACTGACGATGTGCCTCATGTATTTCCGAAGCAGCAAAGGTTTCGGTTAGAGCACGTACGCATTGCATATCGCCTGATATGCAGGCAAGATGTAGCGCAGTGTTGCCGTGACGATCACGTATGGTGGGCTATAACGATTAAAGGAAAAGCAAAAAAACAGAATACAATTTTTTAAACTCCTTAAATTATCTAACTTTGTGTTTTTTTTATTTTTTGTTTTTAATACATACCTCTGCGCCGGCAAGTAGCAATATACGTAGCACATTGGGTTGTGCCGTAAGCGCTGCCAGATGCAATGGAGTCTGTGCATCATCGTTTCTTATATTGAGCAGACATGGATGTGGTACCATGCGTATAAGTGCGGTAATCACATCAATACACCCGGCAATGCAGGCTAAGTGTAGAGCACTACAACATTAAAAAAAAAAAAAAAATAATAATAATAAAGAAAGTATTTATAGCAGGTAGTCGTCGTATGTGTATTAAAAATTTGCAATAATCCTCAAACGGTCGCGTTTCACCTGTTTTTAGGAAAAACCCCAGCGGGCTGGTAAAACCTGTTGCCGTTCATTCTAGATTATTTGTGCAACTGTGTGTGTGTATATGTGTTTGTGTGTGTGTGTGTCTATAAGCAAGTGTTAACTTCAAAGAAAAGGCTGTATTGTTCTTTACAAGCATTAAACCAAGTCACAGACAGTTCGCTACCTGCGTACACCTGTTGTTCTTTCAATACAGCAATTTGGAAATTACACAGTCAGGTGACAGAAAATATTAATCACGTGACTACAAGATTAATGAACGAAATAAAAACTTGGAAATTCTTGCGGAAATTTGTAGTCCGTCCCCAGAATTGAATCGCAGTTTAAATAGAAAACAAGGAAAATATAAAAGGTACTTACGTATCGCCGTCGTCATTTTGTTTGTAAAATTGTTCCCATGGAAATGAGCTAGCGCGGCTTAGTGCAGCAGCTGCTGCTCCTGCAGCAAGGTCAGAAGCACGATTAGCTTGTTGATTGGCACTGCTTAGCTGACTGGATACAGTCGTTGTCGGTGCGCCTGATCTGCCACTGCCGGCATTCAAATTATTCGAATTTGATTCATCGCATGTCCATTCCGTGGTGCTACCCACAATGATGTGCTTGACTCTCATTGTATCGTTTTCTTCTGTTGCAGTTTTATTGTTGCTGGCGGTGGTATTTTTGGAAGCCGGAATTGGAATTGTGTTAGTGCTGGTTGCAACTGTTGCGTTTGAAATTGATTCTCGTTCTACTTGGCTGCTTATCGGTGACCTTTCAGTTTCGGCAGCGGCGTCGACGACGTTCTCAGCTTCGGCTTCGTCGGTTTCCTCTTCGTAATCTGCAATTTCAATAACGCCCGAATCGATGCACTCGTCAATTTGTGATTTTGTGCCGCGATTGGTGTCGTCTCTCCCAAAAGACTTTTCAGCAGTAGCTGCCGCGTTGCTAGTAGAAGAGCTTGTTGCGTCCTTTGATTTTGTATCCTCAACTGTGTTTTCCTCTTCTTCGTCGCTGTAATCAAGCGGTTCAGTTAGAGGTCCGCTAATAAATCCAGAATCGGTGGTCTCGGCAACAACAAATCCTTTTTTATTTCCACCGCCCGCACCTCCTTGTGCTGTATTATTATCATCAACACCTGCTGCGTCTTGATCCTTTGGCAGTTTGCCGCCAAATTGATGTTGTGGCTTGGATTTACTGTTAGATTCGGTTGATAATGTTGTTTGCTGACGTTGCTGTTCAACACTGCCTCCACCTGCGCTACTGCTGTCACTGCAACAACAATCCGTTAATTCCTCCTTATTCTTATTATCATCGGCTGTGTTCTTTTCCTCTTTCGGTGTTGTTGGATTCCACATTTTGTAATTTTTTATATTTATTTTATAATGGTTTTTTTTCAGTATTTGTTTTTCACCAAATGTGATTTTTTTTTTGAATGCTTCTTATGTTTATAACTTGTTCGGTTGATTTCCTTTTAATTATATCTGAAAATTGTAGTTGAATATGACCTTTAGTATTAAGCTTCGCTTCAATAATCATACACACACACAACTAAAGCTTCACGATCGGATCGCGCGTATCCGTGTATGCCAACGAGTGTACAAAACAGAGTTTGTGAACACTTGAGAGTAAGATTGTGTGATTGAGAGCGCGTATTCAAAAGAGCTTTAAAAGTTTTGCTGATAAATATACATACATATGTATATATTGTAAAAAAAAAAAAAAAATGTATAAATTTTATATTTATTTGCGCACTTTATTGCCACCCACTTCCCCGCTTCAGTAAATTACATCAATAATTGTGATACGAGCGAGCATAGAACATGGAATAAACATGATTAATCGAAGTAAAATTCACTTTTGTACATGTGTATGTATATTTATAAGTAAAAATAAACGCACAATCTTGGTAACATATTTAACAAAATAAAGGAATTTCCAATATATAAAAAAAATATTTCACACAATCTTGTCACAATCTCCGTTTTGTAAACACTTTTTACTCTTTCTATTTTCGTATTTTTCTATCATTCTTTCTCTTTTAAATAAGTCAAAATGGCCACTTGTTGTTGCATCACTTCACTTATTCTTTAATATGACTTTTACCTTTTGCACTGTTTTTATACTCGTGTTTTTTTTACGAAATTATTTTGTATGCACAAGAGTATATCAATAATTCCTATATAAAGTAAAATTTTTTATCTGGCTACAGATTGCTTTAACATTTGTTGTTTTTTTTTCCTTTTTGCTTTATTTAACAACTATCCGCGACGTTTATCTCGACTGTCTGCGACGACTTTTCTTAGTGAAATAATGTATGTTCTCTCTCTATTTTTCTTTATATTCTCTCATCAATACATCGACAACAACAACAGCAACACGCTCTCCCCTCTGAGAGCATTTAATAACGGCACGGACTGTCTGTGGTTATCGAAAACCGATAACGAAATCATACAGAATAGAAAAACTTGTACAGGTGGCAATCTGATAATAGAAATTTATAAAAGCAAAGTATCTGGCAACACTGAATGTTTGACTCACCATTAGTTTTGGGGGAAATGGGATTTACATAAAATCCTCAAAGGGGATTTGGATTTTATCTCATTTGTGAAAGTTTAGCATGACATTCTTAACAAGGAATTTACTTACGGAAAATTCTCACATTACAATTAAATAATATGACATAAATTTTTAAACAAAAATATAATAAAACCACGTCCGATACAAGAAAAAATGATTATTTGACACATGCTTAAAGTCTTAACTTTTAACTGCCTTTTATAGTTTGACAAATGAGGTATCGTTGGAAGTTTCTTCATCTTCATTAAGACTTCATAGAATAAGAAACAATGACGTTTTTATGCAATAACCAACAAGTTTGGGATAGATTTATATGGGGGCTAGAAAAAAACCGTTTGCAAGTGCACACTTGACGGCTTCGGAGAGTCTAAGTTTCAAATGTGGAAGCTCTATCTCTTATAGTCTTCGAAACAGACAGACAGACACAGTCAGACAGACAGACAGACATAGCTAGTTCGACTCCCTTTACAATGCTTATCAAGAATATATATACTTTATATGGTCTATCTAGCCTCCTTCTGTCTATTACATACATTCGCACAAACCCTTTTACGGTACCATGTATAAATATGATTCTATGAAATTGCGTGTTTTATATAAGAAAGTTCCAAGAATGTGAATTACTTTTTTGATGAATCATAAGACTTTTTTTTTATGACGTATTTGGTTTGCACAGCATGAAATGAAGCATAATTTATTTTGAACGCAAGTTATAATTGATCTAAATTTTTAGAACCTGTGAATTCCCGCAGGCAATGCACAATGGCAAAATAATCATTTTATTTTTTAGGTAATCAGAAAAGTACAAGACTAACAGAAGAGTTTTTGAACACTTCACAAAAAGATCATTTACGACCTTTTTACATAAAGAATTCAGTATAGAAAAAAAGTCGTTTACCTTTGGAAAGGATCAATCATGTAAGTACAAATTAACAAATAAAAACAAATAAAAAAAAATATAAAAAAAAAAAAATTGTTAATTTAACAAGAAATGAACTGCTGTCGCCACAATTCCGTGGAAATACATTTTTCAAATTTCTTTATTTTTACCCATTTCGATGAATTCCGATGAACTTCCATAAACTCCAAAGTATGTAAAATGAATGCAAATCTTAAAAAAAAAAAAAAATAGTGTGAACGGGTATAATCATTTTGTCGGAAAGTTTGTAACGCATTTTATTTTAGTTTCCTTTATTTATTTTTTTCAGACAAGATTTATTTTACCAAGTGAAGCACTCCGAAATCTTTGGTTTACATAAATTTGACAACTTATGTTTGTGGTGAATTACATTTGATTTTACCATGACAGGAGAGAAGAGTACGAGAAGTTTTGAGAAAGAGAAAGAAATTATGTTTTCATTACTTTTGCTTCGGTTGCTTTGGTGTTTTCAAAAAATATTTATTTTTTAATTAAAAACTTAACACGAAGTTGTAGAAAAATTTCAAATATTTTCTTTCAATCTTTTTCTCTCTCTTGAGTGGTGAAATTGTACAGTTTCAACTTTTAAGCTATAAATAATAAAATAAAAATATTTTTCTTGATTAAACCAGAAAGTAAGAGGTGAGTTTGTAGAGGGCTATATGTATGTTATAGTAACCTGATGCTCATTATATCGGTAAAATATACATTTGAAGTGAATATATTTATAAAACATTACTATTACTATAAGGATTACACCCAAAAATGTGTGTGCAACTTTTAATTTTTAACTAGATTTAGTTGTTGCCGAAAAATGCTTAAGTTCCAAATTTTAACGCTTTAATATCGATTTCAAATCTTGACCGAATAATAATGTATAAAAAAAAAATAAACAGTTACAAACGGACATGGCTAGATCGGATTCGTCCCTAACGAGTTTATCGAGAATAAAAATTTTATACTTTATATGGTCTACATAGTCTACTGTTTTAACTCAACGTTACAAAATGATAACACCGTACCGCGTTTTAAAATTAACGCGATAAAAAACGCGACTCAGTGGAAATGCGCTGTGGGCACAAGTATTATTTGAAATTCAAAATACCGCGCGTGCGATTGTTGTCGATTACCGATATCGTGTGACCGATAGTAAACGAAGATCGATCGTGCATTCGCATACTATTTATTGAAGCGTTTTGCAGCACTGAAAATCTTGTTACCAACTAAATTCAATAATAAAAAATTAAAATAATAATAAATTAAAATAATAATAAAATAATACATGCTGCGGTCGGTAAAATTGCTTTGAATTTTTTTTTAAATTCAAATTAAATTATTTTCTTTAAAATATAATAAATTAAATCATTAAAATAGAAAAATCTTCTGTAGTATACAGCGTTCAAAGGAAGTGTAACAAAGGGTCAAATACATATTTGTAGCAAAACAATATGTTCTGCAAAAAAAAAAAAAAAAAGTATACTTCCCGAATGTCTACGCTATTCCTTCATGGTTGCCCGATTTTACGCAAAACGTGCCGTGGGAAATTAACTTTCACACTAATATTCAACTTTTAGTCATGCTCAATTAAGTAGAAAATAAAACTTACGTAAATTCAGTTTGAACAAATTTGCCGCAGATAATATGGCACGGAAAAAGAAAAGATATCATTGCAAGAATATTTATCGATACTGAAGTTAGAGGTAATTTTACGATCTCTAAGTTTGTTCGAAACGTGCAGTCGAGATAAAGCTTCACTTTCTTATCAGCGCCGCAGATGCGTGTGTATCTTGTCTTCACCAATATCACAACGGAAAGCACTCTCAATAATGAATAAAAATGTCCGGAGTTGGATCGCAGCCTCAATTCAATCAAGAACAATTAACGCAACTAAAATGCCAGCATTTGTTACAGAGCCAGTTCTTGAGTCAAGATCGTACAATGAAGAAGCGCTACGTGAAACGTTTGGTGCGGAAAATCGCATTTTTTGTGTTGACTATCGCCTTCATTTCTCTGGTTACAACAATGATTGTCGAAAGGCGAATGGGCGGCAGCAATAAAGCTGTTAACGAGGAAGATCTTGATGACAATGGTGACACGACAACGGCTCCCTACTCACAATTAGTTCCAGTAGTCACGCCACGTCGACCACGTCCGCCGTATCAGCCAAGAAACTTGCCGCTAGAAGTAACGCAACTCGTTGAAATCGATCTCGGAGCGTTGCTTAATGTTGACGAAGACTCACAATTTCAGCTACCTACGCCCAATGGCGCTAAAAAAGACTGGCATGATTATAAAGCGTTTGAGTTGGATAAACAACGTGTCGGACTGGGCGAACACGGACAGCCAAGCACTATTGAGGCCGCTGATAAAGAACTGGAAGATAAGCTATTCCTGAAAAACGGTTTCAATGGATTGCTTTCTGATAGGATTTCCGTAAATCGTTCTGTTCCAGATGTGCGTAAAGAAGAGTAAGTGTATGATTAGTTTAATTGAAAATTTGATTACTAATAATTCTTTTCTCCAAAGATGCCGTTCACGTGAATACCTCGCTAAATTGCCAACTGTCAGCGTTGTGGTAATCTTTTTCAATGAACATTTTAGCACTCTTCTGCGTACTATATACAGTACCCTAAATCGGTCTCCCACTGAACTACTCAAAGAGATTATACTCGTCGATGATGGCAGCGAGCGCGAGGAGCTTAAGCAACAATTAGATGACTTTATTACGTCACACTGGCCGCCAGGACTTGTAAAAGTTGTGCGCAATCCAACACGTTTGGGTTTGATTGGCGCACGGCTTGAAGGTGCGAAAGTTGCAACGGCCGACGTGATGGTATTTTTTGATTCGCACATTGAAGTTAATTACAATTGGCTGCCGCCGCTGCTCGAACCCATAGCTATAAATAGAAAGATATGTACATGTCCGATTATCGATATTATCGATTATAATAACTTTGCCTACAACGGAGGCTATCAGGAGGGTTCTCGTGGTGGTTTTGACTGGCGATTTTTGTACAAACAGTTGCCTGTACTGCCCGAGGATAGTATTGACAAATCACTGCCTTTTCGTAGTCCTGTTATGATGGGAGGTATATTTGCCATTTCTACACAGTTTTTCTGGGATCTTGGTGGCTACGATCCCGAACTGGATATCTGGGGTGGTGAGCAATATGAGTTAAGCTTTAAAATTTGGATGTGTGGCGGTATGCTACTTGATATACCATGCTCGCGGGTTGCACATATATTCCGTGGACCCATGGAACAGCGTCCAAGTCCACGAAATTACAATTTTGTAGCTCGGGTAAGCTTTTGCATATCTAATTGTCGCCCAATATATTTCTATATAAATTATTTCCATAGAACCACAAACGTGTCGCCGAAGTTTGGATGGATGAATACAAACAATATGTTTATGATCGTGATCCTAGCTATCATGACGTTGATGCTGGTAATTTAAGTGATCGATTCGCCATTCGAGAACGTCTCAAGTGTAAATCATTTCACTGGTACATGACCGTCATTGCTCCAGATTTTTTGAAAAAATTTCCGCCAATTGAGCCACCTTCCTATGCGCAGGGTGCGGTACAAAATGTTGCTTTTTCGAAATACTGCCTAGACACACTGAATCAGGCTAGTAATCATGCTGTTGGACTTTATCCGTGCGCTGAAAACCTTACGCATCCACAGGTCAATCAATTTTGGGAACTTTCATCTGATCGCGATTTGCGTTTGTATCAACGCTCCGACTGCTTAGACGTACAAGAATCACATTCAAATGCCACTGTCTGGATATGGTCATGTCACAATAGTGGCGGCAATCAATTTTGGTATTATGATAGAAGCAACAAGTGGCTTGTGCATGGTGAAGCTGGATTAAGATGCATGGAAGCAATTATGTCAGAGAACGATGGTCAGCCAAGTGTAGTAACAAACGATTGTGATATATCCAATGAGCGCCAACGTTGGAATTTTGGCCAAATAAACGATGAATTGCTGGATAAGTTCTATGATGGCTTGAAGCCAGTCAATTAAATTTCATTTAAAAATTTGCCGACCTAATTTCAATAAAATCATCGACTTCTTTTAAGATAATTTTTTTTTTGTTATTAATTATTTGACATAAAACGTAGAAATTCTACGAAAAATAGAACGTGTACCATTTAATTTGTTTGCTGATATCTGCCGAAATTCCATTAAGTCTATTACTCTTCGTTTACGTGGCCCCAGCAAACACACGCTAGGTTATTAACTAAACTGATAACATTGACATGTCTAGCAGCGCATGGCGCAATGCGCTCTGTTCTTCGATAAATCGTTTCGTCGACAATTCAGAAAAGTTCAAAGAACGAACAAAATCGGAAGGAAAAACGTTCCCCAGGTACGAGAAATATGCGAATGCACTACAAAAAAGTTCGTTGTTCTTGCTGAAGGCTTTATTTTGTTGATATTTTCAGATACAATTGTATATTTTTATATGTATGTATGTGTGTGTATTTTTACAGACCTTATCAGTTTCGAGCACAGAAAATGCAAATTTATCTTGAAGTAATTTTTTTTTTAGTACTATTCAATTATATTTGTTGGAATGAATTTGTTTGCTGTTCTGGTTTTTAAGTTTGTACATACTTCTGAGCACTTCAAAATTTGAACAGAAAAGGTTTCAATCGGCGGGTATGTATCCACTTGAGTCTAGATAATATTTTGTATTAAAGTTTTTGCGAATCTTCCTTTTAATTATCTAAAAAAAATCATAATCTGATAGTTTTCGATGTGGAATAGCAACAGCGAGCAAAGGCGGAAAAGATGGTTCCTTCAATCCATGATTCCTGAAATGTAATCAGTTGGGGCTTACTATATACCTTTCTAGGTAGCAGTATACTTCCCCACTTTAGGAATAATAACTAAAAAAAAATTTAATAAAAAATTAATTAATATTTTCTTTGTCCACAAAACATTTCGCTATTTTGATGATGAAATATAAGATGAACATTGCACGCGTTAAATTCAAAATAGATTTTAAAGTGAACCCAATGAATTGTTTTTCAGTTTTTCAGCTTGGTTTTTAATGATAATATTTATATATATCTTTATTTTTGAGGGTCACTCATTCAGCACACAATGGCTAACTTGTTTTCATTTATACTCCACAATAGTCACGTATACACCATGACGAGCTAAATGGACCAACGGAAAGCTGTTGCGGAAAAGTCCCCACCTTCGTTCGAATTTATCAATTGACGTAGAGAGCGTGATCCGGTCGATTATATCTAAAAACAACAACAAAAAAAAAAAAAAAACAAGAAAAATATTCTCAATAAACAAATAAGAATGCCGCTGAGAAAAATATAAAAAAATAAATTTAAATATTTAAATATATTTGTATTCGCTGCCACTAGAGAGTATGTAGGTCATAAACAAACTAAAACAATAAACACAAAAGTTCTGTTTTTACAAAATAGAATTATAATTCATTCACAAAAAAAAAAAAATAAGTTACAAAGTATCTTACAGATAAATTTATTAATTTTTTGAATGAGGCAAACAAAACTTTTATAAAAAATTATGACCAAGGAACCATAGTTCTAAAGTAGAATACTCGGATTGAAAATTTAGTCTTTATGTCGAAGAATCCAGTTATTACTTGACATCTAGACATTATGTTACAATATCCAATTATCAAATGGGTACTTTTTGTGTAACAAATGATGAATCACGAAAAAAATTGGAATTTTTAATGGTTATGGAAAGTTAATCCTTTTCAATTACGATTTTTCAGTAAAAAAAAAAATGGTTTAAAATTATTTTAAAAATGTCTCAATTAAGATAGTCCGGTATGACGAGATTTTGAGAAGTTGGACACAATATCTTAGTGATTAAAATGCTAAATAAAAACAGAATTGTCATCAAAAATCTATATTTTTGAATAAAACCATATTTTTTGTATAAAATGTTATTCGAAATGACCTTCGATCTTGCTTAGGTGTCGCAAATAGTTCTTTTTAAATATTTTTAAGACACAAACCATCTTTTTGTAAAAGAAATCATTGAAATATTCATTACAGCAGCATCTGAAAAAAAAAATGTTTCTATACTTTTTAAAGAACCTTTTCATTTACCGGGATAATAAATAGCATATAGTATGTTCAGCCTAAAATTCCATTCTATCTATTTAAAATAATTAATCGAATGAGTAGTTTCGAAGATTACTAAAATTGTAAAATCAATAGAAAGGCTATAGGTATCTCAGCTGTGGGGTGCATCACATTTAATATGAAAATTTGCATATAAAAAATCGATCAAAACTAGTGGGTTTTCCGTTTGAACGTACACCAAAGAAGGCCAGGATTGATCTGTTGATCTAAAATTGAGTTACAAACTACTAGCTCATCCAGCACATTCTCCAGATTTAACCCGTTCGAAATATTCTAAAATCTGTATTTCGCTTTGATATCGATTGCCATCTTTATTCCAAGCAGTACATGAGTTGGTCATAGATAAATTATTTTCAAAACGCCTAATTAAATGAATTATTTTAGTTTCGTACTAAATTGTTACTATGACACCATCCGTCAAATGTTTAGCTATCTAATTTTACTATGAAAACTCACCAAAATAAATTTCTGATATGCAATTCGTACAAAGTTCTTGTGAGTCATTTATGAGTAAAAGTATCTTGATTTGTTTGTTCCGATTGTTGTGCTCTAGCGTGTTTCTTAGATAAGCGCTACTATCAATGCAAAGAATAGCTTTTCTTTGAAATTTAAACATTTCAATCGAAATTTAATTGAAAACTAATTTGTATCTATAAAAATATTAAAAGTATCTGCATACAAACAATGCCTCAAAATGTATCTTCTACTTAAGAAAATATTCTTATACGAGTTTGTATGAACATTTATAAAGACGCAGTTTTTTTTTTTCTATTCTGCCGGTTTTAAAACGCAATAAACGTGCGATGCACTGCGCAGGTACAAACAAATCCATAGATGGGACATTGCACATAGGCAGGCATACCAAGAGACATCTCTGAAAAGGTCTTATTTTCAAAATTAAAAAGGGATGATATGATTCTGCAGTTAAAGATTTCAATAGGAAGCCGGTGAACAATTTGAATTGAGATACACGAAAATACGCACGTAGACACAAAAAACTTGGGCTACGTGCTGAATTACATGAATGCGTCGCTAGGGGATAAAGCAGCATAGCTACGCATTTTTTTTTTATCAGTTTTTTTTTTTTTTTTTTTTTTGTGCTTTTTCGTTTTACCACAGCTATGCGTACATACTCATAGAACACACATGTAAATATGAATCTCAATCGTGAAATGTTTGAATTCAAAATCTTTTTTTTTTTTTTTTTTTTTTTTTTTGGATAGCTTTTAATATTTATAAATATTTATTTAAGATAAATTAACATGCTTTTTTCTACACACGCGTGTTTTCCAAATAACTTAACCTTGTACAATTTTATATCCATAAATACATAGCAAACTATTTTTATTTGAGCATTGAACTTTTTTTGAAAATTTTTATTCGAAAACACTCACTTGACACGCTTTTGAATCGTGCAAATCATTGTTTGGAATCCAACGAGGACTATTTCAAAAAAATTTTTGAAAAAAGTCTTTCTTAATTTTGCTGTTTAATTTAAAGCACACCTCTCTCCGTTTGTCCGTTTGTTGCTGGGCGATTTAATCGCTCAGTTTTCATAGGATCATTAGTTATGATTTTCGAAACAGTTTTCTCTAACTTATGTCGTAATCGATGGTGATTTAAGCATAACAATACAGCTTTTGGGTGATCGGATGTGAGACGTAAACAAGGGATTTTATAAACAAAGGCTATAGATCACACTGAAACTCCTTTGTTGATATGCTTAAACTGTTTGAGAATTATAAGAATATGAAAATTAATTAAAAAAGTAAATCCCTAATTTCAAAGATGGGAACCTGACTGATTGTTTATGTTTTGATGCAAAAGAATGAAAAAAAAAGAAAGAAACTGTATTTACAATACACAAGCTCGAGTCAAAAAACAACAACAACATTGCAGGCATAGACCAAAAAGTAAAACAAGAAACACATCGCATTTTATATTGTTTCTGCGTGGAACGTTGTTCCAAGTGTAACATAAATTTGCTATTACATTGTTCGTTATTGATCATAAATTTAAAACCCGGAACGTGTGGACAACATATGTTTGTTTATTTGTATGTATGTGTCCCGTACAAGCACACAATATTTGTAAAATCGTAATAAAGCGTAACACCAACGTATTTGAATGAAACGTGTCGCGAATTATTGGTTTTTGTTTATCAATATTTGCGTCGCGTTGAAAATTAGCTATTTGCCGCCACGCGCTTCTCTGAATATCTGGCAGTCTTCCCACATCAATAGCGACATTCTGACTCTGGCTCGTCTTATACTTTTCCCCCGTTTTATGATCCAATCTGAGCACTAAACACGTGGGGGTGTTTGTATTCTTTTTATTTTTTGTTTATTATTAGCTTACACTCTTTTACAACATTTTGCGAATCTCTTTCTCTCATTTTTTGTCTGGCTGCTCTCTTGCGTTGTAAAGATTCATAGATGCTCGGAATCTGTTGATTATTTTGACAAATTTTCCTTGACCGAGTGTTGTGGTTTGACGCATTTGTTTGTTTTTGCGAATGACTTGATTATTGCATCAGCAAATTATATTTATTTTTCTTTTCCACCTTTTACTCCTCTGCACCATTGTATATGTTGTTAGGAAGGTAAGAGAGCTATAAAAGCGTTCGTTGAACTTTTCTTGTTGTATTTAAAAAAAAATGTATGAAGGCCCCATCTAGTATCGATACTGGAATTGCGATATATATTTTTTAATTTTTAAATTTTTGGGAAAGAAATAAACTTTATTGAGGTGAAGCCCCGCGAGTTACCCTTTATTAATTTTCATACCTCAATGCGCCTCTAAATTTCTGATAAAATAATATTACCTGTTCGCACTACATGTGTACCAGGTACAAAAAAATCTAAGCTAATAAAATGAATCTAATTCATTCTCAAAGGCTGATAAACAAGAGTATGATCTACAATAGGAATGAGCGTGTGCCATGGGTTTTCTTAACTGAAAGTAAACGGGACACAGCGGGACCTGCGGGATTCCCGCCCGATGCCCATCGCTAATCTACAATAAAGGGTAAACTACAAAAAAAAAAAAAAAGTAATAATAATAAAAGATAGGTATTAGTTACCACGTTTCTTGGATGTCTGGTTTTGCACTACTGGGAATTATTTTCGAAAAATTTTACTTGTTTTTCATATTTTTCATGCTTTTTTTTTGTTTTAATTGTTAAAAAAAAAAAATTTTTTTCCCCAGAATTCCAAGCTTTGCAATTGTTTTGTTTAGTAACAATGATTAATTTAATACTTATTTGCACAATTGAACAAACTGTGATGATTAAACATTTCAAAAGGTGAATAAAATTGCAAAACACTTGAGGGAAATTCTGAAAATAAAAACTTTTAAATGCAAACGAACAAAAAAAAAAAAAAAAAAAAAAAAAACAAAAACAATAATTATTAAAAACGCCGGGCGTCTGAATACTTGTTTGTTATTTTTTATTATTTTATTTTGCCAATTTGTTTGCAGATATGTAATTCCATTTGTTTATAACAAAAAGCCTTTCACAAGAAGAAGAAAAAAAAACAAAACATAAATAAATTTATAGCGAGAAATGCTTGAAGAAAGATTAGAACCAAGTCAACAACTTCAAGGCAGCTAGCTGCCTGACAGCATAAAGTACCGGATAATGGGGTTGGTGGACGCGGCGAAGATACGACAACAAACTACGCAAAAACAATTCAAGAAAAATAAAATAAACAACAACAAAAGAACGAAAATTTTTTGTTTTGTTTTTCTAATGAACACGCTTTACATGCTTAATGCGATCGAGAGAAAGAGCGAGAGAGAGAGAGTGAAAGAGGAAGAGAGTGTAGTGCGCAATATTTTTATTGTAATATATTTTTTTTATCACACGCGAAAGCTCAAAACAGTAGCGTCGACTATTTTCTATTTAAGAGGTACGATGCAGATCTTCTTACCAGTGCTACCCAGTGTAATCCCACACCGACGCATCTGTATAGATAAGCACAAACAAAAACATCATCCGACAGACGAATTGAGTGTGTGCTAGAACGAGTGAGAACTAAATAAAAAACGTTGCAGAGCGAAGCAAAACAAGAGAAGCAGCAGCAGCGCTCTGACAATAACAACAACAGCAACAAGAAAAAGAAGAAGAAAATCAGTATAAATACGAGCGACACCCTAACCAACCCGAACAAAACGTTCACAGCTAACAGCTTGATAAGAACAGTTGAACAAAAAATTCTTAACAAAATAAGAACAACGCAATTTAAAAACTTCGTAACAATTAAATAAAAACTTTTTTTTTATTTAAACTACAACAAAGTGAATACGCAGTGATAAAAACGTTAAAAATAAAAATTATTACAAACTAAAACAAATAAATAAATAAATAAAACAACAAAATGTCAGCATCACCAACAGCACGTCAAGCCTTCTCCCACGCCATGCCAATGGTGAAAACAAAGAAAATTCTAATTTCGGATCCAATGCAAATGCCTGACGTGTATTCCACCACACCCGGTGGTACACTTTATTCAACAACACCCGGCGGTAAGTTGCAATATACAAATAAAATGTCATCAGCAATTAGCAAAAAAAAAAAAAAAAAAAACCATATAGATTAGCCAGAAGCTATTAACCTGAATTAAAATTTGATAGTCATGAGTCAACTAACTCGTCGTCGTCGTCTCTGATAAGAGTGTGTGTCACTTCGAAAAGTATGCTAAATTGTTTTTTTTTTCTATTTCCAGGTACAAAATTAATCTACGAACGCGGTTTCATGAAAAATTTACGTGGATCTCCATTGAGTCAGACGCCACCGAAGAATATACCAACATGTTTGTTGCGTGGAACACCACGTACACCCTTCCGTAAATGTGTGCCGATACCCGCTGATTTGTTGAAGAAAACCGAATCACTGAAAATCGAAGATCAAGAACAATTCCAACTTGAGCTATAGACAGTGACAAACAAAAAAATTTCAAAAAACTTTCTGTAGAAGACATCATTCCTGCCGCTTACAATCATTTTTATCATATCTAATGTCAGTAACGGAAGGGCGAAAAAAACTTGCAGATGCATACACTAAAACCGGAAAAAGTTGCTTTCTTCAAAAGGCAAACATCGAATTCCAAAATAACTGCCTTAATTACTACATGAACACCACAACCACATCCACTTAAGTATTTTATTCATCAATTTTCTTTAATGCAACATTTGTTTGGGAAACTCCGTTGGAATGCATCTATAGCATATTTTCGTATTTCATGCATATTTTAGTAACTTAATCTTAAGTCTCTCATTAGTTTTAATTATTACAAAAAATTCTGATTTGGAAGGAAAAAGGAGAAAATATTGTTTTTGTTCGGTCATATTGACTGGCAGCGAAATTGTTAAATTATTTGTAAACTTAAAACAAAAATATTTATTTATATAGAATAAAAAACAAAATATAAAGAAAAAAAAAACATTTTTTTTTAATATATTATTTTGGAGGAGTGGAAATTTTTTTATCAAACAACTCAACTTTGTTTACCTTGAGATAAGATGTGAGTAACGTGTTTTGATAATAAATGAATAATAATAATGAAGACGAAATGTTTATTAAATCTTAGAAATAAATTTAAATTCCATGATTCATAGACGAAAGATATTGTTTCAAAAATTAAAACAGATATTTTAATTCAAAGAAAGTCGTCATTGTCTTTTTCAATGAACTCTTCTCTTCTAATAGCCTTGAATGCTGACTGCATCTATTTACTAAACTGAGTCAGTATTTAAATTTTTAAATTGGGTCTATTAAAGAAAAAACAATAATCTTTCTCTAATGCTAAAAGGCCGGCCGGCAAAAAAAAAAAAAAAAAACTTTTTTTATTTATAAGCAAAGTGTTTACTTTGAAACTTATTCAAAAACAAATAAAATAAGGCAACAAACACAAAAACCGGTCTTTTAAGGCGTAAAAAAACTTTTGTTTGTTTGTATTTAAATATGCATTGGTACGGGTGTACTATACGTATCTATATCAGAAAACTACGCTCGACATCGAGCAAGCGAATAATTTTTTACTGCGTAGTTTTTCGAAATGTCATAATTTTAATTCTTTTTTTTCATAAGCAACAAACATGCACTCGATTCACATACATTCATATGTATGCGTGTGTACCCTTCACACTACTCTGGTTTAAACAGCTTGTAACACGAAGAGAGAAAAAAATAGAAAAATTACCAAATCCATTTTTAAGATATAAGATTTTCGATCTGAAAAAGTAAAAACTATCGTAGAACTTCTGAAAATAAGATTTACTTTGAAAAGTACTTAATTAGTTTTCTAAAAAAAAAAAATGTTCCATAAAGAGTATTTAAACTTCGATTCAAATGGTTTCAGTCTATAGTATATGTCATATTTATGTTTACGCGATATGCTCGTATGAATTTTCGTTGACGGGGTTCCACCGGTCACGCAAGCACTGAAAAGTTTGAAAGAGATAGACACAACAAGCATTAAGTAGTGGCGTGGTGCGTCTGTTTTTCTTCTCCCTTTCAGTCAAAAAACAAGCGAACCTCTCGCTAGCCCTACTTATTGACGTCGCAAATTTTGTTCAGTTTCGTCGTCAGTGGCTGCGGATTTGCACAGAAGCACGTTCCTCGAAAATGGCATGAAAACTAATTAAATAAATTGCACACATAAAAAAAATGTACATATTTAAATAAACTAACAAACACTGAATACGAATACATAACAGCACGATTTGCGCTGATCAATTTAAACTTTCAATATAAAAATTATCAACGCAACTATTTGATAATTTTCTATGCGCGTGTTAACATCTAAGTACATCGTTTCTTTACTTTAAAAAAATATATATTGCCTACTTTTAGGCTGCGTGCCTATTTGAACCGCACCAGTTTTTCTCAAAAAAAAAAATAATAATAAATAAATAAAAAAATAGGTTTGAATCAGAAACCGAACCTTTTAAACGACAAAAATGGTTTAGTTTTAATCGGTGCACAATTACTTACAAAAAGATTTGTGATCAAACGAATTTTCATTTAGTATTCAAAAGCGTTCAAGAAGATTAAAGGGAATCGCGTACTCTAAATACTTTGGTAGTTGATTATGATCTGGCACTATAGGAAACTCTATAACCAGAGAGAGTTTTCGGCATTTTGACTGCAATATTAATATGGCTACACGTCTCCGAAATGGATAAAAAAATAATAAAAAATAAAAATGATGCAATTAGTTTTATCAGACCATAACTGCGCAATAATTGTTGAGCAACACATCCCTCATGTGGGCGTTACAGGCAAAAAAAAAAAAAAAAAAAAAAAAAAAAAAAATTAAAAAAATAACAACAAAGTTATTTTGATATTTTGTTTAAAATTATTTAACAAGTCTGTTCGTATTTCCTGCTTGATAAGCGAGTACACTTTATGTCGCAAAAGTATTCGACCATCATATATAATCAAAGTTTCTCATGCAAATCACTAAGCACGTATTGACATTTCAGCCAAATAAAAAAAGGACAAAAAAAAACACGTTAATTAGAGTCACTTTAAAATTTTTCATAGGTGAACTTTGTTTTTCGGTTTAGCCCATATATTTCGCAAAATCGACGTATTTAATCGTATTTTTTTTTCCTTAATTATTTCGACTTCCGAACAAACTATTTGTAAATATATACTTGTTTTATTTATGACCTGCATTCAGCTCACAACGTGAACTCTTCTAAGTAACTCAAATATAAATTTTATTTTTTTTTTTTTTTTTTGGTTAACACGGCACAAATCGTGTCATTCATATAGTATAGACTTCGATGAAAGGCGTGCGCAATTTCGTACAGACTCAGCTTAAATTCGGCTCATTGAAAATCAACACTTTTTAGTATATGAAACTTTATTGTATATAAGTATATCCATTTTTATTTTTTTGTTTATCATTCCATTTTTATTTTATTTAATTTTTTTTTTGTTCAATACATAATGATTCGTTGCATTTTGCTGTTGGTTTTTTTTATGTCTTTAGATTTGTTTGTATTACAATTTATAAAATAATTTTGTTAAATTATGAAATTTGCGTTGCAGCATTGCTGCTTAACAAAAATAGAAGAGACAAAAAATTATCAGGATACAATTGCAAATATTCTAACAAAACTTATACATGCAAAATGTTTGCTTTTATTTTATTTTTAATGGTAATATTTAAAATCTAAAATTTATAAAAAAAAATTACACAACAAATTATTTAGTAATTATTTAGACATTGCGTGTTTATTTCTACTGACAAAAGTTAAAAAAAAAAAAAAATATTGAATTTAAAAAATAAATGCGCACCGGCACAAATTATAAAAAACATAAAATATTAAAATTTAAACGCGCTGCGTGGTCTATCAAATATGGCAAAATTTTATATCATTTGTTGTATTTATTACAATAAAATATTTGATATATTTTAATTTTTTTTTTGCGTTTTTTTTTTATTTATATATATCTTATATATCATGTTACATATACACATAACTATAATTAACGTTTAAAACTTACAAATACTACAACATACGAGATCTTTGAAATCTCATAGAATTAGTGAAAAATAAAGTTGCATAAATTAAAGACAGAATTTAAAAAAATTGTTCTTTTTTAAAAAGTTTTGGCGGAAGCACATTTTGAAAATTATTAACATTTTATAAAATAGCATGAATATTGAATAAACTTGTATTTATTTAATTTTATGATTTTTTTGTTGTTGTTTTTTTAGTCTAGGTGGGTAAAAAGAGTTTATTTGTTTCGACAGTTAAAATTTAGTAAAAGGATTTCAAAGGAAATTTTATTTAAAAAAAAAAATTGCACTTAATGTTTGCTTAACGAATTGTCACAAAATCGTTGAAAGATTTTTGTTTAACGATTTCTTCAAAATATATTTCAATTCATTAAATCAAACGAACATCTTGAAAGCTATTTAAACAGTTTACAAATAAATAAGCGAAAAAAAATGTTTAAAAAAAAAATAATTACAAAATTAGCAACAAATTTAACTGATCACAATATATAAATTTATGTATATATAAGTATATCCATATAGTATATGCCAATCTCTTATCAATAACTATAAACAATATATTTTAAAATTTTTACAAATTACGAGAAATTAACATACAAATATATCTAATTTAAAAAAAAAAAAAAAATCGCACATAAAAAAAGCAGTTTGCTTTTTTTTTTTTTACAAAATTTAGCAATTTTTATAATTTCTTTTCCAAATAATTAATATTTACAATGAACATTTTTCAAAAACGAATAAAGATTTTTGTTTTTTTTTTTTTTTTATATATAAATATACATCGGACGTAGTATATTTATGCTATCGGGAGATAATAGTGCCGTACAAAAAAAAACCCGATAGACAATGAAAAAATTAAATTTCGCAAATCTAAATATATAAATACGAACGATCATCATTATAATCATCATCATCATCATCAAATATAAATAGTAATATATATGTATATGTGTATAAACCTAGGTTTGTTGTTTTGTTTGTTTTTCGTATAAATCTAAGTAAAAAATTATGTTTGTTTCACATCAATATGCTTGGTCACTTAAGATATCACGCGAAATGCATTATTACACTTATTATTTTCGATTTTCTTTTTTTTTCGATATAAATTTTTGTCGTCTTTTTCATCAAAATATTGTGTTTTGCCATTCTTTATGTATTAAAAAAATAAACAAAGGTTTCAAAATATTCACCAATTAGAAGGCATTTCAATGGGATCTTTCGCTTATTCGTTCTTTTTTTTTTTTTTTTTTTTTTTTTTTTTTTTTTGACGACTACAAATATAATAAAATAACATCAACTCGATTATTATCAGATTAATAACATTATATCATTATCATCTTTTAGATGAATGTTTTATATAAATGTATATCTTTATAAAAAACTGACTTCTCCAACTTTGCATAATAAATTTTGTTTTTGTTTCTAATTTTTTTTAGCAAAGCGCAGGGAAAAGCTTTATATATTTGCTGCCAGTTGTACCGACAGCACTAATCACATACAATTATTTTTTTTTTGTTTAAAAATAGTTAGATAGAAAGGAAGAAAGGGAGAGAGTGAAAGATTTGTGGTATAGTGTTGTTGTGTTTTATGTAGGAAAGAACAGCAGATAAGATAAAGCAGAGGTGGACGCAAACCATGCGCACAGTACGAATTTGCTTTATTCGTTACAAAACAGCCAACGTTTAGATTTAGTCGTGTGTTGTGTGAACTATTTTAAAATTTGTTATTGTTCGTAAGAAACGTGTGCCCACCTCTGAGTTAGAGCATTGCGTTGCAATGGTTTTGTTTGTTTTTTTGAAGTGGTAGTAACTTCAGCAGTTATAGTATTTAGTAGTCGAAATAGTCGTGTATTGGTTATGGTTGCTGCTGCTTAAATTCTATACAAGATTAACTTACAAATGCAACATCGATGAATCGTTGTGTTCCACTACACCGCTGCCGCTAAATATTCATTATCATTATTGCGATGTACTAAAGTTTGATGGTGAAATGGAAGATGGTGGCGTATCAGTAGCAGCACTGCTGCCTGCCAAATCAACCACATCCAAACCGCCGCCAGCTTTACGTCCTTGTCCGCCGCCAGGCATTGGTATTGGTGCACTGCTTGGTGTCGTTGCCATTAACAATTGTGTATACTCAAGCTCTCTCTCTTCCTGTATTTGTTGCATTATATTTTCTTTATTTTGATGCCAATATAAAACAGGTATGCGCAACGTTGTTGTAAGTGTATCGTTGTGCTCCTCCAGCGAATTAGTTGAATAATGTTCAACCAAATCTTGAAGATTGAGGTAAATGTTGTATGGCGCTGCAAAACCAAAACCACTTTCAGTTTCGTATATAATACAATGATGTATACTCGATTTGCACACAATAGAGAGCGCATAGTGTCCAACTTCACGCGCACGTATCAGGAATGTGCCAGTTGGTGCGCCTTTTAATAATTCCTCAGCATCTTGACGTTTGTAGTCTCTAAGGAACCACAATGATTCGTTTTTATGCGGTTGATTCGAAACACTTTCGTGAACATGCTGCCACTCATCGAAACCCATTTCGAGTATAAATTTTAAATCCTCATCCGTCAGCGTAAAGTCTTTAAGACGTCTATAAAAAAGATTAAAAATAAAAATAAAAATTAATAAATTAGACAAATAGTCAACATTTTTGTAAAATTGCATTTATACAGTATGCAAAGCAACTTTATCGTTTGTTCTGGCAACACAAAGTCTGCTAAAATATCAAAACAGTCTGGAAGGCCGGTCGTCGTCTGTTATCAGTGACGGTAGCCATTTTTATTTCTCGATTAAACTTTTGAAATCAGTACATGAATCACGTTGCCCAATAGTCTAATGTGAAATCGTTTAATTTAAGCCCATGCAAAATGTAAACGTACTCTTAGCTAACCCATAGTCTGTCATATCGTTGCCGTCAGATGTCTTTGTCGCAATTTCTTATCAAAGTGCGATATCACTTTTTTTTTTTTTTTTTTTTTTGTAATTCGCACAATGTAAATTTATTTATAAAGTTGTACTATTTTTAATTGATAATTGTTTTGCCAATATTTAGTGTGCAATGTAAAACTCGTTGTGGTTTTTGCAAATTTTTCTTTTGTTTTAATCTTATCAAAAAATTCAATCCAATAATTAATGACCCCAACACACACACACATTATAGTTTGTCTTATCTCATTTTACAGTACATATATAAATTCTGATAAGTTTTGTTAGATCACAAAAAAAAAAACGACCTACACTCATAAATATCGATAGCTGCAGCTTAAAAGAATTATATGAATAAGAGAGGAGTTTTAGAAAAGCTTGTTCTAACAATATTTCATATTGTAAAAAGATATATCAAATTGATGACAAAATATTTTACCCAGCCTTAAATTATTTTTGCATTTTCATGCCCTCCAAAAATATTAAAAATAAAAAACAAAAAACTTATTTTAATTTTGAATTAAAAATATCATATAGTATTTGTTGTACTTATCAGAAACTTACAGAAATCGAAGACATTATGTTGGGGATTTTGACTCTCTCTTG